>VZRL01000950.1:2075999-2288322 GCA_013397895.1 Origma solitaria | reverse complement strand
CGCTCCGCTCCGCGCTGCCCTCGCTACCGGCGGCGGAGGTGGGTGCCGGCGGGAGGAGCGGCCCGAGCCCCGGACATACATCCATCCCTCCGCGCCGAGCTGAGGGACGGTGCCCAGGCTGAGCCATGGGTGCCCGGGCTGTGCCGGGCTGAGGGAAAATGCCAGGGCTGGACCATGGGTGCCCCCGGGCCGTGCTGCCCGGGCTGTGCCGGGCTGAGGGATGGGTGCCCTGATTGCCAGGGCTGTGCCGGGCTGAGGGAGAATACCCGGGCTGTGCTGCCCGGGCTGTGCCGGGCTGAGCCATGGATGCCCTGAGTGCCAGGGCTGTGCCGCCCGCTACACGGAGGGTGCCGGGCCGTTCTCCCCGCGCTGCGCAGGAGGTTTCTGTTCCTTTTCTTCTGTCAGCCCCGAGCGCGGCTGGGGCCGGGGCCAGCCCGCTACAGAGGCCGCGGATGCCGTGGCTGTGCCCGCAGGGTGCGGAGCCGGGCCCGGCTCGGGCTCCCCGCCCCGTCAGGCGGAGCGCCCGGCTGGCCTCCTGCGAGGGGAAGAGGGGGAGGGGGGGAATAATTTGCTCTGGAAACGCGGAATGTTAAATTTCCCGTTACTCGACACCAGACCGTGGGGACCGGGGGAAGTTACCTCTCCCCAGAGCTGTCCTGGCAAGCGCACAAAGGTGCCCGCGTCGCCTCGCAGCTGGGAGCCGCGCTACCTCGCTGCAATTACCCGGCGCAGCGTTTCCTATTCACAGACACTGAATTAATCCTTATTCAAGAATAGATTTTTTTCTTTACGGTTTTGTTTTCGCGGCCTCATTTTTCTCATTAGAAACAAAGTTTTCTTTCCCCTCTCACCCTTTTTTTTCTCCCACTCTCGTCTCGCCCATCACAATTTTATCATCTATTAAAATAAATCACTGTGGGGTGGGCTGGTATACTTTTCTCTTTTTCTTAAGCTCCAGCGGTCGTTCAACGCAATCATTTAATCATCCCGCGTAATTTTCTTCACCCAGAAACAGACGTGATTTATTTAAAAATTGGGATAATGGCGTGCGAAACTTCCCCGCTTGGGAAGAGCCCTCGGCGGAGCGGCAGGGCTGTGCCGGTCGGGGACACGGCGGAGCTGTTCCTCTCGCCGGGCACCGCTGCCAGCAGCGGCCCGGGAATGCGGGGATGGCCCGGGAATGCGGGGATGGCCCGGGAACGCGGGGATGGCCCGGGAATGCGGGGCCGTCCCGGGAACGCGACGCTTCCCCGAGGGCCGGAGCGGGGCGAGGAGGAGAGGAGAGGACGCGGTGCTCGGCGGGTGCTCGCTTCGCCGTCCCGGGGCACGCTGGGGTGATGGAGGGGGCACACGGAGTGAAGGGCTCATCAAAAGGACTCACAATACCCGCGGAGTGGAGAGAGAGAATCGGGGCGCACATGGGATGGGCAGGAATGAAGTTTCCTAATTGGCCACGCAGGGGTGAGGAGGGAGAGGAAGCTGCAAACTGCCCGGCTTATTTCGTGTGCTGATGACGACCAAACTCTAAATCCTTTTCTCAGGGAAAAGTCTGTTGAATTTCGGTGTTTCTTCCTAGGCTGGGCTGTAGTTTGAGATTTAGGGACAGATTTCAAGCCCTCCCAGTTGCAGCGGGCAGCAAATTCCTCGGTTTGTTCCTGCTTTGTGAAGAATATTTGATGACCATCAAAATGCAAGGGTTGCTGCTTGTTTTGACCTTTTCTTTGGGGCATGTTCCTGCTTTTGAGAGTCCTGAAGTCACAAGCTACCTGGTTATGCACAGGGGGGCGGTTTGGCCACTTGGCAGGAGAAGGTGTGACTTTGTAGCGTGACAATTTTTTTTGCTGTCTCCTTGCCAGTGTTCCCATAGCTCTGCAGGTCTGTTTCCCTGTGAGTGTTCAGTAGTTCTCCAGGTTTGTTTCTGTTTGGTTGGTTTTTGTTTGTTTTGTTTATTTGGGGTTTTTTCCCCAATCAAAATAACACCTTTTCATTTGATTTCCTTCTCTCCTGTATCTGAGTTGACAGAAGTTAAAATAATGTTTTGCAAATAAGTAGGTACATTTATTTATACGAGTGGGAAGCAATATGTCTGCTAACTGCTGAGCTGAAATAGAATGGCTTAAAGATTTCACCTACAACACAGTGTCATATAAATACGTATCTCTAGACAAAACCATGAGGAGCAGAGACTTGGAAATATTAATCTTAATAGGAAAGAACAGGAATCATTGGAAAGTATGGAACTTCAACTGAGAACAGAATTACTGATAGTTGTGTTTATGATTTTCTAATTTGATATTTCCGGGTTTTACATCCAGGTTACGCTAATATTGGAATGGCTACCCTGTGTCACTTCAATAGTGGCCTAGCAGACACCGGAAAGATGGTGAGTGCATGGTGTTTCCTTCCTGGGATGATCTTCTTCCAGGGACATGGATGAACCACATACGGTGGGTGAAATATTTTACAGGTAATGAGATGTAGGAATGATAGTGATTAAAATGACATTTCTGGCTCAAATTATATTATTATTTTGTCCTACCACAACTCTCTTCAGTTTCTATTTTATCTTCTGTTTTAACTTAGACATGTATTTTTGAACCCACAAGTTAAATTTCTTAAGAGGCAAAATTTCTCAATGATATGGGAAGGGGAGCAGGAAAGGAATTTTCTTTATGCTCAGGTCTGTCTAGCAGTGCAGGAGCTGGTGAGGAACATGCACGTGAGGGTTGGAGACATTCTCTGCAATGCTCTGTGTGTGAGTGAGGCCAACATCTCATAAGACTCAGAACATGCTCAGAGTACCTGTGAGAACACCCACTGGAGAGCTGCAAGAACGTGATGCTATCTTTCTTTTTATAGCACTTAATTAATTAACCCAAAGTGCAAGCTCTTCTTAACTTTTGGAAGTTACTGTCACTTCTGGAAAGGACTTTAAAATCAGGTTAAATGGGCACGAGAACATGCCCTTGCCCATGTTATACTTGGTCACCTGTGCTGATAAGGAAGGTTCTCACTGGAAAGATCAGCCCTGAAACTCCTGATGTCATTTAATTTCAAAAGTAAGAAGTCTCTCCATGTTAGCAGACATTCACATCATCTGTACAGACAGGTCTCTTGACCAGCACAGTGCTGAAGTACAAAGGTCTATTTTCATTATTTAAAGGTCTTAAAAATGCAGCATCACAATGTCAGGTGGGTGTAGCAGAAGCCCTGAAGCACCTGGCATCAGGTGGTGCAACATGAGAACTACTTAGAATTGAATATGGAAAACAAAAAATGGAGTGGTCTGGCACACTAAAATGGATTTAACCCCGCTGAACACTACTTTCTTTCTTTTTCCTTGTCTTTTTTATTAAAAATAATTCCAAAGTGAAGGCAATGAGACTGACCAGATGAACGATGTTCAGAATTTTTTCAAAGCACTTCCTGTTTTGAAAATCAGCTTCTTCTAGTAGTGAATAATTTTATTTTCTTTATTTCCCTCAGGATTTTAAAATGCCAGTTAATACATAGTGAAACTAACATTTGTTTCATATATACAATAATGAAGTGGAGAATCATGTTCAGTACTAAATGTGCATTAATATGAGCCCCTATCTTTCTGCTGGTTAGAGAATCCATAGAGCAGCAATTTACGTAGAGAACAGATTTCAAAGGTTTATGTGTCTCTTTGCTTGTCTAGGCTGAATACTGAGTCCTCTCAGCAACTTGTGTCAGAGCTGCTGCTGAGAACGGGGCTGCCTGTGATGGCTCACTCACCAGTTAGCTCAGCTGTGGGGAACCCTTAACGCCAGCACAGACCTCTGGTTCTCATACACAAAAACCAACTTAACCCCTGCTTCAGTCAGCTGAACTTAGTCTGGCTTCCAGCACTGCAGAATACCCGAATGTTGCACAGACAGTTTCTGTAGTGCTGGATGTGGCTGTTTAAGGTATTACTTTCTCTCCATTTCAGTCCAGATGTTTATTTCTATCTGCTGAGATTTCTACCCCTTCCATATTTGAATGGGCAGAATAGATCTCCTAAGCACTCTTCATTCATATCACTGCAAAGACTTACTTGGTGAACGAGACTTTAAGATAGGAAAGAGTCCAAAATGTACTGGGAAGGTTTGCAAAGCTTGAGGAGATCATTTTACAAAAGGATGTTGAGTTTATGTATCTGTGAGTCAGGCAGAAAAGACTTCAATAAAGCTATGGCTTGTTTGAGCCAGAATTTCATGAGGTGTTACCTTCCAAACCAAGCCTCCTAAAGGGACAACTGCCTACAAAATAGGCTTAGCTTAAAATGACACTGAAGCATATCTAAATTTGCACTGAAGTGGACAAAGAACACTCCATAATTTGTCCTGTTGTGCCAGAGCACAGCAGTAACAGCTTAAAACACTGAGGCCACTCCTTCAGCAGTCTCCTTACTGACAGATAGGCACCTAGAGCCACTTTTCTTGCATGACCTATAAAAAAAGTAGACTGGGCCCCTGTGTTCTCTCCTGGATCTTAAGAAGTTATTAAACCAATTCCTTCTTTTGAAAGCTGTATGCATTCATGCTGGCATCCTCAATAAAGCTGGGACACAAACAAAAAAGCAAACAAACCAGTCACAGTAGCATTCAATGCACTTAAACTTGGAGGAAATGAAAATCAATATTTGTCAAATGGAGGGAAAAAGGTAAAATGGACTGAGGAAAAATGTTGGGCTTTCTTAAAAGCCATTAGTGAAAATGAAAAGTTAACAACAATAGTGGAATTTAATTCCTGCATCAGTGCTGTTTCAAAGCCTATGGCTTTGTTGTTTTCACTCTCTATCAAAGTATGCACTAGTTTGATGATCACATATTCCTTTATTGTTAGCACTGTTGAATTAAATGTTTACATTTTAATTCTGAGTGACTTGGAACCTTGGAGGCTTCTGTAGATGTTTTGCTTGTGGTTAAAAGGCGAAGGGATAATTTAGGAAATGGAAGTCTCATCTCTGATTCTGTGCACAGGTGACCTTGGCCAGTTGCTCTAATCTCCTGATGTGTTTTGTAAAATAATGCTAACTACAGTTCCTTACCTTTAATTTTTGCTTATTTTGGGTATTTAGATACTGCAGAACTGTTCTCACTGGTCTTTTACAATGTTTGGATATCATACATGGTTACTCTCTGGGAATATAAATAGTTACAAAATAGCCAACACACAGCTATTTTGCACTTCAGCATCTACTGGAACATCTGGAAGTGTTCTGCTGGTACCTCAGTGCATTATTTGCCACTTAGTAGATGAAGTTCAAAAGTTAATCCTGCATTATACACACCTACTTTTTACTGCATTTGTATGACCAAATAATCTGATTTTAGAAAGGTCTCAAGAGCTACTGTATTTTTGCTGAACTATTGGATGTAGCCACAATCTTTTAAAAATTTCCATGTAAACAAGATGTCCCTTTCCTGGGAACAGTGCAAGCAAATAGTGATTCCATTGCTGCCTTGCAAACAGGTACCCAGAGTTGATGCTCACTTCTTTGACATTTATCACAGATAACTTTCAGCCTGGACTTCAATTAATCAGTTTTCTGTATATATTTCCCATATATGAAAAAAAAAAAGGTAAGAAAAAATATGTGGAATCATAAAGGCCATAGTTATTCAGGAGAAAAATGTTAGATAATATATAGGGTGATAGTTTAGGGCCAGACTTGTTGCCCTAGTGACTTTCTGGTTTGTTTGAAGGTAGTGTATGAGGCAGGATGATGTGAAAACGCTCATGGCAAGTGTGGTGTAGTCGAGAGTGCACTGAAATAAAATGTGCAAATTGGAGTCTTCTGCACCCTGGCTTTGGTGCAAGTCTCTTAATAATTTCTGATGTTCTACTAATCTTGAAGGACTTATTTTTTAATTAAAAATTAAGTATTGACAACATTAACAGCAAGAAGAATATGGCCAACAATTTTCAACTCGCTAGCCCCCACCTCTTTTGCAATTGGCCAAAATTTGAAGCTTGTTCAATGGTTTATTTTGCTCTTCCAGTTTATATAGTGCTCAATTTAAACTATCCCAAAGAATCATGATTTTTGGAAAGTGCTACCCTAATTATCAAGCTGTTAAAATGTTTTGACACGAAGTCACTTAAAATCATGGCGCAAGTCCTATGACAGTGGACAGTTGCCAGCTGACATCCTAGACAAACACACAGAGATCACCCTAGTGCCTCCTGCCCTATCTGGACAGCAGTTTTCCCACAAAAAGCAATGACGTAATTTTAAAAATTGTTATCAAAGGACATAAATTGGTCTGTTGTGTGATTAGTCTTTCTGGATACAAGTGGTGGGGGCAATGTGCTGATGGAGCCCGGATGTTGTCAGGTGCCCACAGCTGACATGGGATGTGACTTGGGGGATGTATGCAATACATTCTTAGCCCTTGTTAGAAGGTCAAATCCAGGCTGCTGCACTTCCAAATAACATTTTGGGGAAATTTGACCTTAAGCAAATGAAATTATTATACAGCTGGTTGCTGTGGAAGGCTCTGAAGTAGCAGGGAGTGCTGTGATGATGTGATATGGCTCCCTTCAGGATTAGTACTTGTCTCTTGTCTTCCACCCCCTCATTTTTTTCTTTCTCTCTCAGGGGTTAAGGCTCTGCTTAATGTTGACAGTTACTGGAAAAGGTTCTAATAGCGGCAGAGCTGGTGAAAGACAAGACTATAAATAGAAAACTATAAAGTAAAAATAAATGTAAGATTAAATATCAGTAGCTACCAGCTGCAGCACCTTTTCTCCTCCTGTTAAGTAGTAAAACTAAAGCATAATTTGGGAAGGCTCCCTGCTGGAATTGGAGAAACTAGTTCATTCTGCATGCCAAAGGGAAGTTGAGATGCTCATTTACAGGATGGCATTTCCTCAGCTTCTGCAGGACCATCCCCCAGCTGGGATTAGAAGCTCACATGCTGTATGAAGTGGTAATTTTCTGCTTGGGTGTAAAACTAAGCTTTTGTTCTCTCATGGTGAGTGGACATCTAGAGTCCTTCCAGTGCCACTATAACTGTCTAAAATGATGGGATGGAGATGCATCTATTAGGACAGATCTCCAGTACAGGGGGCTTTGAAATGACAGAGGTGCAGTAAAATGGCTCAGTCTGCCTTGTTAATGTTCACAGCGATGTGCAGAAAAGGGTTTGGCTACAGCAGTGGCAACTATTGGATGAGCTTGTCCTAAATCAAGGACCTTGTTTCTCTTCAGCAAAGCAGATGCACAGAAGTTTCTGTATTCCTCTCTTCCCAGAGCCCAGGTTGGACTCTGTTTTACAGTATGCATTTCCTCTTTTGGTGGAAAGAGTTAGTCTAAGCACTCTGCACTAGTCTTAAAAACTGCTTTTAGTTCCCTCTGCCCTCCCTCAATTGATTTTTAATATATACTTTTTTTCTTTATTTCATATTGAAAGACTTGTGTGGATATAGCACTGTCCTTTTAAATGAACTAATTTCAGTATGGGAAGCTTTTGCTCTCTTCTGATTGCATTACAAAGAGAGTTTAGCAGATTTGGGGGTTTATTTCTGTGGAGAGTTAGCGTACAGTGGCTACCAGTAGCTGCTGAGTCTTTGGCTAATTTCATTTAGTTACTATTCAATCTTTTGTTCCTTCTGTTCTTTGTTGTTTTTATGTATTCAGAGTTGATTTTTCTTGAGAAAAATATTGACGCCATTATTGTTTGTCAGCATCAAAATATTTTTAAGTATAAGATTTCCCTGAGTTCACTTGCAGACCAATAAACCCAGATTAAAATAAAATAAATGTTCTAAACAATATTTCACAGGATTTTTGTTTCAGCAGAGGGAGTGTTGATTCCAGAAGAGTTTATGTAACTGCTGAAGGTCTGGACAAATCACTGCAAAAGACTTGAAATAGAGAGTTAAACCATTTAATAGTGGTCAAATGCCACTACCAAATTTAGTCTTTATAAAATCAGAAATGTTACCTCCTTCTGGTTCAGCATAAACCTACAGTGACTCATCAGGGTGATGTTGTGGCTTTTTCCCTCGCTGTTGTGGAGCACAGTATTGATCAGACTGTGAAATAATACAACAGCTGAAGCTCAGGTAGCAAATACGCATTGGATTGATCTCCTTTTACTAAGCCTCCTGTATCCCAGCATTATTTATGGCAGAAGGATCAAGCCTGGAAAATAACTGATAAATACCACCTTGTAGCATCTGTTTAAGTGATGGGACAGAAACCACTCCCTAGTTTGTTAACTTTAAGTATTGGGAGCAGAAGCGATGTGCACATAATAATATTACGATTCATACAAACCACTTTTCAACCAACTCGATATATTTCATTACCTCCTTTTCAGCAGAAGTATTGATTTTTGTTTTGTGGTTTTATAACACAATTTCAAGGCTGTTGTAGTTTAATGAGCCATGTTCTTATGATGTTTAAAAAGATTTGAAGCATTTGTTGAAATAAATATTATGGATTGCCCAGCTCTTGTCACCTCTTCTTTCTCTCTGCGCGTGGTATCAGCCCAGCATAAGAATGAATAGGGCAGGCAGCTCTGTGGCTTTTTGTGTTTGAGATCAAAGTGCTGCAGCAGAACAATAGCAGGCCACACTTCTGCGTCCCTGACCACACACAGCAGCACCTGCAGAGCAGCAAAATGTCATTGTTGCTTCTGCAGTTTGAGCACAGAGGAAGCATCACTGAGGTGGCAGATGATTCTAATAATACTTGATGTGAATTGATGGGGAAGGAGGACCATAACACAGAGGGCTTTTTATTATAAGCCTTGACTTCCCAAGCTGTGCACAACAGAACACTGCACCTGTGGACTTTCTTCAAATCAACCATTATGGAAAGTGACAGATTTTATTAACTTAAGGAAGAACTTTTCAACATGGGGAAGTTGTAGCTTATTTTGGAGACAAGAATAAAAGAAGCAAGTGATCTATTACGTATTTCCCACTGCTCATACTTTTCTAGTGTGTGTTGTGTGCTATAATAGAATCACAGGGGCACTATTAGAAAGACTTCATCTTTTTCTCTATGTCTTTTTAAGATAAAACAACATCGATGGGATTTTTTTTTTACTTTTACCCTTTGCTTCATGTTAGATGAACAATGGAATTAACAAGAGAATAAATCTATTGGTTGAAGAGATATGTATGATAATTTTAAGGGTTGTATAGGATAGCTAAGGTTGGGTAGAAAAAACTTGGGTGGAAAAAAAATCTCAAATTTTTCAAATAGTAATAGTTTATTCTGGGCAGTGTCTGTGCAGTCAGTTCCTCCCTTGTGCATCCATCTTTGGGAAGGTTCTGGGAGTGCAGGGGCTGGACATGAGGGCTGCAGGACTGTGGTGCTGTCAAAGACATTTTTTCAATGCAGAGTTTATATTCAACTTCAAACAGGTCAAGTTACCAGTTTTATTCACAGCAGCAATGCATCACTGCTTGAAGACTTCTTCTAATATTTCTGTTCTGGGATTATGACAATATATCAGTCTGGGTCTTAGAAAGAAATACAACAGTATCAGTATTTGTTTCTTCATGTGGCCATTGTGTGCCCTGCAGTGTAACACAGATATACTGCAAAAGTTGGAAAGATTATGTAACTGATGGTCTAATATCACACTGATTCCTACCTAAAACAAAAATCAACTAAGTGCAGGATCTGATTTACCTAGAATGTTTCTCTTTCTTTTATTTATCAGAATATGTGCCCACATTTTGACTTCATTATGTCTGCAGTGGTTTTGCTAGCCATAGACACAAGCCTCTGGTACCCATATGGATCCAGACACATCCAAATTTTTGTGTAGGTGCAATTAATGTCCTGATGATGAGATAATTCATATTGCCTTAAAAACAGGACACACATAAAAAAGGAAGTAATTATGAGCATTTTATTATCTTCATATGGATATAATTTTTACAGTCAATCTTGAAGGACTCAGAAGTTGTAATTCATGTAAAATTAATGGCTAATAGTTGACAAATCAAGCATAAAGTCAACTGGATCATGATTATTAGCTAAAAGCATAGTGCTTTCTGGTGATTCTTTTTGTTCTAAAAATAAGCGCCAGACAAACTGAAAATCATTTTGCAGAAAACCCTTAAGTGAAGTGGTCATGCAGAGTAGTTGGTGGAATATTACGCTTTTCATTTGCACAAACAGATGGTGAACTTGGTCTTAGATTTAATCAGGGGGTGACAGACAGGTAGTGCTGTTGTAAATTTTGGATGGAAACTTCAGAGAGGCAGAGGCTGTTTCATTCAATGTCCTGTATACTAAGTAAGGGAAGCATTTGCCAGATTTTCTTATTATCCTTACTATTACTTTAACTTACTATTAGAGTTAGCTCATACAAGAAAGCTGCTGATTTTAGTCAACGGCAAAACCTTTGTTTTGATTTTTTTCTCTTCCTCCTCCTTTTTGGCAATGCATATAGCAATCCGGAACACCCAGAAATGTGTCTGTGATTAAACTCACAAGCAAATAACTGCCTTAACAATAAGGGATTCACAGATCTTTGGCCATGTTCTTTTTAGCTAACTTTTTAGATAGGATTTGGGTATCATTTGTTTTTCTTTTCCTTCCCAAAACCTAATACCTGGTAACCTAAGCAAATACAATCTGTTTCAGAAGAGAGATTCAAGCAAGTGCAGCCACTGGTGTGTTTTAATGTCACTGCAGAGATTACGTTACCTTCCTAGAAACAAAATCTTTTTTTCTCCCCTCCAAATGGAAGTGCCCTGATACCCTTGTCAGAGACCATTTGTTATGGAGAGTCTTGTGAAGCAATCAAAATTAATTCACAGTGATCTTTTCACCCAGAACCCCCAGCTTCAAATAATGGGCTTTCTCAACAGGTGCTCATTGTGGCAGTTTGACTCCAACTTGCCAGACTAAAGAGTTTATTCTTTAGCCATATTTAAGAATAAAATCCTGAGCTTGTAATTTACTAATCTTAAACAGCTGCCTAGGAGGGCACACCTGCTTAAAGAAAGTATTTCTTGTGTCTGTGGGATCTAAAGCCTAAGGATGTTTTCATATTTGCCGATTTTCGTACTTAATAAAAATCTCATGTACAAGTCACTAGAAAACCTGTCCAACAGCAACGCCACATAATATCGTGGTTTTATTAGGAATCTAATTGTGCTGATTGCTCTTGCAGAAGAGCAAAATTCCCCCTGAAGACAAAACAAGTTACTTTGATATTTTCTTCTTTCTCCTGAGTTAGAATTTGTAACAGGTTTCATTGTGAAGCAAAATAAAACAACTGTTTTAAAGGTAGCGCTAATAAGCTGTACTCATTGTGAGTGTTGAGAGCTTTGACAAATGTTTGCTAATCTCTTGCAGGTACTGTTTAAATATGTTTCATATGAGCTGCAAATGCAGAAGTCTACTTTTAAAAAAAAAAAGATATATTGAATGTCTTAGGTGCGAAGGGAAAAAAAAGAAAGTAGATAACTTGGTGAAGTAAAACAATGTATCTCTAGAAATACTTGAGCAGCTGCTGATATCAGTATATAATATTTTAATTTTTTTAACTGTGCTGTTAAAAAACTGTGTTTTTAAACTTCTTTGCTGGTAGAACGGTATCCCTGTGGAGGGTAAAGCCGTCTTGGTCAAAGCACATTTACACCATTATAATTGTAGTAGGAGAAACTGCTGTCAAAGCTGTTGTGTTAAAAAGCAAATTAACTATAGCCATGCCCAAAATACTGCACTAGATGAACCTGTAAAAAAGAATATGTTCAGCTTGCTTTAGCATTCTGGATGTAATTCAGGGTGAGAACTTTTGGGAACATCAGTGTGGTGTTCAGAACACATGAAGTGTCTACAAGAGAGCAGAAAAGGGAATTAAAGACTCGCTTAAGGATATCCAGGAGATGCTTGCCTTTGTATAGCTACTATTAGTAATTGATTGTGTTGCTGCTAATGCTGCTGTAGGTTGAAACTGAGGCCTTTGGCAGTGTCCCCCACTTCAGAAAGTGAGAAGTCATTAAGCTCCTTTATTGAGCAGGTACCTGAAACACTGGGGGCTTCACCGAACCCCTAGCCGTGACACTGCCCAAAACAAAGACACACGTGAGGCCTCCCCGGCTGCTGCAGACACAGAGGCTTTGTGGAGCATTACTTTAGCACAAGTGTTTGATGGAATGATGCAGGAAAAACAGCTTATAAGGAGAAAGGAAAAGCAGTGAAAAAACATCAGTCAGAACCACATGAACACTAGCAGGCTTTACTTGAGAAAAGTGTCAAAGCTTTTTAAGTTAAATGCTGAGAAAAGAAAGCTTAGAATTAAGAGAAAAGAAACCATCTCCAGCTGTCTAATTCCTCTTATGTTCAGGGAAACAGCATTTTGTTTGTGCCAAAGAAGGAGCTGACTTTATCATCAATTTCTCCTAATGGAAAGAGAGCTCCCTACACATTGGCTCGCTGCTCAAGACAAAAGGGGGTGATATTGCTTTCTATTTCAATAGCACAATTTATTTAAGACTCTCAAAATATTCTATAAATATAAGTATTGGACAACAGTAGTACCCTTAAAGTCAATAGATACCATTTTATATCCTTAGCAAATAAGGAACTTTGCTAGTGAGCAAAATGCTTATAGATAACTTATAGCAGCGGAGGAAACTACTCTGTAGCATCATACTCATGTAGGATAATGGTAATTTGAAACCAAGTAACCTTTGTATAATCTCTTATCTTCCCATTTTAAAAAAATCATATTGCTGAAGGCTTAGAAATCAGCTAAAATGTAAACAAACAATGCAATGATTTCTTCCTGAAGCTGCTGGCAGTATGACTTACCAGCTGTTAGATATATGTATTTGCTCCAATGGAATATTTAATTCCAGTGTAGCTGACTAGTTTATAGTTGTTGATGGTGTAACTGATTACTTTGTTGCAATTTGAGATGCGAATAACCTATATGTTCTTATCCACTACTCTTACCCTCTCTGGGACTCGGGGAATGAAGAAGTTGTCTGCTGTCAAATATTGCTGATGTAAAAGCGAGGGATATGACTCTCTACTTACTGAATTAGTCACTTGTGCTTCTTTTTCTCTCTCCTCTTGTAAAGGTTATGCTGTCACCTGGTTTCGAAACAAAGCACAATTCCTAGTGTTACCTTTTGGGCAGCTCTGGCACCCTCTCCTTTGCCATGGCCTTGTGGCTGGGGCTGATGGGATCTGAGGATCCCTCTGGTGTTGTGCCCAAACATTCCCTTTGCCATGGGCCTTGAGTGTGCCAACCATCGCGCGTGGGTGTGAGCATCTCAGGTCCCTGCTAGCAGCACAACTTTTCACTGCAGAGCACTTCTTAGGACTTGGATTCACACCCTTTTTCCTTTATGAGTGCATATATGTAAACAAAAGAATAACTTCCTTTAAAAGCATTATTTATCTCATGAAGACTTTGCAGTATGTGAATGGAGATGCATTAAATTCAAGACAATTGTGTTGGCATAGCCCTGTTTAGTTACTTGCATAAGCGAGAGGTTATTCTGTCAGGTTACTTGGATCTCATGGCTGTTTCCAAGCCTTCACTGGGTACGAGGTTATTTTGTTAAGATAAGCATTCCCTTTTGGGTCGCTGGCATGCTTCCTGTGTGTCAGCAGCTGGGGTGAATGTGTGAGCTCCTGGGAAATAACAGCATTATAGGTATCAATTCTTTTTATAAAACCTCTTTGTTCCTTGGGTTCTTATATTTCTGGTTTCTCTTCTTTAACAGTAATTCTGATGATTTGAGGACTTATAATAATATGCCACCCTTTCTTTTAATAATAATTTAGATTGTTTATTTTACAGCTGTCAGAATATTCCAGGACAAAGATAGTGAAATATGAAACAATTAGAAAACCCTTGAGTTTTCTGTTTAGAAATACATCTCTCAAATTCTGAAATATTTTTTTCTAGCATACTAAATTAAGTGAATTAATTTCCTCTGCTAGTACCTTACCTAATATATGAGTTAGGAATAATGGCATAGTGATGTATACTTTGATTAGAACCTCCTACCTAAGCACTTGAGATCTCAATGGTGATTACCAGATGGATAAACAGAGATGCCTTCAAATTTTCTGCCTCAGTTTTGAGTGTGTTTAAATAATGGCTGTAACTTCCTGCCAAGGGAATTATAGTGACTTGTGCAAAGGACCAAGTGTGCAGTAAAATGTAAATTAGGACATCTTCATTGAAGTCAAACATAGCTGAGAACATGAACCAAAATACGTCTGTATAGGATACTTTGTGTGCCTTGAGTTGAGCAGGTGTTTGCACCTGATTTACAGAAAGCCCTTCTAAGTGAAGTCTTTCTATGCTTTGAAGTGTATGGGCAGCAGCAATGTTAAACACGTGAAAGACAATTGCATGAATGTTTTGGAAATTAGGCTGAAGTCAAGAAAAAGGGAAGTTCTAGGGTGCTGACTTAAAAACCGGTTTGTTTTCCTTTTCAGTTTTCCATGAAATACAGCAATGTAGTCAAATAATATGTTTGTAAAATGTCTTATGAAAGTCTGATAGCAAAACAAAGCTCTTTGAGATGGCAGAGAAAGGAGGGAAAGAACAGTGTCTCTTGTGTGACTACATTACAATGGGACAGTCAATGACATTGTAATTCCTAGGAATCTTTTCTCCAAATGATGCAGAGAACAGTGATTAGAAAGAAATCAACAACTTGTCTGTTTCTTAACAGAGCAGCTATGTTGCCTCCCTTCCTTTTAGTTAGGGCTGCTTAATCTTTTCTTTCAGCGTGTGTAAGATGTGTGAGCCTGGCTGGGACTCACGGAGGAGAGCTCGGGATTTGCAAAAGCAGATGGGGTGGTGCTGAACATGGCTGTCTGAGGGACATAGCAGGACTAAAATGCAAGGACCATGTGAATTACATGGTACATAATTTTAAAATATAAATTTCATGCTCTGATCAGCACAGTGATCATGGCTGTGCCACAGAAGTCACATTTATTGTCTCGTAGAGGCTGATTCATTCACTCAGGTTTTTGAAGGTAATTTATTGCAAGTCCTCTCTAAAATGGCAACTGTAGTCACTGGAGTTTGTTTTTTCCCATATCTGTTTTTCAGGTTTCTATTTTAGCTGTTTTCCCCTTTGGCTGTAGTAGAGCTGCCTTCCTGTGTGTCCAGTTTTCTGAAATACTTTCAACTCCTTTTCTTGCACGGGGAGAGTGATGCAGAAGGAGCAGGGGCTGTCCTGTAATAACTCCATGAACCACTGGATGGTGTTTGAGGCAGTCTGAGCTCCTGGGTGAAGTCTCTCTGTCCCAAGTCAAAGAATAGCTTGTTGTGCAACTGAGCTGAACCAGGCCATTTTAGTGATCCAACATGAAACTTTCTGTTCTGAGTGGTTTTTTAAGACAGTTGAATTTAGAAGTGTTTAGAAATAATAAACATGCTCAAATGTGATTGTTCCAGGATGATAAACGGAAGATTTCCCATATTGATGTTAATTCAACTTTACCATTATTGCCTACAGCAACCTTTAATTCCATTCTTATTTTTTAATTAAAATGGGTGGGTTACTCTGAACTGGATTTGCCTTGTTTTCTCCCACTGAGCAGTACTTCACACTGTTGGTGGCCACTGAAACTTAAGTAGGGCCAGATTTACTGAGTTGTTGCACAGCACCACAGGGCCAGATTTTGTTACTCTTTCCCGTATGTGATAGCATTCTATGCTTATTTTAAGCTAATGGTGTTCTAGGATTGGAGTAGTAAATTTAAATACTTATTCTGAAGATGGAAACCTTCTGATGAACACCAGGATACAAGTTCTGTACCCTAGCCCCCTTCTCTACATGAAACACACAATGCATCAGTTATCTAAATGAGTTTCTGTAGGACTGAGTTGTGTACTCTTCCAAGATTCACCTTTTACTATTAATTTGATTTGAGTGAAAGATATGCCCTGGGTGTCAGCAGTGTCTGTGCATCAATGTGTTGCCAAAGTATTACAGAACAAGTCTGGTACTATGTTCTATGTCTCTCTTCTAACTGCTAGTTGAAAACTTTGATAAAGTTTAAACTGCCTGTCAAAAAAAGAAAAAAAAAGCACCAAGTTCACTATTACCACTTAATTATTTCTTGAATGATCTTTTGGCCTCATTTTCCTTTGTATTACTCTCAATCTTCAGACTGATTTGTTTTTGGGGGTTGTTTTGAGGGGGAGCTGGTGGTGGTGGTAGGTTTTGGGGGTGGAAGTGGTATTTTGTTGTTTCTGCTTTGTTTCACCAACATAAGTGAAGTTAGAGGACGTGTGCTTTTAGCTTTCCTGTTTAGTTGACCAATGTCTTTGGGGCAATGTATAGCCAGCAAAAGAAAATTTCCAGAATAATAGCACCAGGTCAGTTGCTGCCAGCCTGAATAACATCAAGGGCATGCACTTGTTTTCCCCTCTTGTCCTGCTGCACTATTGAACAAACTAGGGAAAAAAGTATCAGGAATTTTTTTTGGCTCAGCATGCTAGGAGTTTTTTATGTGAGTATACAAAGAAGTGGAAATGTTTGTGATGGCTCTTCTTCTCTAGCTCAAATAAAATTTTTTTATCTTTAAGGACAAAAGAGGTGGAAATGTACACTCAGCAACCAATGCTAAAGGAGTGAAGCTTGAAAGACTAATTGTGAAATCTGGTTCTATATAAGCCTTGGTGAGCATGCTTTGACTTGGAATTGCAGTTTCACTAGGCTTGATAGAAATGACAGAGAATCCAGTTGGAAACAGACCTGTTGACTCTCCTGGGCTTTTTATCTCATCCAGAAAGTGTATCTCGAAACAATTATAAAAGTGGTGATTTACAGCACAAAGTCACCTTGAATCCTGAGCTGTTTCAAGCGCTTTCAACTTACATTATTTTCCAACTGTGTCACTCTCCCTAACTATCTGTGTCACAAAGCATTATGCCAAAGACATCAGCTGTAATTTGTTTTCTTAAATATCTGACTTTAAAATCTGTGTCAGGCAATTTGTATCATCTGTCAAACAACTGTCAGAAAGGGCCAAGAGGGAAACACCTGAGAAAAGCATAGTACTGGAAGATTTGTGTGTGCACGTGTTGTGTCCTGTAGGAACTGCTACTTCAGGAGATCCTGGAAAACCCAGTAACACTGTCAATTCTTTCTGTATCAGTGCAGATTGGAAACGCGATTTTGGCTCAGATTCTGTTGCTGCTGACTGGTCTCTGGTGGCCTTGGACAGTCGACTGCTTCTTGCAATAGCTTTATGGCTGGCTTTAAAATGGCCCATAACACTTCCCATCAAGAGCTGGAGTGGTACCCTGACATCTTGGCCAAATAATTATACTTTATCTATTAGAAATTCTTCTAGGGTTTCATTTAATTGTTCGTTGTGAACCAGTGCTCCAACTTTCTAAATGGAAGATTTAAACTGGTTTTCCTTTAGCTGTGTGTTGTTCTTTACTAAGTTGTAGAATGAGATAAAATTTTTTCCAAGCAGGTTATATTTATTTTTTTTCAGTCTACAGGAGTTTTCTATAGACTGTAATGACTATTTTTCTTTGCCTGCTGCCCTGAATTTTTATGTTTCTGTTCTTCACGCTTGAACAGTAACCACGTTTCATTCAAGTATTGTATGTATTTCACTGATACCAGTGTTATGTCCCTAGACATAAATCTGATTGTATGATAAAATCTGTAGTGGCACAGAGAGGTGGAGCCTATCCAGGATTGTGGTTTCAGTTTGGAAAGTATAGGAGTTTAAATCTTTATGTAAAATATTTAGTTATCTGTTTGCTTAAAAGATATTCTATGCTTTTACTGTAATGATTTTCTGTAATGTGTAATTGCGCCTCATAATAAAGTCAGTCCTTATCAGTGCTGTTAATAGTTGCTAAAATGAGTGTGGCCATATTCAGTAGTGTAGAAAATCATCTTTCAAGTATTTGTTTTAAAAATGATGGGCTAGTGTCATGGCATGAAAAGCTATGGAGGCATTAATTGCCTCTTCTGTTACTTTGCTAAACTAATCCATATAAAAAGAGCAGATTAAATTGTCTGACCCTCATATATTTAATGATTGCTGCTATTTGACTAAGAAACATTTCTCAGGAAGCTGCTTGTCACAGGCTATCAATATTCTTTTCATCCCGAGTTAGTTATTGGTGCACTTTGTTACTCTCCAAGATGGCCTGTCTCAAGTGGTTCTTCAGCTTGCACAGCAAGGAAATGAGATACTAAATGGTTGCACATACAATCTGATTATAGTGTTTAATTCCTGCCCTATGGATTTCCAACACCAGTGACCCTTTTTCTTCTTTGGTTGTTATTATTATTACCCTTCTAAATGATCTTCCTGCTGCCAGAATTATTTTATTCCTTTCTATTAAATCACATTTTCACCTCAGCTTTCTGCAGGAAGTGCTGGACTTATTATATAATCTTGCTCTAATAATTATCCATTTCAGGGTATTAGTACATACATTACAATGTGAGTGTTCACAGTTAACATTAAGATTTTTGCTGTACATCTGAAAATACACAGAGAAGGATGAGTAGTTAGGGTAATTCAGGCTTTTGCTCTACTGTTTATATCAGCTAGAAAGTCAGATTTCATGTAATACGTGGATGTTGAGAATAGGACAATGATTTTTTAAAGGTGTCTTTCATGAGGTGATTGTTGGCTCTTAGGCTCGTATTTAATTTTTCAGCAGTCCAGATTCCTACCATATTACTCGGATTTGCTCATTTTGCGTGCACACAACAGCTCTGATTTGATCTAAGCTTTTGCGAGTGAGGAGGTTTGCAGGAGACATCCACTCCCAGGCAGGCTTTGCTGCAGTGTGATGCTGCTGTCAGTGCATTCAGCACCCTGCCCACAGAGCTTTATCATTTCAGAGCTATTTTAAAACTATTTCTTAAAAAAGTTTCGTCAAATAAATAAATCAGAGGGAGTTATTTGCTGTAGCAATCAACGGTGCTGTGTAAAGACGCCATAGCTGAATATTATGAAATACTGTCAGCTTTGCAGAGTGGTAAAAGCCCAGACCATTGACCAAGACTTGTTGATAACAGTGAAGTGCCTACGTAGTGCTTCGAAAATGAGTATTTTGCCCTCTTTTTCTGGGAGTAAATTAGGTCAGAGTGTTCCCAGAATTTACATTTCAATTAAAAATCACAATAATAACACATTGTGCTTATAGTGAATGAGTCCTTCTCCGGGAAAGGTGATATCTCCTGTTACTTTGTTAAAGAAAAGACCCTTCATTTCATCAGTGGTAAGAACTCTTCTTCCTTGTTTGTCCTCTTCAGTTAATTTAAACCTGTGTGAGAGTAATACACTGTAATCAGACCTCAGGCTTTCACTGTCTGGGTTAGATATGTTTGAGTTTGTATATTTTTGTCTCTAGGGGTTTTTTGAAATATAAAGAAAACAAAACTTTTCTTTGTTTTCTTTAAAAGTTACCCACACCTGAAAAATTGATCCTCTTTCCTTAAAAGGAATTGTTCTTTTAGTGTGGGAGGAAATGGCTCTAAAATATACTATACAGAGCAGCTCATGCTGACAGTCTCCTTTTTTTCACCAAGGTTTGCAAATTCTTAATTATAAAGCTTTTATTTCTGGATCACCAAAACCTCTTTTTCACATCAATTGCAAAAAAAGAATAATGTCCATTGCAAATTTTATTAGTTTGATTTCTCTTCTTGTGCACTTTATTAGCAGAATAGCCACATTCACCATATGGTGTTTGTTTCCAAGTACAAGTGCACCAAATGGTTTTAACAAACTTTTCAAAATAGCCACTGAGTATAAGGATTCAAATAGCAGCTATCCAGCACTGTAAGGGGTCTGTGAGACTGAAGAGCAATGTATAGAAATGTGATTTGATTAAGTTGCCTGTTTTCTACTAAAATTGTGGTGAATTGCCATCAAAGCTTTCTGAACAAAAGAGATTCCATCAGAATTGTGTGTGTGCATGTGTAAAAGCTATCCTGGAGACTTCAGGTAGAGACTTAAGAACTAAGCCAAAATTGTCTGTTTTCACCATTTTAAGCAATGGTGAGTAATGTTGTGGCCTTGCCTTTTGCAAACAAAGTAGGCATTAATCATCTGACCTCTGAAACTTGTCTCAGCCTAAAAATCTCAAGCTGTACATCTGATTTTTTATTCCCCCCCAGTGCAAAATAAAATCAGCATTATGGAAAACTTTCAGAGCTCATCTGGAGATTGGTACCTCTTTGGAAAACAGTGCCTTTTTTTTCCTACTCATAAGTAATATTCCACAGAAGAAGAGCTTCACAGCATGTGTGTCTTGCACATGTTAACACTACTTTGCACGGCTTTTGTGGCAATCAGCTGGTAAGCTGAGGCTCTGTTGCTCCGGGATCATCTTGCCTGGATGTCATTGCTCTGTCTGAAAGGCAGTAGTAGCCAGGAGTGCTTCTTTTTGGGATGACATAATGGTGAGCTCATGTGTGGTGTCAGCTTCACTTAGAGCACGCCTTTGATCCCCTGCTGTGGTACCCTGCTCCCAGTGATTTTAGGCTTGACTCATGTTCTTCTTTTCTCTTGACTCATGTTTTCCTGAAGAAATTTGGATTGTTGTTGAATCATATGTTTTTGATGCAAATAAGATGAAACATTTGTGGGATGTGCATTTTCAATACCCATAGATACTTGCTAAGTGCAAGATGAAAGAATAATGTATCCTTGACTGTCTCTCTTTGATTGTTCTTGGCATTTTTCAGGCATGCTTTCTGTTTTCCTTAATATTAAAAGTATTCCCTCCATTGCTTCTATTTTTGACTACAGTGTATTTTATCTCTTTCTTACTGGTGTTGTCCAAAACTTTGCAAGTATGTGCATGCATAAAGTGATAAAAATACACACAGCTTTGATGTGAGGCATTCTACTACCCAACCTCTAGTCTTCCAAATTCATGTCTTATCACTGTTCCGTGACTCCTCGGGGTCAATCTACAATCTTTCTTTATTTTAATAAGTTTTAGTATGTTCTCTAAATCCTCTTTGTGTGAAGAGTTACTTTGTGTGCATCTTTCCAAAACTGGAAAGCAGTTTCCTCTTCGCATGAGTGCAAAACCCTTTTAACAGTTTATTGTTGCATGCTTCTCTCTCCCTGCTTGGAACTGCCTTGCAGTAGGTATAGTGTGGATTTCTCTGAATCTGCAGATTTCTCTGATTGTCTTTTTGTCCATCCTGAAGACCTTCACTTTGGTCATTCTCAGTCTTTGAACTCCTGGCATGCAAAACTTAAGGATATTATGAAACCCATCACAAGAATATCCTAAAATGATTGAATGTTCCAGTGGGCAATGCCTACGTGAGAGGAAATCCTCAGCTTCATGGAGGAGCACTGCTTAGAGGAACTGCCTGGAATACTAAGCTGTTAGTTCACACAGGTGAGCAGTTGTGAAAAGCAACGATTTCACAAAAAAGTAACTTGAGTCGGCACACAAAATGGTATGGAAGCAGGTCAGGTCCTGTGCGGATTGCCCGATGTTATCTCATTAGTACTTTGGAGAGGGAGGCAGAACGGAGCCTACGTGCACACAGAATGCTAAAGGATGAGCTGAGCAGTGCCTGATGCAATTAAAATCGGTTTTCCTATCCTCCCCTTGTACACTTAACCCTTTCTGTGCATGTTCACTGTGGAACTTACTGCTCACACCTCTGAGTCAGCTGCACATGCAGCGCTTCCAAAGGGATACCAAATCCTTAGGGCCTTATTCCCACATCTTCCCTACATGTAGGTGAGACATGAATGGATCTCTTGCTTTGCCAGTGGTAGGAACAAGCTCTAGAGGGGGCAATGTGTTTGACTGACATGCCAGGATTTGGTTTTGCCCATTGGCTTCTGGCAGACTGAAATCTTCCTTGGACTTTCAAGCCAGGAAGGGCTGCTAAGCGTGTGGTACTTTGGAGAGAAATGTTGTGGTGTCAGTTCAGCAGTAATTTTTAATCCAGAGGTAATTACTCATTTGTCAAGAAATGACAAAATGCCTGCATTTGTAAGCAAAGAAATACCCATGAAGTGTAAATATTTGATCTATAGAGAGTAAGATAGGTAACATGCTTCATATTTTTTGCATTATCAACTTGGTGATCAAAATATAAATATTTTTGTAGATGTATGAGATCTTTTAAAATACTTAAATTCTTATTTTTTTATTCTTGTGCTATGTAATGATGATTATTTGTGATTCTGTATCTCAAAGATAAGTGGCTTTAAAAAGTACAACATTGGCAGAGCCAGCTATGTGAGTGCTTTCTGAAACAGAGACAATATCAGCTGGTATCTGTCCTTATTAGATGAAATCAACCAGTCTTTGAGGTAACAGGGAGTTAGAAAATTTTAATTTCAGTCTTTACTGATCAGCATAACAAATAATGCTAAACCGTGTTTGTTACCTATTCCTAACTTATTAAAACTCAATGCTCATTATGATGTTGTCTCACAGAGTTCAGTACTTTTGAGCAAGACAACGCAGGGTATTCCTCCAGTCAGTACATTGCAAGTAGTAGCTCAAAAACTATTTGATGTTTCCTCTGATTTACAGAATAAAATCAGCTCTTTCTCCTGGGACAAAATCTTTTTAACATATGTTTACATGCAGCACAAAAAGCACAGTCAGTGCTGGAATGTTTTGTCTGTCCTGGTATAACATGATGAGTAGACTTAAAAAAGAGTCTGGATGAGTCTCTGAGCATCTAGGGGCTGAATTAGATGGTGCCTTCCAACCCCTACCATTCTGTGCTAAAAAAATCTGCATTTCTATTTGGATAGAGAAAGTATTTCAGTTTCAGGTGAGTGTTTGAACCATTAGACCAGGAAAAAATGCAAGCAACAAAAATGTCAAAATACAAAAAAAGTAATTAAGAAAATCTGCCCGATCTATCTATCTAAAGTACTGAATGTATTTGAGCATCAATGACATATTTAGTTCAGATGAAAGTTTGGGGTAGAGTTTTCCGGCAATTTTGCTTTGTTTCTTCCTGCTCTTTCTTGTCCCTGACTATACATTTTCCAAGCTTCTGATCTGTAGGGCTTTTGTGTTGCAGAAGACAACTCTCACAAGTTAATTTTGTCCATCTCTCTGTGCCACTACTCTCACCTATGGAAAACTCTGGGGCAGCCCTCTGCGATTTGATTATAGCTTCTGTTCCTTGGGCAGTTTGTCACTGTGGAAATCCGTGGTGATAACGATGTTTGGAAGTGTCACAATCAACATAACTCGTAAAGAAGCAGCGTAGGTCCTTGAGAGGCTCAGGCATGGGAGGGACCAGACAGCAGTGGTAGGTTTTTGTCTCCTTCTGTCCCTGGTTCTGCTGGGACTTCTAGAGTTCCATCTTGTCTGAAATAGCCAGCTGGCTGTAGTCTTCATTCCTTTAGTGCAGCTCTGGGTAAAATCTTGTCTTCATTTAGGCCCAGACTTCATTTGACTTATTTGTCTGCATCCATTGTCATCCTTTTTGTCCCTCTCCCTTTTTTTTCTTTCTTTTTTTTTTAAGTTACACCAGACTTACCTTTCATTTTCTATTTTTTTAAGTTCCTGCTCTGAATCACACTTCAGACTCACTGTATTTATTTTCTTTTAGGTACTTTTCAATTTGTGACTTAAACTGTTTTTTAATAGCAAACATCTCATACATTACTTTGCAAGTTTCCTGAGCATCTTTTGAAATATTGCAATTTTTTTTTCACCCTTTGTAAGAATTAGGAAGAAAGATCCACTCTGAATGTGTCAATTGCATAATACATGTTGGGTAGACAGTAGGATAACACGGATTCAGTATTGAAAGCCATTTGAGTTGGTAGCTTGAGGCAGTAGTATGCACATGTAATATCTGTGTGCATGTGTGTGTGTGCATATGGGCACATCTGATTGATGCTCATGTGCAGTAAGAGACCCATAAATCCCCTCATGAGCAGGCTCATGTGAAACAAAACAGAACTGAGACCTTCACAGGGGCTGTGGGGATCACAGTGGGGACACATCTGTCTTCTTTTAAAAAATACAGTAAATGGTTCTCTAAAATACTGCTGTCCCTTGCAGTCTGTGTAATTTAGCCTGGCTCCAAGTTTCAGGCTTTTTTCTGGTGGTTCATATGACAAAAAGTCATAGTGCCACACCAGAAGGTGACAACTGCTGTGATTTATAACACAACCAGGTCCTAAGCAATAGATTATGAGAAAAGCCACTGGAGGGATGGCTGTGGGTGCATTCAGGAGAGAAGGCTTATGTCCCTGTTTTATGCGAGGCAGAATATGTAGTACACCTACAGACCAGACATGCAGAGAAGTGAGTTCAAGGAGCAAAATATTTTGGGGGGTGAACTGTTTTTTCTGTTGGAGATCTGGAGCAGTGGTATGAGCTGAAAACTGTTGGGAGAATTCAGAGATTCTGAATTCAGGTTCTGAGCCAGTGCTGCTGGGAGAGCTGGGACTCCACATGCACGTGTACACAGCTGAGCAACCTGGCCTTTCTGGAGAAAGGGAATTTGCTAAAGATTTTTTTAAAAATCTTTTCATAATAATAGGGTACAAACAGAGGCAGAAAAGAACAGAACAAAGCCAGTCAAGAGCTGAGTGACTGGAACTCTGGGGAAATTGTGCAGCTTGATGTCTAAGTTCATATAGTGTGGTGTGTTTTGAGCTGAAAAGATTTTCTCTTATGAAGCTTTTATTTATTAGGGGTCTCTCATGCAAATTTGAGATCCTTTAGAGTTCAGATTTCTCATGTTAATGTACACCTAGATCTTGATTTGCTAGACCACTGCATATAAAATTATTATCTTGTTTCTAGTTGTAATCATGTACAAAATAAAAAAAAATCTCATATCATAACTTTGTACATTTAAAAGAGGTGAAGACTTTGCATAAAAATATTGGGATGCTTATCTTCAACTCTGAACTATCTGAAGTGTTCTGCTATCTTGCAGTCATCTGCATATAAAAATTAATTTAATTTTGCCATAAATGTAATTGTCAGATTAACAGTAACCATGGTCAGATAATTTTTTTTTAAACTATGAGGCAATTCTCAAACTCATCAACTACACAATATTTCCTAAAAGACTTTTCTGTTGTTTTATGTGCAATAGAATTGTAATCACCTTTATTTAAATCTAATGGATTTGAAATAACCTACAGGCTTCCAGTTTAATGAGAGCTAGATTAATGAAGAAAGACCTTTTACCTCAGATTGCATGACAACATTTTCAAATTACATTCCTGAAACAGAGAATTCACTTATTCCGAGTAATTGGATGCTGACTAGGGTTAATATGTACAATGTCCTTAAATGAAAATGTTCTATTGTAAGTGGGACTGTATGATACCTGAGGCATTCTCAATAGATTTGGTTGGGCTCTGAGTTAATTATACTGCTTGCTATTTTTTGAATGAATTCAAGCATGAATTCTACACAGTAAAGATTGGGATAATTATATTCAATTCTGCCTGGTGCCCTGCTGAATGAATTGACCTTTTAGATAAAACTAGTCTCTTGAGAAGGAAACCTGAAGAAAGCCTGAACAAAGCAGCCAGATGCAGCTGTGGGCTGGGAAAAAGATTTAATTTTTTTCTTTCTTTTTTTTTCTTTTTTTCTTTTTGCAAATACTAAAGGAGTAAAAGAATCAGAGAGATTGACTTTTAGTCAATGAAAAAATATTCCTATTTATAAAGTTATAATTTAAAGGCATTGATTTTTCTGCGCTGTTTTCTCCCCAGTGATATGACTGAAGAGAAGCAGCCATGGGGCACTGGAAAAGTTCAGTGTCACAGGTGTTCCACGCCCAGCAAGGTACCCTAGGCACAAGCTGTGCCTGCAGACGCAGTGCCAATAATGTAAAGCACCTCTGCCTCTCCCACTGCACTCGCGGTGCTGGAAGAAGGGCACAGGGAAGAGTTTGCAGAGGAGCTGCTTCCGAAGAGGGAAGGGCTCCCAAGGAGCAGCAGAGCAGCTGCTCTAGTGCCAACCTGCAGTGTCCTTTGAGGGCACTCTGCTGTGTTAACTTGGCACCTGTTGCATTCCCATGCGTTAGGGAAGCGTCCAAAATTAACAGGGAATATTTTCCTTTTTCTTCTTTTTTTATTTTTCCATTTTCCAAAACTGGTTGTACTTGTGAAAAAGTGACTGCAACATTAAGTGCAAAAAGGTGATCTTTTACTTAGCTTTTTTTTTTTCCCCCACTGTGATAAATCCTAGATAAATGTTTAAAATGATGATATTTTGAATTGATTCTAAGTGATCGAGACTGTTTACTGAAATTTTTTGAGGTCCACGGATCTTTTTTTCTGTGAGGGTAGCTGCAACCAGCATGAAGTACTTCTGTAACTGCTCTGTATTTTTGAAATGACTTCTACTGTGTAGTTGAAGACTACACCAAAAAATACATTTGTTTGTTTGTCATGTAAGCAAACAAAAAAATCCAGCAGTTTAGTCTCACAGAACTTCAGTCATATGAGTAATTCTTCCCCTGCAGGATAGTTCCCTTGTCGGTGTGATGTCAGTAGGAAAGCAGAATAAGGTTAGTTGGATTTATGATAAGGGCAAGTGTTTGTAACAACTTTTTTGATGGGGTTCCAGACTCTTAAACACATACATTATCTGTTACTGATATATCATTTATGTAGAGAATACAGTTGTCACTCACTTCATTTAATTAGATTATGGATGTTAAATTATCTACTAACATAAAATGTGCTTTTATACTGCAGATTGCAAAGGTTTTAAGAAGTTTAATATGCAACTTTTAAATTGGTGAGCAGTACCCTAAAGGATTCATCTGGGGTTTTGTTTGTTTGTTTGTTCGTTTTTTACTGCAGTAAAATGTGAACATACCATGATATTACTAAAGATGCTTAGTTGAAAATGGGATCTGGGTCAGTGATATTGGTTGGGGTTTATTTTGCAGAAAACAGATCTAGGAGGTATAAAATGGTAAACATAGTAATCAAGGGCTTGTATTTTGGCAGTGAGATCACTGAGCTGAGAACTGAGTATCTTCTGGTCTTTACACTCCAGTTAGCTGCAGTCATTTCGGTAAACGAACAATGTATTTATTGCATATGGTTCCAAGTTTGTACTTGACTGTTAATGTAGAATAGCTTATTTTCTGCTCTGTTTTCCAATCCATTAAATGAATAATCTTCTATGTATAGGGTCTGCCACACCTTACTGCATAAATTCTTTGCTTTATTTATGTCTGCATTTAGTTGTACAGCTGCTAAGTCATTTGTTCAAAAGAGGTAAATGGTTGGTTTTGATCCTTAGGCTGTGAAACAGGGATTCACAAAAGGGTTATGGTCCTAATAAATTGACTGAAATATTGGGAACAACTTCAAGGATTTGAATTGAGCATCTAAATTAATGTTAAGTCCTTGTTTTTTCTGCACTTTTGATTGTATTTTACTGGTGGAAGCTCAGAAGTTTTAGAAAGGTTTAGTTATAAGGCTTTCTAGGAGCACCTTCTCTGCTGACATTGGCTTCTGTTCTTCTTAAAAGTACAAGGCTACACAAACAACTCCAGTCCTTGCCAATGACTCCTAAGAACATTTTCTGAATAGCCCATACTCTTGGTGTTCTCCCAGGTTTACCAAGAGTTCACCTTAAACACTTTAGCTGTAGAATCTGCACATGCTTATGCTGTTTACAGCAGTAACTCATACAGTGCTCTAAGTCAGGCCTTCTGCTGTACATAAAATACCTGCTAGGTGGTTTCTACAGGTGTAAGGCCAGATTCTGAGACCTTGGTCCACACAAATGAGATCAGCAGCACTAGTTAATGATCACCTGTTGAAACCAGAGCTGCAGGTCTGGGTGCAGCCAGCATGTGAGGTTTGGACACTCTAAATACCTCTTCCACCTTCACCTCTCCTTGGTTCAATGGGAGTTGAGGGGTTTTCACTCACTGAATTGAGTTCTTGTTTCCGCAGAGCTGCTTAAGCCAGACCCTTGTGAACAATGCAGACTGACACTGATGGCTGGTAGGGGCTCAGGGACTGCTCTAGAAACAGCTTTTGCAAGAAGGAGGGTCCCAATGAAGGGTGCAGCAAAGCTGTGTCCTATTGCAGTTGGGGAAGGAGCCAGAACTTCTTTCTCCTTCACACCACTGAGCTAGCCAGCTTTACTCCTGCAGAAGCTTTCACTTATTTCTGATAATAACTTCCCATTTTCTATGCCCTGTCTTGTTTTCTGCATGTCGCTGTACTATGATCTATCCCACTGTGTTTTGAATACTCTCTGCCTAAATAATTTCTTTCAAATTGTGTCTGAACAATGTTTGGGAGAATATGTACATACAGATAATCTGTGGGTCTTTCCCATGTGAAAATCTGCTACTAGGGAATCCTACTCTAAAAACAGATGTTATTTTGTAAAAATTCACAGTGATCATTGAAGACTGAAGAGGACTTAAGCTTCATGGGGGATGGGGCAATCCAAGTAGCGTGTGTTTCCGAAAATTTGAAAGTTGCCTTGTTTTGATCCCACTTTTGTGTTGCCTGAAGGTCGACTGGAAGCCCCAGAGTTGTGGACAATCTTATATCTTCCCCTGTGGAGAAAGTACAGCTCACACAGAGGAGTGCATGTTGTTATGGACTAGAACGGGGGGGATTGGAAACTTCATGGGAAAGGCAGTTAGATGCTGGTTACTGTGGGAATGCTGACTTTGCCTCTTTTTTAGCCCACAATTGTCAGCTGTCAGGCTTTCAGCACACGAGGCGAATTTGAACCCACATGTGCTGTTTGAGCTGCAGTCATTGACAGTATTTTGCCCTAAACAGGGTAAAAAGCTACCAAGAGACATCACTAACTTACAAGGGGAAAAAGTCAGACGTGTGTGCCATTAACCTATTAGAATTTCTCCAAACAGAATTCCAAGTAAATGCCCAAAAGATCCTTTGAGGGAAAAAAAAAACCCAAGCAGGACATTTAATAGGTATGGTCAACATGAAGCTTCTGTCCTGCTAACCAAAGACTCTTCTCAAGTGATGTACATAAAGTCTCTTAGGCCAGGTTAAAGTACAATTTCTCTCATCTCCAAATCTGTTCATAAGTTGCATCCCAGTGTATGATTGCTTTAACCTGTCAGGAAAAGAAATGGATTGTTGTATGTATCACCAAGAGGAGGCAATCACAGCTTTGTGAAGATCACCAGTCAGTACATTAAACAAATAGGTGTGACATAAGGAAGGGGCTTTTTCACAGAGGAGAGTCAGAATATGCGAAAGAAGGAGCAACATAAATGAAAGCAGCTGAAAGAGCAAAATCCTATTTCCTCTGATAAAGCATTGACTGCTCTATTATAATAGCAGGTCTTCATTAAGTATGTTGTATTTTATGTGTACAACATAGGTGTGATTTTGATTATGTAGAGCACCATGCGTAGTGCTGGTGCAACAAACTCAATCTAGAGATAAAATGCAGAATCTTTACATCCTCGGTAGCCTCAGTTTCTGACTCAGATGACAGACAGGCACACTTAGAGTAGTAGCTGTTCCACATTAAGGGAGTTGCTCTTCTATTTCATAGAATGTGAAAATAAATTCTTTGTGTGAGCCACAGCTAGTGGGATACTACTTTTTTAACCCAGAAGGGTTAAGTGGCAAGCAGCAGCCACTAACTGGTTTTTGCAGGGTGGGATTAGGGCTGAGAAAGGGTGAGATCAGTAGAAAACCTCATGAGATCCTCCTTGAAGTGTTTCTTGATTCTAGTGCCCTCTTGAAGGTTTTCTGTGAGAAGGCAGACTGTGAGAGGCATTTCCCAGAGTAGAGACCTTTTGTGCCAAAACAATTTTCAATGAAAATTAAAATAGGAATTAGAAGATAGATCCACTTACAAAAGAATTGGGGAAGCATTGTGTTTATACTGAGAAAATGCATTCTATCCTTTCCATTGTTTTAAAATGTAAAGAACGTAAATGGCTATTAAAGATTTTGAAACAATGAAAAAGTTTAACTAAGCATTTGAGAGCACTGTGCAATGAGCAGCAAAACTGTTTCACCACCAAATAAAATGCAGCCTAGAAATGCCACTTTGTGCTGGTGTGTTCATAGATGTGTGCACGAGCACGTCATACATTTGTGTGAAAAGTTCATGCACTTTGTGTTCTTAATTCATGCAGAAAGATATTTTTACATTTGAACCAGTTGTCATTTTATTAGAATAGAATCCATAAAAAGTTTCTTAAACCAAAATCAGATGAAATCTGCACATTAAAATTAAAGTGTTCTTTGCACTTTACAAGGTTATAGACTGCTGACTGCAAGGATTGCAGCTGACATTCAATAACATTTGAAGCTTGGATGCAAGCTTTTTAATTTATTTTTTCTATTTATCCCTTAGAAGCTGCTTGCTTTTCAGCTGTTAATGCATTTCCAACAGAAATTTTGTAAATTATATTGGGCAACATTCTCAATGAGAATAGATTGTGTAAGTAACGGTAATGGCTTCCTCCTGCTGCTTCTGGCAGTATGGATATTTGCCACACACACTTATTTAAATTTCTTGGGCCAAAGAACTCTTCAAGGTTCAAAACATTTGTTACTCAGGGACTAAATTTAATGGATAATAATTTAGGAAGCAGAATTGATGAGAAGGGTTTTTAAAACAATTGGCTGTTGTATATCACAGGCTTTAGTTTCTATCAAGAAAGGTTTTGTGAAAACCAACTTTTTCATATAGGACATTTTTAGCACTACGTTCTTGATCCTAAACCTCTATTAAATTAATTTTTTTTTTCACTAAAATCTGAAAAATATAAGATTCTTTACTTCTTAGGTAAAGAAATTACTTGCCATAGCAGATATTATAATTCCCAGTTTTGAGGTTTTAGTGAATGTTCCTTTCTTATTACCTTTTTGACCATACTTGTGCCAGGCTGAGCTGGGGGCAGGAATCCAAATGTAAGAAACACTGCATTCCCAGCAGTTTCCCCAAGAGCAGATTAGGAAACAGGGCGTGGTTTAGGCCTGGTCACAAAATAATGTATTTGCAAGATGTTGCTTGGTCTGTACTTAACTAGAGAACAGGCTTGGGACATGAGCTGAGAAAACTCAAAATAATTTAACCACCAACATGGAAATAAAAGGGAAATGAAAACTTTGTCTCAGTGAGAGTAATATGGAGTTCTTTGAATTTACTCTCTTTTTATCAGTGCTAACTCTATTACCGAGGGATAAAAGTGAATTCTTTTGTCTCTTAGTTCATTCAATGCAAGTTTCGGATATTTGCTACATGGGCATGTTTCCTGGTTTTAGACTCTTCTTAAGTGTGGCTTTGTAAAATATAAGAATTTAGAAAGCTTTGACTTCCGTTTCCTTTCTCTTCTAGAAAGCAGTAAGAATGTCACAGTAGGTACTGCATTGAAAAATCATTTTTGATCAATTGCATGCTGATTTTTACAAATTTAAAGGTGATCTGAAGTCTGTTTTAATTAATACTGATGAGTGCTCCAAGATACTCACTGAATTTACAATAAATGGAGTTCAGCAATTGCTAGACTTGCTATTATTAAACAGCACAAATCCTTGCTGTTGTTTTGCTTCAGTTCTTTTGTGGATGTTAGAAGATGTTGTGAGATCTTTGTTTCCCAAGTTAGAAAACTTTTAAAAATATTTCTGATAGACTGATTGCTCTCGATAATGGAACTTGTAGTTAAAAAAACATACATGTAACATACATGCCCTAAATCTGGTTTTTTTGACTGGGAATCACTGTGAGAGAAGCTGGAGAAGTAGATTTAGACACAGGGAACAGTTTCTCCTGAATTCCACAGCAAGTACTGTGCTGGGATATGCAGAAAGAGAGCTAAGAACTGGAACAAAAATGTGTTTAGTTTTTATAACTTGCCCTTTAAAACCAGTCTTATCCATCTCTGCTTTTTATTATAATAATAAAGCTGTGCTTCACATTTCTATGCATGTTTAACATCTGAATATTTTAGAGATTGGCACACAATCATCAAGAGAAGTGGAACTCTTCCTAATTCTTTGACTGATGTGGTGGGGAATCAAATCACAAAAGTAGAGTCCAAAGCTTTTGTGCCAGCGTAGTGTTTATATATATATATATGTGTGTGTATATAAAAATACATACATACACACACAGTCTTTGTTTGACTTTTATGCTGCCTCACGTGTGCTAGTCTGACTGCCATGTGTGTGTGTGTTTCTAAAGTAAACCTGAGGTGTTTCAAAAGTGAGGTTGCAATATGTTTGCAAAAATAGACCAGTAAGCATGAAATATATTTAAGCAAAAGTCATGTGAAAGCTGTAAAGCAGGTGTGGGTATATTGTTAATTTAAGAAAGCAGTTTTTTCATGGTTTCTTGGAGAAAATGATGCATGTATTATTATTCTTTGTCTCACAACTAGTAATAAATTATGCCTAGCAAAGTCCCCCTCCCCCTCTTTAAAAAAAGGTTTTGGATAACAAGACATTGCAACTTAAGGTGTTTTCTTCCTCTCCTCCATTCCAAATGCTTGTATTGTCTTTGAAGCAGCTACGCATCTGAGAATCTGTTTTTGTTTACTGACTGTGTTATTGGATTTTGAGGGTGCCTTGCTTGGAGATACTGCTTTTGAGTAATTGTGTGACTGAAAGTAGAAATGTGAATATGTCCCAAGAAAACCTGAAGCAGCCAATGCATTCTTGCAAAAGCTTGAACATGTAGCAGTTATGCTTTTAGCCTTTGTAGACTTTCAAGTGGTTTTTCCACACTCCATTAGGCAATTATGGAAAAGAATTAGTTTTTTTTCTTGAAGTTATGCCTTTGGTTTTGGTCTTATTACAATATGAATGAAGTTCAAGGAAGTAGGGTATTGTTTATAGTTATAGGGCAGGGAGGATTAAGTAATGACATTCTTATTAAACTTTTGATAAATTAAATGCAATAATAAATTTTCTTTTGTTCTCACCTGTGGGACACAATTATAAGGTATTAACTTGCCATATAGATTTATACACCTTAATAATTTTAAACAAAAGTTTTCAACAATTAAAATATTACCTTGATGAAATTAAATATCAGTTCTTTATGCCTTTCTTTGCCCATGTTTGGAACAACTTCTAAAAAAATATCATGGTGGCTGGCAGATATCTTGACAAGGGTATTTGGAAAAAAAATTAGTGTGTGCTGTTGCTGTACTTTATGCATAAAGGGTGTGACCAGAGAGAAATGGATCTGTGGGACAAAATGGAATGGCTGGCACTGATGTCATCCTTGCACCGCGGGGCTATTTCCTCCTTTCTCTCTGAGACTGCATCCAATGAATACTCAGAGTGCTGGAGTGCATTGGGTGTGTTCCTGGGGCATGTCTGCTTTTGGTTCCATACCATTTTTCATCTCTAAGCCTGACCTGGGACTGCTTCAGAAGTGGTAAATGGGGGTGATTCACCTTAGAAGCACACTCTTGAGTCAAGTTACCTAGGAGGTTATACAAGATGATTAATATGATCCTCTTGATCTTTATTATTTGAATTTTATTAGTTTTTATAACTGTTACATAGAAAGTTTTCTGTTTCTCATAATGATAGCTGAGGAAGTCCCACCTAGAATAATGTAAGAGTAGTAGTTATCTTCTTTAACACAATGTTATCTTTGCATAATCCATAATTTCTCATTTCTTAATTCAAACTTTCATAATTTTAAAATTTTCTTGTCTATTTATCTATGGAATCAATTGTTCTTTGAGATTACAGTGCATGAAGCTGTTAATTGCTGAGATCTTTGGTAGTGAAGTTTGCAAATTTACAAGCAATGTCAGCTTCATATTCTTCCAGTGAATTTCTAATAGACAGACATGTTGAAGTGCTTTAGAGAGCCTATAATTATGTGCTAGTGCCAAAGTGAGTTTGTGCGGGCTAAGTGGCTACCTCTGCTTCCAGCTCTGCTGCAAGGAATGCTAGTTAGAGATCTGAAAGTTAAAGGAGAGAAATCACAGAATAAAGCAGAGAATCAGAGGCTGTAAGGGACCAGCGAGGGTCATCTGGTCCCACCTCTCTGCTCAAGCAGGGTCATCCCAGAGCACAGGCACAGGATTGAGTTCCAGAGCTCTGGAATCTCTCCGTGGAGAGAAAGTCCTCACCCTCTCTGGGAAACCTGTTCCAGTGCGTGGTCACTTGCACAGTGTCTGAAGGGGGTTCAGGGAAGCTGGAGAGGAACTCTTCATCAGGAACTCTATGTACAGGAAACAGATGCTGAAGGATATCCCAGGTAATGTGCAATCTTTTCTTCGTAGGAATGTACGTCCCACATATTCTGTTCTACTCCGGTACTTTAGCAGGCTGTAAGAGTCCCTGCTAGAGGGGACAAGGCACACTTTGGGAATGCTTGGGGTTGAGGGGTGCCTGGAGCCCATACTTCACTGTGCCACTCTGGGTGCCGGGGCTGTGTGTGAGCGGTGCCTGGCAGTGGCTCCTTGCTGCTCTGAGCCACCTGTCTGAACCCACGGGAGCTCCTGGAGACGTGGGAGAGCTTTTGGAAATGAATCCCACCCTCCCATTGAGGCTTAGGGCAGAATTGTAGGGAGGTATCTTTAATGTAGGTGAGACATGGGATCTTTTAACTTGCCATTCAGCTGTAAAACCCATTTCAGGCGTTGCATTTTCAGAACATGCCTGTATCTCTTAGAATGCCTACATCCATCACCCAGAGCTGTATCGAGTGAAGGTTCAGTGAGATCAGTGACCACGTGGCACAGAGGAATGCTTTAAAATTCCATTAAATCTATTGGTTGTCAGCACGGGTAAGTATCTTACATAGGAACATTTTTTCATGTTATTCCTTTAGTAAGACAGGCCAATGTCAAAGGAGGCAGATTTTGATGGTGGGAGCTTTCTTTTAAAATTACATTTACTTTTTCAATTACCATATTCATTTCTCATTAATAGAGTATTTCAAGGCCCTGTGTTTTTGAAAGGGAAAAGGTTAGAATTATGGTCTAGCAGCTGGTTTTGATAGGGCGCAGTGAGCAAGTTAATGCTTACCAAACATTTGAAATTGCTTTTCAATTTCTGAAATCACTTTGCAGCTCTTCAGCTATTTTTTGGCTGGCTGCACTTTATCATATTAATATAATACTGCGCAGGAAAATATTGCATTTAAGTGTTATGATGAAATCAAGCTGTTATGCTGCACGTGTGTGGTACAGAGTATATTTTTAGTGGCTTTTTTAGCCTTTAATCATGTGAGGTTTGGTGCCTTTCAGAAGCTATTTGTCAAGGGAAGAGGTTCTGGTTAGTTTTGACAGGGTAAAATGCATTTTACAACCTTACTAAGCCTCATTCAACTAAAATAAACCTCATTTTAATGATGACTGAAGGTAATACCTAGTAAAAACTAGTTGTCATTTTTCTTTTTGATACACCAATTTGGTCAATCCTCTTTCTCATCAGTTTATCCAGTTGATTTCTGATTCATGAATCCTTAAATTTCCATCACACCATGTGTGCAGTATTCTGCCAGGCCCAGAGATAAAATTCCAGATGTTTTAATGACAGGATGTAGAATTATTTGGGGCTGGTGTTCCTCAGAGCATTACCAATATTGTGATGCAAAGAGTTCTTGAAGGTTTCAACTGTTCATATAATTCAAAGAAAGTGTGTTCTCTGTAAACTGAACTTTAAGAGAAAGTAAATCTCTTAAATTATGCTTTTGTAGATAAAATTTCCATAACAACTTAACCATGATGGGAAAAAAAGAGAAGGAAATCTATTATAAATTTTAGTAAAAGATTTAGCTTCATTTAGTCATCTCAATGAGATGGTAAAAAGGCCGTGTATTTTCATCATGTGGCCAGAATCACTACCTGTTCCCTCTAGTATCTGCTGGTACTTCTTTCCTCAGTCATTTATTTTCCCTTTTTACCAAAAAAAGCATACTTGTCCATCAAAAATAAAGCAATGATGACAAGTCATGTGTGTATAATCTCAACCATTTACTTTTGCTTACTCTTTTGGGCACTTCACAGAGTGTTTTTTCCGTTCAATTTTCTTCCAGAAAAGACTTGTATGGTACTGAGGTAGGTAATTTTTCAGGACCTTGCATTTTTCCGTCTCATCGGTGTTTGTATTTTCAAAACCTAAATATTTCAGGTCTGGTAATAAAACCTGTCTCTTTTTCAGTACATTTAAATTATTACTGCTGTGGGTGGTTGTGGAGTTGTTCCTTGCAATCTTCAACCTGTTCAGTAGAACAAAATTGATTATTTTACTTTTGAATCCAGCAGGTCTTTTATTTTGTGAAAGCCTAGCAAAAGCTCATTGATTTACACCAGAGTTGGTTTGCTGTTTTCTTCAGTCAATACTGTCACATAATAAAAGTCTTGACTTAACCAGGCAGTTTCAGCAATGTCATGTTCAGTGTCTGCTGCTAGTGGATACAACCCTGGAGTTTTGATTTCAATAAGAATAAAACTTTCCTCGTAACTTAGAATTTGATGGCTGTATGTGATGTATCAACAGGAATATGAATAAATTGTTTCAGTCCTGGACAGTTTTGCCTAACCACTAATACTGTTCTTATTTTTGTTCTATTTCTAAATGCTTGCTCAAGGGACAGAAATTAACAAATAAGCTACAAATATGAATAAATGATAGCAGTTATTCTGAGAGGTATTTAGATGGACTAAATGTAAGCTGTGGTGTATTTGGTGTTAATGTTTCATTGGCTTGGTGCCTTTGAAGGCCTAGAATTAAATAATAGGAAGCACTTGACACAAAGTAGGTGGAATACTGTTTGTCTCTGGCTGAACTTCTCAGTTTCAGTGAATTTATTTGAACTTCAAGGTTGTTCTCTGCAGAAATTGTGGTCTGAACACTGAAGAAGGAACAATTAACTGCTTTAAGAATGATGCAGAGGGAAATTATTACTGCAATATTGCTATGCTCATTAAGCCTGGCCATTCCAGAGGTACAGGGAAAATCTGCTTTGTCACCTTCTCACAGAAAAATGCAGTCAGTCCCCAGCCAGGAACTGAGCAAACGTATTTCATTAATTTGAAGAAGAGGAAAGCACCATGATTTTCCTTTCTTTTGTGAAAGTAGTGTTAGGTTAGACATATGGATGTCACTGAAAGATGGAATCACTTGGTATTACACTGTAAAATTCATACTGAGATCACTAATTAGAGCAATGAAAAAATTTAATTTGTAGCATAAATAAAATTGATCTCAAGCTCTAATTTTTTTTTTTTTAATTAAAAGAATGTGGTTTGGATTAAAAGAGTACTTTTATTTTACCTGAATTTTCTCTTTCAGGATTCCTAAATTTCTTAAAAATGTCATACAGTTGGATTTATAGATACTCAGCAACTTTTTCATTTTTAATAATTTATGATCATATCCAATTAATAAATTATATACTGTGAACCCTTCCCTGCTTTGTCAGTTACAATCTTGGCTTGTAGAGTTTTTCTTCTCCACGTGATGATGGCACGAGGGATGTAGATCCAGCTTTTCTCCCAGGATTTGATAATAAATATTACCATATTTAAGGTATATAAAGTCCCACCCTTTCTAAGAGGTGATGGGATTCCCTCATTTCATTTGACCATTCTGAAAATGTGAGAAGGAATGAAGTTTCAGGTGTTCAGAGTACTAAGCACTCATTTAACAGCAACATGGAAAAACCTTGAGAAATACGTCTAGCAATGATTAATCTACCATCCATGTATAACAGCATTACTGCAAACATTGCTTTTATTCAAAGTTGTAGCAATTTCAAAGGGTCTTTTATCAGAACAGCTGTGGCTCAGGTTCAGCAAGCCAATATGTGGGATTAAGTAGCACTCAGGGTCCTAAAGGCTGCAGAGTGTTATATTTATTTTACATGAAGTAGAACAAAACCAGCTAAACAATTGTTCTTTTTCCTCTGATTTATTTTATATTAGTTTCCCTTAAAATGAAGTGGGATGATTGTTGATTTCTGGTCCAAATTTCTCTGCTTGACTGTAGATGTGTAGAATGCCTTGGTCCTATTAAAATTGTTAAGAAGGAAATTAATGTGTTTTAGGCACATTTTTGTTGTTCTGGTTTTGTGTTTGCAATGAGGGATGCACTTACATAAATATATGCAGTTAGAAGTGACTTCCAATGGTCAGATAAAATAGTTCTTGTGCAGGAGCCATGGAAAGATCAGAGATGAAGTACTGGCACTAGGACCCTGGTTATTATCAGCCAGAACTAATAATCAATATTTGAAACAGGGCTATAAACGAGTTTGAGGATTCAAAGATAGGGAATCAACCCTGGTTTTTTCTTTTCTGCAGAGAACCTATTGCAGATGCTTTTATCTTGAAGAGAGATGCTCTTTCCAAAGTAAAACATAATGATAAAGAACAGAGTACCCATAAGGCGAGCTCAGCTTGTGGACAGTGAGACAATTCTGCAGAAAGGATCTGAAAACTGAATGTGCATTAGTGCCTTTATGGGTTCAAGTTTTCAAACAAAATTCACATGCATGATAAGCTCTTTCTTATTAACAGTACCTTGACTGTGTTTGTGTTCATGTTCCTCGTGAGTTTTTAAGTGTACCTTTACTTCAACTTCCATTTTGTCCTGAAAGCATAGATACTGTCTGAGAAACAATCCTGGCTAGAATTTCCATCAATAGATGATGAGCAAGAAAGTAAACATAAGCTGATCACGATACACGATGCCATTGCCCATGTGGTGACAATGTTTAGATAAAGGCAATTCATAAAAGATTAAAGAACTGACTTTTCAAGTACTTTTAACATATTTGGCTAGATGAATGAGTAATTGAGTGTCATCATATGGTTAAGCCTTTCAAATCATACATTAATTGAGATATCCTAAATGTTGACTGAATCCTCAAAAATATGGAAACCAAATGTGAACCTTCACTGCTATGATCTAATTACATCCTCCTTCTCAGATGGTTTCCTTAATAACTTTAAGGTTATTGATGCATTCCTCATATGCTGCAATACTTACATGTGTAGGTCGAGTGTCTCAGTGCATTATTTTGGCGGTGGCTTCATTTTATCTGGTTCCTTTCAGAGCTTTCTCTCCCTTTGGAGAGCTTGTTAAAGCAGGAAAAAAGAGAAACTCAATGTGCTTTTATTATTCATGCACCACCAGGGCCATAAAATAGGCTGCAAGGGTTTTGAATGTCCTGCCCAGCTCAGCAGGCACCCTGGCTAAATATTGTAGATCACCTCTGCTCAGACATGGTAGAAAAGAACAGGCAATATACATTAGTAGCCTCTGAAATCTGTAAACAAATTGTATATTTGCTTCAAAAATGTGACAGCAGTTATTTATTAAATGGCATTAGGTTGCCTTTGGCTTTAAAAGACATTCAAAATATGAGGCAACACTCAAGATCAAGAATAGATTTTATGTTTTTGACCTGAAAAATTAACAGTACTTCATAATTTAAAATCAAACGGTTCCTTGTGATTCTTGCTCATATTTAAGATTTTCTTTTGTGTCCTTTACATATCTGCTAAAGCATCTGTGACCAGCTTCCCCTCTCCCAAAAGACGGCAGGAATCTCTGGATTTTTTTGAATACAGCATTATTTGTCCCATCATACACAGCTTTGATTGGGACAAATTTCTCCTATTCTACCAGCAGAGAGCAAATGAAATAATAAATATTTTGCCACAAGTCAATGCAGAATGTAAAGTTCTGCTAGTATAGTTACCTAAATTCTGGTCTGTGTAAAGCAAGGCTGGTACATTTCTCTTTTTCTAAAAGCTGTTTATGCACAAAGAGTGCCTATAACTCCTTTGGGTGACCTACAGCACAGGAGGACCTGTTGGTTGCAGCTGCAGTATCTGACTGCTGAGTTTTATTTTATATTGCCCAGAGTGCAGAACGCTTTTTCCCACAGTTGAAGGTGTGTGTATTTGCTGCATTTCTGACTCAGTCCAGTGAAACTACCCATTTTTATCATTGCTTTGTTTACAAGTGTACAGAGTACAAAGGCTTTTCCCTAAATTTTATCTCAGGGTAAAATAGCTAATCCGTTTTGACATGCTATCTAAATGACACTCAAACTAGTATATGGACTAACTCATCCATAAGTCATTTCTTTTATACACATGTACTGCTGTGTCCAAGAAAAAGAGTTATATTGGCTGCAAGAGTTTGAATAATAATGGTCATTAATATGTCGAATTGAGGGTCACCACATTCATCCCACATATCAAATCCCCTTTCAATGAGATCAGTTCCATCAGCTGTCAGATTCCATTAAATATATCCCCCAGACCTACTGACCAGCTGACAGTAGAGAAACTCAAAACCATACACCCACTATTAGCATTATAAAATGTGAAATCAGCTGGAAGGAATGATAGCAGAACTGAAAACAAAATAGATGAAAATCTATAATGCCCTTGTGTCTTCCTAAACAGAAACCCCCAAGAGTTAAAAAGCCCCCATAAAACATGGAGGTAAAAACAAAGGTTGTCACATTGTTTTCTTCATAACCTATAATGATTCTTTTACCTTTTGTTAATGCAAGATTTGCATAAATGTTTCATGAGGTTAATACAATGCATAAACTGAGGAGTTTATTAAGCAACATCTGTGCTGTTTTCTCAGATAATGCAGTGTTGTTTCCAAGTCACTGAAATATAACCTATCATAAGGTTTTGGTTGTTAAAATACTTGTTTTGCAAGGCCTGTGATCACATCTGACATTTTTAGCAGATGCCACAGTAATACAAAAGAATTCCTTAATACCACAATATGTGTTAGCAAAGCATCCAGTAAGGAGTGGATAATATTCCACAGAGCTGGTATGGTTCAGTACTGCGCATGAGACATGAGAACATCTTGTGTGTCATCCTTCACATAAAAATATCCCATTTCAAAACTAACACAACTGCCCAGGAGACATTTATCAAGTGAGATCTTATCATAGTTGACTGTTTCTGACTTTGCCATAAAGTCTCTTTATAGTTTTTTTAAAAAATTAAGAGTGGGAAAAACTTTGCACAGCCACAGTTTTATCTTGATATCGGTGCCATATGGGAGTCTTTTGGCAGAGAAAAAAAGTTATGAGACCAATAATTTTTAATGAAACTTGGCTTAGCTCTTGAAGCAGGTCATGCAGATAAAAAGTGGGCACATGAATTCTCTAGCCATAATCTCCTATTTTTCTGGCAAGGCTTGGAGAAATGTAGTTTCAATTAAACCAGGGCATAATGGAGATATGTTTTATATTATTGATTCTGTAAGAAATAGTTTGGGCATTTTCTTCTTTTTTTTTTTTTTTAACCATGTGTTTAGCTTATTCGTTACCAACAAGTATGATAATTCTGGTCTTTAAAATTACCATTTTTATCTGCTTTTCCTCACAAATCCCTGATTTTTTTAGTTGTTAATTTGAAATTATTTAATGTTTTCATTGTAAGACATCTTCGAACTGTGAATATTCAGGTCCTAATAACGTATGGATGTTTTATCTTTGGCTGAAAGGTTTTAACATTACCACTGAGGTAGGAAAATAATTTTTTGGAATCTTGTAATGCTATGTTTGCAGCAATTCCTTGACTCTTTTTAAATTTGTACACTGGAGTTTATGCATCTGTGTCCATGCAAAACGTCCACTGACCACTGAGGTAGTCACTGTGAGAGCAATTCTGTTGATCGAGTATCCCAGCTAAATTCCAGGTTGGGTGACAGTAGTCCAGAACCTGAATGTCTTCTTGTGTTTCCATTTGAGGAGATATGTTTATTTTCTGATCTATCTTGGGCAGTGTTTGTTTGCTTTTGAACGGCTGACAGATCCTGCAAGATGGAAGGGAGAAAGTTCCTCCCTTTTGCTCAGCAGGAAAAGGTACCAAGGTATGTAAAATCTCAGCAAGTCAAACCAAAATTGCACAACTTTGTATGACAAATCTCCTTCTGAAGACTTTGGCTCAATAGCAGAAAGGAAAATGTGGAATCCAAATGAAACACGGGGAATTTAGGTAGCAATAATGACACAATTATCCCATTAGAATTTGTCTGGAATACTATTGTTAACACACAGTTAGTTTCAGTGTGAACTTGGGATGCACGAGGAATGCAAGATCAGACCCCATATAATGAAGGGATCATTTACACACATTATCCCCACAATGAAATGCTGTCACCCCTTGGTGGAAAACACAGCTGCTTTTTAAAAGCTGCTTTACTGTAATAAGTGTGTAACTAGAGCTGGTTGAAAAACATAAAAATTATTTTGTGAAACATTTTAAACTTTTTTAGTTGTTTCCATTTTGCAGGTTCACAATAGAATATTTATTTCTCCCCCAGATTTTAAACGATTCTGTTGATAATTGTAGATTATTTTGAATTTGAATTTTTTTTTCAAAAACATGTTTCAGTAGAGTAAAAATACTATTATTTAAAAATTTGATTAAAAAATACTATGATTTGAACTCTGCAGGATATTGTTATTAAAAACAAGATGAGTTGTTAGCATATAATTTTAGAAAAAAAAAAAGCAAAATAATGGCCATAACTTCAGATAAAAATGTTATTTTAATTTTGTATTTAATCTTTGGAAGTCATTAGGGATTTCTTCTATCAGAGTATCAGAGGATCAAACAGCCATTAGTATTGATGTAACATGTAGAAGTTAAAGCCACCAGCAGACCCCTGATGGTTTAAACATAAAGATCCCTCCTAGCCTGGGTAGGACCCAGAACACAGACTTACAGAGAAACACAAGAAAATAGTGTGACTAGCATTGGTCATACAGATGAAAAATTGTTTCTCTTACATTCAGAGTCCTTTACTTTTCTCAGTCCTTTAGAAAGCAACATATCTCGCTTTTGTTTTCCAGTTAAAACATAAGCAATGTGTTTAGGGCAGTTTATTAGAAACAAAAAATGTGTGAACATTAGAAGTTTCACATTTAGAACAGACATGATTTTCCAGCCTTCCTGATAACAAATTTTCTGATTTTCTTCTCTTTTTAATTTTTATTATCTCTGTCAATAAATGCTGTGCCTCAGCTGTGATGGTGTTACCTATCCAGGTGATCTTTAACACTGCTCTGTACTGCTGCTGTCATGGTTCTACCATTTGGATCACCACTGACACTTGGTGTATTTCCTTTGCCAAGAGTCTGTCCCTCCTGGCACAAGAGATGTCAGGAGGGAACAGTTTGGCTGTCATCAAGTATTTGGACATCAGTCTCAGCCTTGCTTGGACACGGTGTTCCTTACAGTGACTCAGTTGCTTAGGCCAGTGGGACATAGCTATTGATAACAAGTCTTCTTTTATGTTCTAGCTAATTGGCAAATAGGATTTTTATTTTGGTTAAATTGCACTGGAACTAATGAACAGGTCTCTATAAATTCATCACAGCAGAAGAAAGAGGGTCCTTATCTGTCCCTCTGTTGGGACTTCTCCCACATCTTCCTGCTACTTATTTGTAATAATTTGATTCATCAGCCTGGCAAAAGTAATTTCCCACCCAGAGAAAGTTATAGTTTCCTGAGGTCTCACAAGTTGTACTGACTCAGAGAAGTCAGATGAGTGACAATAAGGAGGGACAGGACTTATCCTCGGAAGTAGCAGAGAAATTAATTCAACTCAGGGTGAAGCTTTTTCTTAAACTCTTTGGGATTATTTGGCTGGGGTTGCTGTACAAGCTTAAATCTTGCTTTTGCATTCTTATTGTCATTATTTGACTCTCAGGAGGTTTTGTTTCTTTATATAGAGCAATACATCTCTGCAGAGTGAGGCTTCTCTTGACACATTTAGCATTTGAATTGTGTCTGCATCATGTTCAAATATATTTGTTGCCTCTTACAGGGTTTTGGTTTTTTTTTTCTTTCTGTGAGTTGATCCACTTGATCAGATAAATGCCAGTGCTGGAAGAAGCAAAGGGATAGCAATGTATGACCAGGAGAAGGAATGAGGTAGGAGTGACTGGGATTTTTGCAGTATTTTTTCAGATAAACTGCAGGCTCTTCTATGTGAGTCAGGTTTGTTGTGCATAGACCCAAGATCAAATCCTGGAGTAGCAAGCTATGGGATCAGAATTCATTGAGTTTGGGGCTGGTTTTTTTTTGGTGGGTTTTTTTTTTTTTAATTTGAAGATTGAAGACAATCAAAGGAATGGCAAAGTTTTTTACGCACCTCAGAAAAATATCACGATATGGATTTTTTTTGGGTGTCTTTGGTTGCAAATGTTTGGTGAAAGAAATGGGACTTCATATCAGGCATTTTGAATAGGATATGAAGAAGTCCTGAGCACTGGCCTAGCCGTGCAGAGACTAAAATGAATATGAGCTTTGACTTGGATTTCGCTCAGAGTATGCTTAACATGTTAGCAGCCCTAACATGAATCCCTGGCAGAGACCGGAGCCTGAAAACAATCTGGATTATGGATAGATGGCTCTACATTACAGAGTTCTGTTTATAAAACAAACCAAAGGCTTTTTACAAAAGTAGAGACCTTTTGAGATTATTCCTCATTAACATTGCCTAATTGCAGCTCTTTGATCTTTAATTCCCTTGGACCTCTCACCTCCTCTCCTCACTCCGTTAATGGATGCTCTGGCCCTTGTTTTCCAAGACAGGATGAGCCTGTTTCAAATACTCAGAACGGGCTCTTAACAGCCATCTGTTGCACACAGGACTCTTGAAGTCATTGCATTTTCAGACTGATTTTGGTGGGCTTCAGGCCATACTTTCTGTAACACTTTGCTGCAGCTCTTTTTGAGGATGGGTACCATCAGTAGCTAACATAGTGATGGACATGCAATCATATGTATGCCCATATCCCTGGGCTTTTGTTTCTTTACTTAATCAACACCAGTGTCAAGTTATTTACCTTTTTTTTTTTTTTTTTTTTTTTAAATAGTGTTTCTAAAGCAGAAAACATTTGCATTCTGGCAGTTCCATAGGAACAGAAACAAAACAAGAAATACTCTAGCATTTATGTATGACAGATAAAAATCTTATTTTTTGTTCATCTTTGTAAGCTCTAGACAATCACCTACAAGACACATCCAAGAATTCCAGAAATAAATGCTGTGATAACAGGTGACCCTATAAAAACACTGCTAGTCCCATACAACCATCATTTAAGCTTCTAAGTATTGCATTACTGTTCTTTCTCTGTATCAAAAATGGGACACAAAAGTGGAAATGGTTGCTAAGGCAACTTCTGTGCACATTTGGGCCAAGGTCTAGTCAAAATTGATGGGAAGGTTTTCAGTAGATGTGCTTTGGTCTGACTCTGTCTCCACCAGAACACCACCTTACTGAAACCAGGGGATTGCCTGAAAGGATCCTCATAAAATAATTATTTTGTGTACCTTCTTTTACTTGTATTCCATGTCCATTTCTGCTCATCCCAATCTTAGATCTATTCAACATTCCAGAGGAAACCTTCTAACCCAGTTGGAGGAAACACTTCAATTTACATCAAGGGTCATATACCCATTAGAGGAAATAATGTGACCTGCCTACTTGTCATTTGCAAACAGTTCAGCTAAACCACATTTCTGGATTTTAAAGGAAATTCTGCAATATAATAATTGTATCTATTCATGCCATTTGTAATTTTCAAATGGTAAATCATCATCTGTAAGAAATGCTCTCAATCAAGGGAGAAAAAGACATATAATTATGTCATTTATAATGAATTCTAAAGGAAACAAAGACTTTAAGAGGAAAAATTCTGGAGAAAACCAAGGAAGAAAATCCAAACAATAATACCAGTTGCTCCTAAGAAGATGCATAGCTGATGAGAAATTTGCATTTATTATATGAAACTCAACATCAAACGACTCAGCGAGGGAGCTGTCAAAACTCTGGAGTCTAGGCAAACAAGACCTGACTTTTATTAGATAAATTACATACTCTCCTTCTTTTGTAAGCATCAATAAAATCAACTTTTTGACAAATAGCTATCTCCTGGGTGCGAGTTCTGAGGATTGCTGCTAATCTTCATCTTTTGAAGTATCCAAAGGATTAAAGGCATATGTCAATAACAGTGGCCCATGACCTCTGTGTGGAAGGTACCAATGTCCCTCTGTAACAGCTGAGTCTGTGATGTGAGGTGATATGTGTAAATGCTGAGAAACCGTGGCAGAACCCTTGCTGTGCAGAAATCTGTAGACTCAGGAAAGATGCTTTCATACTCTAGGGCTCTTGAACAGCACACGTTGCCTGGCAGAACTGGACTTAATCCGTCCACTTTTAATGACAACTTTAACAAATAGCATTGATTGAAAAAAACATATATCCTTTAAATAAAGCAAGTAAGAAGAGAAAAACAAAATAAATATCCTTGGTTTTCTACTGACATTTCTGTCTGCTGTCTGGATTTACTGCAGACAGAATGAATTTTAGTGCAAACAGCTTCTGTGCAAGGACTAATTGGTCTTTATTCTCATTTTGTAGATAGTTATTAGGCCAGACTCCTCTGATATGCTAGTATAAATCAATAACTCAGTTGAAGACAATGTGGTTACATCATCATAAACCTGGTAAGGGAATAGCTTACTGGAAAAGTGAGATGATAATAATAAAAACAGCAGTAGCAGAAATGAAGGAGTGGAAATTCAGGGGTTAGGTTTTCTGTCTGCTGTGGATGTTAAATACCTCACTTTGTCCTGCCATGGTATGCAGGATATTATCAGGGCAGAAAGTCAAAAATCCCTCTGAGGTTGTCAGATGGACCTGTGTATTTGTATATGATCATGAAATTAAGTCCTAAAATCTCACTTTCTACTTCTGTTGCTAACATTGATTTCAAAGGCACACATAGCTCGGATAAAGAGCAAAGATGTAACTGCCTTCTCTGTAGTCCCTGGGACACCAAAAACTTACTCAAAGTAGGAAAAACAAATTTGAACTTTGCTGTCCCTGAGAAAGGAGACTGAGTCATTCCTGTAAAAGAAAAAGTGAAGAAAGGGACACATGTGAGGCTGCGAACTGTGGAGCCTGGTGACAGTGGATTTGCAATCTGTTGCTGAATAGGGCTCCCACAGATGGCTGCAGCCTCCTCTCAGATCCTGGCTTCCCTTTAGCAGTGTCAGTCCCCAGCCTGGTTCTGTAGGGCTCAAGCACAGACAGAGGTCACTGCCCCACATGAGTTTGCTGCTTTGGCAGTGCCCTGATTTGGCATTGCCTGTGGCTAAATGCTATTCATGGAGTTAGGATTTTTCGCTGTATTTGTGGTAGCAAAGAGTTATAAAATGTCTCTGGAAATAATTTTAAAGGATGTAAAGATAATTTTGGGATCCTCAGACTAACACCAGAACTTGCTTGTATTCTTAGCATTCTTGTCCTGACACCGCAGGTACTTTTCTGTCATTCTGATTTCACCCATTATTCCGGTTTGGTATAAGTGCAGTTGCCCTTTCCTGGTAATTCAACATATCCAAAATGAAAGATCACAAAAATGAAGAATAAGGGAAAAGTACCCAAACAAACAGCAGGAAAACAGTAACTTACCTGGACTGAACCTATGTCCTTCCAGGGCCTTTCTTACCAATGAATGGAAGTTCTTCAGGCCACCATAGAAGTCTGAGTGAGAGGAAAATGCTGTCATTACTAACGTTGGGGCTGCTGTTTTCCTGATGTCATTATAGTTCTGCCTATCAAGATAATTCGTCCTGAAAAATAGTGTATGGTCAGTGTTGGCTGCTGTCCTGAGAAAACAATTCAGACTGTCAAAGAAAGTCTGGGCCATCCTCATATCCCAAAGCACATAATTAAAAAACGAAGCAGACACCAGAAGGAAAACAAGTAGTATGAATTGAAGCAGGCAGCTGTTCTGGTGACTGTCTATACTCTCAATCCTATCATAGCTCTGATTCCTGCAGAATTACTGAGATATGCTTTGCACAACACTTAACATTGTTAGATATCTGGGAGTTGGTGAATATTTTTTTCTTTTTTCCCCCACTGCTAAATGTCATTAAAAACAATTAATATGCATTAAACAGAAACATAAGGTCCTTGTTCCTTGTAAAGAGATAGAAGGGGATGGAGCCCATGCAGCTGTGTCTGGAACAGGGCAGAACATAAAAGACCTTCACTGAGGAGTGGGGAGAAAACAGATTAATAAGGTGTAACCTGGATCAGAGACTGAGGAGTTTTTAAATATATGCAAAAAGTGAAGGGCAGTCTGTGCATCTGGAACTTCACAAATATCTTTCAAGTTCTGCCCTCAGACAGTGATGTTACGCGGTATCTGCTTTGTGGAATAGTCTGAGCACTGGATTGCTTTTCTCTCCTTTTCACAGATATCATGGTTTCCTCTCCTCTGATAGTTGGCAGTTTATTGACTGGTTTAGGAAGTGATTTCTCTAACTTTTGAGTTTTAATTTTAAGAACAGAGCTTCTGCTGTCCAAAGGTACCATATGTGCTTTACAGGTGGATCACAGTGTGCTCTGGCTGTTGTCTTGGCACTCGTGGTGGTGGAAGACAAAGTCAGTTCAAGGCTTCAAGCAAAGGCAGCAGAGATCTATCCAGCTGCCTGAGAAATGTCTTTTCCTTTGGGAGAAGAGTTCTTCCATTAGAACTAAGTGGAAGTGTAGAATTAGAGAAACAAAAAGTAGAACTTCACAGAAAGTTGAATGATTATTCCTTCAGAAAAAAAAAATCAGAATTTTTTTGAGACACTGTTGACCACTGTAGTGAAGGGCGTGTGTGTCATTAAAGATAAATAGTGAATTATAATTCAGTGTCAAGTGTTCACAGATGTTCTCTCATACTAGTTTATCTGCCATTAAAAAGATTCTAAAATTATTTTCTGTAGATATGAATGGAGCCATGAATATCTGAGCAGTTTGGTTCTACCTGTCTGCACAACACCTGAAAGTCACAAAGGTGGAAGGTCAGTGATATGACATTAAATGAGTGTGCCACAGACAGGGTCAGTGCCTCTGTAAAAGAGATCACAATCAGTGGGGATGCAGAATTTTTTGCAAGAGAACTGCCAGCTTCTTCCCTTTCTGTGGAATAATAGAGGTAGACATCCCCTGAGCACCTGCCTGGTGTCTGCCTGTCCTGAAAATACAGCCTGAGAAGGCTTTGGGCCAGAAATGCACAACTGTGTGTGGGTTGGTCACTGCTGAGCCCTCTGCAGCATAGGCCAAGTGCCGGGGAGTTTTTAGCTTATGGATTCCATTACAGGCACAAACTCTACAAAAAAACCCCAGGCACTATCAGGGAACACTTGCCTGCTTGTTGTAACAGTTACAGAGTGATTTAGGGTTTACAGGGTGTGGCTTCCCCGTTCTGCTGTTTGGTCACCGTGGCTGATTGCTCCAGGCAAGCCTGGGGAAGGTGCAGATCCACACAGGCAGAGAGCAGGAGATGCTCCTGCACAAAGACCTTCAGAACTTAGCACTTCCTTTCCCCACTCTTCCCAATTTTCGTTCTTCCAATAATCCAAGACTTGCAATGACAAATATTATTGAGAGAAAGTTTGATTTGCCAAGCAATTTTTGCTATCATTTTTTGGTCTGTACTATTTGTATAAATGAAAACAGTTGTACCTCCCTTAGTTGTTAACTTGCCAAACATTTGGTATTTCTGCTTTTAGCAGTCCCACCAAAATCTTTCGTTTGCTGAACTTCTTTCATTTTTGTATTGTGCATTAGTATTCCAGCATTCAAGGGTTAACAGAATTTAGTTCTCTGTAGTTGAAGGCACAGTCTTAACTTTGTTTTGCATAGTGCCCAGGAATTTTTCAGATTATATTGGTTTTGGTGTTGGGAATATTTGTGATAATTGAGTAAATTCTAGAATACAATAGGGATTATATTTTTTCTCCCTGTTCCAGGCCTGCATTACTTTTGCTTTAGCTTATCTCATTTTTCGCATTCTGTCTCTGAACTGTATTTCACTGTTTTTAAAAGCACATCATTTTTTGTCAGGAATGACCTGTCCTCTCTTCTTATAACAGGATAAAGTAGCACTTGTTGTCACAGGTATGATAACCAGGCTAAGGAAGATAGAAGTCTGACAAAAAAAGGGGCCAGCAAAACCTTTTAGAACAAACTGAGACCGAGTATAAGTCAGCCAGTACTGACTAAATTGTGTTGAAATCATGTTTGATCAGGCTGTACTTGAATTTAGCTGTTATTCCTTTCTAAAACATGTGTTACAGCTTTTTTAATTGTTTAGATCTCAACTGAGAATTCTTAGGGACTTTGGAACTTAGTATTACCAGGTTCTGCCAAATTCCTTCTTTTCTTTTTCTTTTTTTTAACATAATTGTCTTTCAAGAATAAAATCTACTTCATTTTTTCACAATTTCTGCAGTTTATGAGATTATTCATTTGGAAGGCTCTCTCTTAAGTAGATATATGTGTTTGTACCCCAGTCTTCTCTGAGGTGTGCTGTTACCTTTCCATAAATGGCAAGAGTCCTATAATGTGTAAATACCTTTCTCAATGCCAGTGGCTGAGACTGTTTTGTATAGGAAAGTAAGAAATATAGTAAGTTAAAGTTCTGGCATTTTTGGTGGGTTTTTTGGGAGTTTTTTTTTCAGATGCTAAGCTCTTTCCCAAGGCTGGGATATGTTCTGTGTATGAGGACCTGTTTCAACATTTATCACAAGCAAACCACTGTGCTATTCCAAACATGATATATTTCACTTTAGTACTGCTGACTTCAGCTTACTAATTGCCTGACAGCATTTTCTTTGTTAAGCTTTAACTGTGATCATCACACTTTTGTTGTACTGACAGTAGAAATATTCAGTAACAGACGACCTAAATACATCATAAGCACAACTGTACTAATCTTTCATAATGGGTGTGCTTTTGGAATTATATGGAACACGTGCATATAATCATTGTCAGGAGCTACATGCATTCAAAGTCTCCAAAAGCATCAACTGAAAGCATTATCTGACAAAGCATTCTGATGCTCAATGCACATGACTTACAAAAAAAAACCCACCCAAAACACAAAAACCAAAAAAAGCAAACAAACAAAAAAAAACCCCCAACAAACAAAAAACTCCCAAAACAAACAAATTAAAAACCCAGACCCATAAAGATGCAGTTTTTATTTTATAGCCAATTGAAGCTGCTTATTATATCAGAATCAGCAGGACAGACCTATCATCACCTGCATATGGTCTGGATCAAACTAGTCAATTCCTTTTGTGATGATATGAGCCCACAGAAATCCACAAGCCCTCTTTCTGCTGAATTGACTGATGTTTCTTGTTTTTTAGAAAAAAGGCAAACTGCATACATCATGTATGCTCGGAGAGATAGCGTCCGGAGAGATCTAATTTTGCACAGAAAAGAGTTCTGTAGCTTTGGCTGAACAAAGGCTGATTTGCTGCTGCTATCACTTTCTAATTGTTTGAAAGGGAAGGTTCAGTTTCATGGCATATAGGCAAAGGTGTGGAAAGCCAAAGGCCTGTGCTACGTGCCAGCTTCCACACCAGCTTATCTGAACTCCCTTCGCAGGTTTTTGCTCCTTCATGTTCTAAACTCAGCGAATAAAATTTCATTTTTGAGGGCTGCCATCAGATTCTATACATCAGCGAGGAAACCTGCATTATGAACCATTAAGTAGAATAGACATTTTGTAGTTTCTTGCCAGCTGTCAGCTATAGCAGCCCAGAGCAGTGCAGGCTCTGTCCAGGCTCCCTCGGCTGCTCAGCAAACTCCTCTGAGCCAGGGAAGGACATCTCTGGGACTCCCTGCACTCAACAGCTTTAGTCCTTCACCAAAGGGCCTGAGTTTGTCAGAAAATGAACTAAAAACTTCAACTATATTTAATATGCATTAATTTCCCTTCCTGACAGTGATATTGTGCTAGCAGTCCTTCAAGTCTGAAGTTGAATTATGTGAGCAATGTTGGTTACATGTCAGGGCTGTTCAAATGCTCTGACATTTGTCATGTTCAGGCACACAGACAGGGATTTCCAAAAGCACCACCATGGCTCGGGATTTAGTCTGTTTGGAATATCTCGTTCAGTTAGCTTAGTGTGCCATCCTTGTCTATTACTCAATGATCTCCTCTATGGTGTTTAATGACCTCTCAGAAATAACAGATACATGCCATGGAAGATCTGCCATCTCCCTGTGTTTACTAAATATTTCCTAAAGGACCACCTTTGTGCTCACAGACATACCCTGTATATATCAAAATAAAAGGGCTTTAGAGAAGATACTTTTTCCAAAATACTTGAGGAGCTGATCTTGAACACCTCCTTCTGCTTTTTTTTTTTTTTTTAAACTGTAGTTCAGTGCCATCAGAATGGATAGAAATACTAACTCAATTCTATGGTGACATTCATCAAGAATCTTTATTTTTATAAGGCCCCAACAACATTTTATGTATAAGATTCAGCGTGGTGTGTGATAAAAATGTCTAACATCAGCCAGTGACTTTCATCTAAATGAGTACTAAAGGAACAAAGGAAAAATAAGAAGGTTCATTAAATGCAACTCACATTCAAAACCAAGCAGATTGAAATTCAAAAAAGTGGGGGAATTTGCAATAAAGTTCATAGTTTTGCATATATTGCATCACAATATTTATATCTACAAATTGGAACAAATTTTAAAGTGAAGACTTTTAGAACCATTATAAAAAATGAGTTACTTTTACATTATAATGAACGCAAACCAAGCAATGATTCTTAGTAAGAGTTACCTGTTTTCTGAAAAACTTTAAATAGAGTTTTACACTGTTGATTTCCCTGTAGGCCTCTTATTTGCAGCCAAATTATTAAAATTATTAACTGATTAATTATGTTTCTCTTTCTAAATATTTATGCATGGAGCACTCTAGTTGTGGACATGTGCATATATGCTGTAGCCTTCTTTGAGGAAAATTCTTTTCAAGTCCAGGTGAGTGCATCTCCAAATCAGTTCTATTCTGAAATAAAGTAGGTCTAGATTTGAAAAATCATGATATTCTAGGCTGATTTGATAGACCAATCAGAGATTGCTTAGGCTGAGATTTTTTAAAATTTCTATTATGTTCCTAGTTGATTATTAATATTTTCTTGTGTTTCATATAAACAATAATATTAATTTGTTTCTAACTACAATTACATGAAGAACTAAGAATTATTACATTTAGCTTTGTAAGTAATATCATTGACTTTAATTCTGTTACTTACGAGCAGATAAGACACAGGTGTCAATGTAAAATTAATACCAAATTCATGGAGAAGAAAAAAGAGTGTCCACACTTTTGTTAGTGCAGGGGAAAAGGACGATAAGTTACCTTTGAAATCAAGTTTTGTCATCAAGTGATATTTCTGACTGTTCATTTAAACACTGGTATATATTTTTACTGTTTATAATTTACAGTTACTACTTTTCTTAGTTGATATCCAAAGGAAAGCTTTCTTGTCTTTTTCATAAGCACCGACTTTTTACGAGAAAATGAATAATGAATTAATTTTAAAAATAGGACCAGCAGTAAAATTTTAAAGTTTACAGCAAGGCGACTTCACAGAGAAATGGAAATTTGTGGTGATTTCTCTGCAGTACATCATTATGGCATTGGTCCTCCTGCCAAGCTTGCAGAGCATATTTCAGTCTGTGTGACTTTGAAGTATGTGTTCTCTTAAGGCTTAACAATGTCAAGCTTCATAACACAAGAGCTAGTTTGCTTACTTCCTACTTTAAATTGCTCGTAATTTGAGACATGCAAACATTTCCACTTTATAAAGCAAGGCTACTAAACATATTATTGCTCCAACCTGCAAGTTTTATAGCCTCTGTATATTTAGAAAGCTGTGCTTTATTAAAATAAACTGTAAAGCGGCTTAACTCATTATGGAATCTGCGAGTGTCTAAAATGAAATATCTTCCATTTATTATGGGGATTTAGGAAAGTTTGAAGAAAGACTATAATACTGTTGTTGCAGAAATAGGTTTTTTACTATTTTTTTAGGCCTCTGAGGTTTGTAGCTGGATGTACAATTTATTATGGGATAGGTCTTTCTACAGTTAGCCTGAAAAAAATCACCATTTTGCTTTGTGCAATCTTTAAAGCTTGAAAATGGGTTGTCACCCCTGAGTCTGAGCAGAAATCTTTTCAAATAATTTCAAAAAATAGACTTCCATAGCATTGTTTAATTTTAGATTTAAGTAGACAGAATACTCACTTTTCTTTTTTATCATTTTATCTCCCTGATGAATCTCTCCTGGAAGCCATAAATGTTATGTGGACCCCTTGACTCCATGAAATTTTGCAACTTTTGCAAAGACATATTTGGATGAAAATGCAAGGCAATTCTAATTCTGTCTTCATTCAAAGAAATGGTACTTTAGCTGTTGACTTGTTGACATTCATATTTTGTTATAATTAATTTTTTAATTCACTTTCGGGCCCAGGACCACTATCAGTTAGAGAAGATAGTTCCAAGGGGGAAAAATGCTTTTCTGTTTCACAAGGATAATTCATGTTCTTTATGTTGTCTCCTTAGCCATTGCTTGGCTTTTACCATCCAAGTGTGTAATGTTCTCTTTTTGTGTCAATGATGTTTTTCAGGGCTGTTCCTATGCTGGACAAAAACTATTACTGCTGAATTTCAGTAGCTCTTGTTCTTGTAGGAGAATCTCAGAACAATTTTTTGGTTTTTGACTTCACAATAGGAAGCTTGACTTGTCCAACCAGAAAATTTCCAGCAGGAAAGAAAACAGAGCTCAGGTCTTATTGTTTGCCAAGTCCTTAAAATTATTGAGTCTAATAGGAGCAGGACTGAAGTAGCTTACAAAAGTGTAGTGAGTTTTCTCAGCAGGAGCATCTTCTCCCTTTAGCCTTCCCTTACAGCTGGTGGCACAGAAAGACCTGTGGGATTCTGAACCTGGGAAGGAACCATGCATATATACACTATTTTGTTTAGATAGACATATTTTTTTGTGCTAGCCAGAGTGAAAAAAAGTGGCTGGCCTTTAGAATTGCTGTAAAATGCCTGGTTGTTTCAAATACTGTATGTCCTAGCAGATATAAATAGTAAATCCAGTGTGCTGACACGGTGGAAGCTCTGGAAAAGGGGTGGGGTTGAAAGAGACCTGTTTTGCTCTCATGTGTCTATGGATCTGTACGCCCCCACCCTGCCTGCGAAGAGATGGAAAGTCGGCTGCAAGAAAAATTTTGACCAGACCCAAAGCTGCCGCACACTCATATGAAAGGAGGTTGAAATCCATGGGGATAGTGTGTAAAGGAACATAAGCAGCAGGCTGGGAATAAAACAAGGCCTAAATGAAGGAAAAAACTTTGTCTTAAATGAGATTGTGTAAAGATGACAATTTTAGAGACGAGAAGGACGTCTAATGTTCTGCCTTTGCTACTTGGTACAAAATGGAATACATGTGAGAAAAAGGGAAATCATTAGATATGTTGAAATGGAGTACATGAAATATGTAACTGATACTTAGATTAGCTTCTGTTAACCTTTTAATTACATATTTCATGTAAATTGACAAGAAAGGCTAGTCACGTACCAAGAAATTTGGATAAAATATGTTCACAAAAATATTTGAAGTAGTGTTTACTAGTGAAATACAGAGATTTCCATAAGTTTCTTGGCTGGGTTTTTTGGTTTAACTGAATATTTCCTATTTTTCTTTCAACCACTTTCCTTATGAATGTTGAACAAATCTCAATAAATTAAACATCCTGAAGATAAGAAAGCTGCAGGTGTCATCCAAGTTCCAGTGGGCATAAAACAACACTCACCTGTCCCACTACCGCTATATTTACATGACTGTTCCAGGCATGTTTTAAACCACTCTTAACTGCCACTTTTGGGGCAGTTTTAGAAGGAAACTGCATCTCCACAACTATGTTCCCAACAGCTTTTTCATGGCTAAGAGCTGGAAGACAATAAACTTTTTTTGATTCTCTCAGATTAAGGAAAGTTTTAAGCATGGGTTCATTAACTTATTGTATAAAAATGGAGATGTCGCCCTCTTTGATCACAGCTTTCTCGTGCAGATCCACCTTGGACATGTTCTGCTCACCCCCACCAGACTGACATGCTTTGGAATCCCTGGTTGTTCGGGAACATAAGACAACTGCCTTCTTGTTGATCGCGTAATTCTTAGCTGCTAGATGATTTCAAAGTGCTTCCTTCTGCTGGTGAGAAGGCCGTTTCATCAAGTGTAAAACAGACTATTAAGCACTCAGTAAACATTATTAAGGGGCTTGTAACCAATTATAGACTTCTAGCAACTGTGGGGTTAGGGAGGAGTTTGAAGAATTCCTATACTGGCTGTAGAAGCCCAAAGAAGTCCTCTTAATTTCATTTAGATGCTTAAGTTCTTTTGCAGATTTGAACATCAGCTTCCCAAGTCTATGGAACTTAGGTGCTTAAAACGAATCATCTGTAAATTATGTTTTGTATATCCTTGGACATATCCTAGCTCAGTTACCCACCAGAATGATTTTTAAAACACCACTTCCTTATGCTTTGAAGTGGCAATAATGGAGCTAACAGGCATAATTAAGAAGTTATTCCAACTGTAGCATACATGCAACGTTTCTTTGTTTTGTGCTTGTTGCTCTTTGATGGCTGTTTTAATGAATGGCATGTGCTAAGCAGTTAATTTTGTACCAATTTACACCCTTAGTCATAATTCAGCTGAAGTTCTGTCCTGCTCCTTTTCGCCTCCATTCTCAAACACTTATTATAGTTTCCCCGCTATTTTCCTTATAACGCACAGTGGGATGCATAACCTGCTTCAGGGGCTAAATTAAAAAAAAAAAAAAAAAAAAAAAATAATTGCTGTTATTTAAAGAGGAGCTTGTACTTTCAGTGAGTATCTGCCACCTAACCCAGAGCCCAGCAGCAGCACTCTGCAAGGTCTGAGTGACACTGGTTTTGAAACAGAGCAGTTTTCAGCCTACCTTTATACCCCATGTGTCTCTGTAATTGGGAAAGAATTGATTCCAGCCCTGCAAGGATTGCAGTTCCTCTTTCTGTCTGGAAAAGACAACCTGGCTGGAATGGCATTGGTGTAGAAAGAGGTAAAAGCATGGAGAAAGGGAGCACCTAAGAGAGCTTATCCTGTGGTGTGAGCAGTTTTGGAAAGTTGTTATAAAACTTATTTAGAATAAAAAAACTCCATGGCTCATGGTGCTAGGGGAGTTTGGGTCAATAGAAGACAGAGTAGTGAGCACTGCTACTCTAAGGTGTAAGAACTGAGCAGCCTGTTCTGTCCCTGCAGCCCCCAAAGTATCTCCCGCAGCTCCAGACCCTTACCTGTCCTTTGCCTTTCCTTTCTCTTGCCCTCCACTGGTTAATACAGCAGTTATCAGACTAATTCTCCCTCCAACAGCTGCCTTGCCAAATTAGGGAACACTAAACGTGCTTTTTTGTTGTGCAAGAAATGATGTGTTCCTGATATTTTCTAGTACACCTGAATGTGCTGAATGCTTCAGCTGAATGGGTTTGTTTGTTCAGCTCCTCTTGTTTAACCATTAGTTTTCTGTTCATATATATGCCTTTTTCAATTTTCACATATGCTTGAGCTTTTGCAACTCTGGTCATGAAGGGGTCAGAGAGGTGATTACAAGTTGTAAAATGACCTTACCAGTAACTCTTTAAGCATAAGTAATGTTCTGAAATTGCCTAAAGCAAAAACTGCCAATTCAGAGCTGATTGTAATGAATCAGGTTCTTCTATACAAAATAATGTGATCAATTTCTCATTTCACTGAATAAATAAGCTGGAAGATAGGGAACTGTCTATGACCTGCTGTTAACCTTTTCCCTCATTATTCATATCAAGCCTATGACATGCATGTAAGAAATCTCTGGTTCAATTTTAGCTAATTATTTGTTAGAAGTGAGGGCTCTGTGAAGTGTTACTGATTGTACAAGTACCCAGGGACCTTATGACATCTGATGAAAATAATGCCAAAGCAGCCACTCTGGCCTGTATGCTTTTTGTCTGGCTACCATTATAACTAGAAATACTCTATTTCTAGGCAGCAAAAGCTGTGTGTCTGTCAGCGCTGCTTCTCTCAGGTACAAGATACTCTTAAAATTCATTATAGCTCAATTATTGCTGCAATAAGGGCATCAGGGAAAAAAATGAGGGGTATGCATTGGAATAAATTCTAAATTTATGCATAAACTTTGTTAATACTTAGCAATTAAGTGTCTGAAGTGCTTTGCTTGCAAAAATTAATTTTCATTAATTAGCTGCTTTTATTTTCTTTTCTGGCTAGGATAAAACAAAATATGCGAACGTACTGAATACAAATTTCACTTGAGATTTTTGGTGTAATTTATTGCTATTTTTTAAAGGTATCTTGATTTGCAGTGCAATGTTTTCTAAAATACAGAACAGATTTAGAAATATAGGGATCTGTAATGAAATACAGAAGTTAATAGCTCAGACACTGTGCTCCCCATAGGCCCAGGGTTTTTAGAACTGGCACTGATCTCACCAGTCAGTTTACAGGAATTCTGCACCATAATCCATGCACAAGATATAATTTTTCATCACAATATTCCTAAGAAATTCCTGACATCCATCTTGCAAGTGGGAAAGAGAAACCTGGTGAGTTTAAATATCTTGCTGCAATTTACATCAGAGATATGTGAGTGCTGGGAACTTTCTAACTTTAAAATATAAGAGCATCATCTCCCTGCCTCAACTGGTGAATACACCTTGGGGACTGAAAAATGTTCACATCGTGAAATAACTTTCAGGCTGTATTAGTTCTGCCTAAAGAAGTCCCTGGAGACTGCATCTTCCCAAGAAGTGTATAATGGGAAGAAGGAAATCATCAAGGAGGTGGAGAGTGAGGATAGAAATTCTGAATAAAAAACCCACAGGGCTGATCTTTTTGACTATAGGACTGTTGTATAATAAAAAAAATAATGTATTTTTTAAAGGACAGGAAAGGAACTTATTCTGAATCAATGAATTAAGATCTCACCAAAAATAAAAGTTTTCTAATGCCACACATAAACCATATCTCCTTATGGACAGAATAACTACCAGGAAAACAGACTATGAAAGTAGTTGATAAAACATGGACTCTTTCATTAATAATTCACAGATTTTTGTCTTTCTAGAAACCCAGTTTATAAAATATGATTCAATGTGATACAACTTTTACATAATTTAATTTGCTGTAGCTTGTACTGCAAAGTCAGTCTCTCAGACCAGCGGATGGAGACTTCTGAGGTTTGGGGACTGGGAGCAGCGTTGAACATTGTCCACAGAAAGCTCTTTGGAGTTGTACATTTATGGATTGATGAGGGTGTTTATTATGAAACGTGGCTCATTATGTAAGCTGTGGTGGTGTGAGGCAGAATGATGTGGAAGTGAAGTAAGCTGGTTCTACTATTGTGTGCATTTTCAAAAGAAACTGGCACCACTGATATTAAGAAACTTTAGACATTACGTCATCAATGATGCCTCTAATGCATGGAATGATACTGTGTCCGACTCCAAATTTTCTCTAATTCTGCTCAGGTATAAATAATTTCACAAGCCTAGAGGCAGTGGAGGTTCAGGCCAATGAAGTTGTAGCCTTGAAGGAATTTTTATAGCTCAGCTAAGAAGCCCTCAGCACGTGGGTTTATCAAAAAAGTGGTGGCAGCCGACTCCTGGCTGCACCCAGTGCCATCAGGCACAGTTAAAATGAAGTTAGAGAGAAGACAAATGAAGGCTGCTCTCTTTTCAGCTAAGTCGGTCCGTGGTCTTCCATGACCCTGGGGCTGGTGATTGCTGACTGGAATCTCAATGGCTATTTTCTAGTGACAATTTCAGTGTCTGAGCTCATTAATCAATTTCTATTCGGCAGAATCAGTTTGTGGAAAACTTGCAAAGGTTACTTAATCCAGAGGGAACGTGTACTGTTAGGCAGAAGACTTTTCAGCCACAGCATTAAAACAAAATTTTCCAAATCTCTGTCTTGTATCACATATTCCACAACCACATCAGTTACTGATAGCAAAGAGCAAATCACCAAAATCGTTCATAGTGGCATTAGAAAAACACAATCTCTGCCTGTTTTCCTTAAGAAAAGAAGACTTTCTGCATCATTACATCATAAAAACTGTCACATCTCTTAACCCTATGGCTCCAGCATGAAACAGGAAACAACAGTGCTGAAATAGTCAAAAATGAAAATGTGAGAGAGACTTTTCTTTAACTCTGTCCAGTAATATCAGTTATCATCCAGTCTAAGAACTGGATTTGAAAGCAATTTATAGAAGCCCACAATCTGTTTAAGTCCTTGAAACATTAATCCTTGCAAACACCTGGCACAGGACTTGAGTGACTTAAAGGAATTCCCTAGACTTTGCAGCCTTGCACAGGGGTGCACATGCAGTACAGCAGGACACCCAGGAGGGAAAACAGATACTGCAGTGGCTTGTGGAAATAAGAAATGTTTTAGTCTTGAAGAAATTGGCTTAATAGCTTCAATACGAATGAATGAAATACTGCTTTATTTCTTAAATATGGTGAAAATATTTTTAAAGCAAACCTTCAAATATTTGAGGTTAATCTCTGTTGCCCATTGTGTGTGAGTGGTTATTAGCTGCCCATGGCAATATCCTGGCACACTGCCTCCTCGGTGAGGCACAATGCCAGTGTTTGGTGTGATTCAAAAGCTCAGTACAGTTAGTGGAGTCATTTTATGCTCAATGTTTGTTGTTTTTTGGGGTTTTTTTAGGGTTTTCAATTTTTTAAAATTTTATTATTTTCTATTATATTGTTTCCATGTGTTTTTTCCTTTGCTTGTATGGACCTTCTCCTACAGGGGATGATGAACTGCTATGTGTGTAGCCTGGTGGGTAACTGAGCAGTGCCAGAAACAGTACAGCATCTTTGTGCTCTTCTGATCAGACCAAGAAGTGAGGTAAGGTCTGTACCACAGCCAGCTTTTTTAATGCAGTTTGAAAAAAACCAAAACCACTGTGACCTTTCAGGACTTGGAGGGGGCATATAAGAAATATGGAGACAAACTTTCTAGCAGGTCTTGTTGTGATAGGAAAAGGGGTAATGGTTTAAAACCAAAGGAAGAATAATTTAAATTGGATATAAAGAAGAAATATTTTTTACAATGAGAGTGATAAAACACTGGCACAGGTTGCCCTGAGATGTCCCATCCCAGGAAATAATCAAGGCTAGTTTGGATGAGACTTTGGGGAGCCTGATCTACTTGAAGATGTACCTGTTCATTGCAGGGGGGTTGATTAGGTGAGCTCTAAAGGGCTCTTCCAACCTAAACAATTCTATGATTTTAAGACCATATTGGTCTTGAATTTTATTTTCCTTAAGGCAAAAAACCCCAATTATTTGTCTTCTTTACCTGAACTTTTCTTAGATTAATTTTTTGTCTGAAGCCTGATCAGTTTTTCTGTTAGGTTGCTACTCTGCAGATAATTTCTCAGAATCACAGAATCACTAATGCTTAATCTCAGATGCTTAAATGTTGAGACTGGAGTGAGTTTACAGAGAAGTCCAGGCACAAAAAATAGAAGTCTGGCCATGAACTACCCAGAGAAGAATCTTCTTTGGAATAAATAATTTTAATTTTTTTTTAAAACAGCATATCCAGGCAGTTGTGCAGTCATGCATGTTTTTCATGGAAAATAATTATTTGTCGTGTGAATTTTTCAAGTACATTAATTAGTGGTAATCTTAAAGTCAGGAAGGTATTTCACTTCATGTCATTTCCATCTGTGTATTCAGTTTCTATGATGTCTTTATGGATTCCCTAAAAAGTAATAGTGATGAATTGACATAGAAGTTAGTGTATTAGTGTCTAGAAAGATTTATTTTTCATGACAAGTTTTACAAGGAAGACTATTCTGTAACTCTTCGCACAGATACGCGTGGATGAGTGGATTGTAAGTGTTATTTCCACAATTGGTTCTGGAGGCATTAGCTACCAGGGTGATTGTGCCCCTTTCCCACACATGTTAGCAATGATCTTGTTGCAGCAGCATTGCCAGAGATATTGAAATGAGCTGACTTTGGGAGTGTTTCCTGAGTTTAAATTCCTTAACTGTAAAGCAATATCCTAACAGTTGTATGCTACTCAAGGACAGAGGGAAAAAGAGAGAAGTGATTGAGAGATGCATAATAATTCTGATTTTTTTATCACCTCCTGGTAAGAAGCAACCAGATTCCATGGCCATATCTCTGCTATCTTGTCAGAAAGATCCTGATTGTGATGTTTGTGCAATTTTCTGTTAGTGATAACTGTCCCACTTTCTCACATCTACTTCTTACCCTGTTTTCGGTAAAGTGGTGTTGATACAGAGGGTGGCACAAAGAGAACCTTACCTGTCCTACTGTCACCATAATTTGACTGTAAACATATAGGGTATGCTTGGGTATGTTGGATAATTGACTGGTAATTGTTGAAATTAAAATTCCATCCAAGGTCCTTGTGTGTCAGTGCATGTTTAAAGCAGTGTAATACCTTCCAAAATAGCCAAGAGCAGCTTTTGCTGGCTGTGCTAAGGAGAACCAAGGCCTCAGATTCCCTCTGGCTCTCTCCATGTTGAAAATACAAGTTCCACCACCCTTCTGTATAATAAATACAGGGTATACCAGAGGCAGACAGAATTCGGCTTTTAATGATTGATATTGCTTGTGTGAAGCAAGGATGTTGTGCTGAATATAGAAGTGCTGTGGGAGGATCGCCAGTAAAACTGAACTATCACAGACATGCCATGGATGTGAATATTTAAGTTCTTCCTAGCTGAGAGCCTGAGTTCTGGCCTTGCATTCCCTTGGTGTAGGTACCGCCTGCATCAGTGGCAGTTAATGCTAAATAACAGAGGAAGCATCAGAAGCATCAAAGAAATCAGATTAGAAACCATCTATTTCTGTCACTTCATATTGACTTTTATAGCTGAGAAAACCATTGTTACTTAGTTTACCCTAAGAATGCTGCTAACTGAGGTGAAGCTGAGCTGGTGCTCTGACAATAGGGCTCGTGTGCTTAGGGTACACCACATAGTGTGGGGACTGCTTTGATAACAGCACTGAAGCATTTGCATGTTGATAGCTGCATTCATGAGGTATGTGCTCCATCAGTCATTAGGACTCATTGAAGGCACAACTGGGTTTCCAAAAGCCATTCTTCACTTATCTACAAGTATCTGCAGAGAGATTCTCGCCTTTGCTCTAGAAGTAGGGTACGCTGCAGAGCGGCCCCCTTTAGAATGAGTGTGGGGCACCTGCTGAAAGTATAACATCTATTTGATTTTTAGGCAGTCCACCCCTCTCTAAATGAAAGTAATTCTTTGCAAACAGGATTGTACCACAGGACTGAGGGTCAGACAGGATTTGGGAGAGATAGTTAAATCTGGCTTTGCAATATATAGCTGGCATAATCGACTCTGTTGCATAAAAATTCTGATGAATATGGAGAGACTTAGGTTTCCATCCCAAACCTTGTACTGCAGAGGGGTACCCAAATGCTTCATGTCTTTCTCACAGACTACCTTAATATGTAAAGTTTTCCAAGGTTTCCCTACCCAAATGAAAGAACAGAATCTCCTGATTGCATTTCCGTCCCATGTCTCAGTGCAATCTGGAATGAATAGAAAAGGAGAGAAAAATTTGACACACAGTATTGAGATGCCATGGAGGGCTGTGGAGGGCAGAACAAAAGGGGAGAAACCCCGAGCATTCCAGCCATGGGAACATCTGTACGAAAGCACTGCAGCAGAGACATTCCAGGTGGTGGAGTGGCCCCTGAGAGAGGGCTGGTGCTGGCTGTGTGCGTTTGGAGTGCGCTGCCCTTGTTGGATTACATTTACACTGAGCAGGGCTGGTCAATGTGTGGGTTTGGAGTGTGCTACACTCTCTGGGGTGTCCTTGTTGGATTACACTGAGCAGGGCTGGTCAATGGGTGGGTTTGGAGTGTGCTACCCTCTCTGGGGTGTCCTTGTTGGATTATATTGAGCAAGGCTGGTCAATGTGTGCGTTTGGAGTGCCCTGCTGTGTCTGGGGTGCCCTTGTTGGATTACACTGAGCAGGGCTGGTCAATGTGTGGGTTTGGAGTGCGCTGCCCTGTCTGGGGTGCCCTTGTTGGATTACATTTACACTGAGGAAGGCTGGTCAGTGTGTGCGTTTGGAGTGCGCTGCTGTGTCTGGGGTGCCCTTGTTGGATTACACTGAGCAAGGCTGGTCTGCTCCGCCTCTGATGTTACTGAGTGCTGACCTGCACTGGGATTGTAGATTCTAACAAAATACAGGCGTTACTTGTAGTTCTCTAAATGTACGTGCAAATACAGTTTCTGTTTTACATAAAAGCTAATAGCATTATTTATAAATTGATGGTCCGTGTTCAAATGTTAGTTTCCTGAAAATGCAAGTTTTGCGTGTATGTTCTTTGCCCTTCAGGGCATGTTTAGTATGATCTCTTTATTTCTACTTATCTCACTTCTCTTTGATAAAAACACCTTACCTCTGAAATGTATTATTTTAGAGCACACTTTTTATTTGAATTCTGAAAGTATCACTTGCCTCTGGTACTCCTGTATATAATAATTTAAAGTCGTCCTGACTGTAATCCTGTCTCACAAGATTCTCAGACAAGTGCTACTGCCATTAACAATACGTTTATCATAAAATTTTCACAATTGTCACCTTGACTGTTCCATTTACTGCGGTGTTTTTTGGTCTCACTGAACCCTTTAATTCGAAGAGATGGTGTTTTTATGAAGTATTTCCTGGACTTGTACATGGCCCAGCCACAGACCCTAGAAGACATGAATTAAAATAGCAGATGCTGTTCCCATTGAAACAAACGGTGTGTCTGGACTGACAATGTGGCATATATAGCCTGGTTCCTAAACAGCGCTTTAGACAAGTAAGAGCAGTAATTTGCAAAATTGGAATTGATCTCTGAAATATAATCTAAGGGTGGAAAATCTCAGCATAGAAGTAATGGGTATACTGTATGGTATGGATAGAACTACTTCAAAGGAACACTTTATTCACCATAACAGGTTTTGGTGGAATAATATTTGAAAATTCACCTTGACTTCAATACTGGGATGCCACACAAAGTGAATTAGGTAGCTTTAGATAGTAAAGTGCATGTGGATCCTATGTCTTTCATTAATGTGTAGGTAATACTCAGTAACTTTTACCTATATTCAATTTGCAAGTAATATTCCCTATTTAGGTGACATGTTATAAAAGCATTTCTATCTAGATATTAAAAATTTTTGTGTGTTTCCTGTTGCTTTATCTCAGTGCAATATAAAGATTTTCTGAGGAATATTTCCATATGTATATTTTTATTTTGATAAAAACACTCTGAGTTAAAGCTCAGAATAATTTTAGATCAGTCCTATATAATTTGACCTCTGTGATTATCTTAGTCCTATTTATGCCTATCTTATGCTCATTCTTATTTTCAGTGTTCTTCCCATCTATCATGTGGCCACCAATCTTTTTTAAAACTTCCATCAGAAAAACAAAGTATTATGCATGGTAAAATAAAACATAATCTCCACACAAACTGCCTCCTTTCTCCCCACACTACTGAAATATTTTTACCAGATGTGGTTGGATGAAGGGCCAAACAGAGTAGATGTTGATCACATGGTCACAGCTGGAATTAACAAAAAAAATTTTTATTCAGTTGGTGTTACCAGCTTGGTTTATTTTCCCCCAGCAACAAAATGGTAATGTAGATGACATCTGTCTTCCCAGCTGTTCCTTGGGCTCGAAGAACCACTCCTCTCTCTCAGAAGTTTGCCAATCATCCTCTTAAAACTGAGAAGCCAGAAAAGTATAAAAGCAAACTGATGTGGGAATAGATGTAAAACTAATCCAAAAAGGGTCATTTGATGCTATATTTCTAAGTATTCCTTTATTTTCCTCATATTGAAATAAATTCCAAAATCACTTCGCAGATTTCATAATTTGGTTGTAAGATAAAAGAAAGCAAAATTGTTTTGCTAGAACAGTAGAATGATTTGTCAGATGCCTTTTAATATCTCTTCTGCACGCTGCCTCTCTGTTGACCTGCAGTAATACAATTTTCTCAATAGTTCAATATTCAGCAAAAGTAACCATTAAAAGTATCTCAAACATTCCTAATTTGCACTCAGCTTTTGCACTTCTGCACCTCACTGCAGTAACCTGTGCTATAGCAATTTAATGTACTATTTGAATTTAAACAAGTGAAGGTTCCATATCTGATGGCTTTCCCTCTCACACAAGATTTCTTCGTGATCCTGTTTGGTGTCCTTTGTATCATCTTGTGTCTGCTGTCACAAGGTTAGGCAGCTGCACTTTAAAAATAAAGATCTGTGTACTTTCATTAGAAGAAACTGGATATATTTTGGTGATGAACATCTCTTGTTGAAGAGATGTGTTCTGTAGGTTCTGTACACCTGACTGGGTATTTAAAAAGGATTGTGGTTTTGAAAGGCTGTATATTCTACACTCATTTGTGACATGAATTGCTAACTAGGTAAAATTTCTGCAGTACATCCTAATAATTGCAGCAAGAATGTGAAGCTCTAGGTATTCACTAAACTGTGCTATCCCTTGGATATTATTCTTGAGTTCTTAACAATATAATTTTATCCTCTGAGGCGTCAAGATTTTCAAAAGAATTTGGTGTGTGCTTCCTCAGAGCATGTGCAAAGGCTATTTTCAAACTCCACTGAAAATGCAGATGGTGTATACTTTTCTGTACACACTTATTTCAATCTGTCTATCTACATAAAATGTATTTCCCAAGGTAGTGCAGAGCATTCCTGTACTTTGTCCTTTAAGAGATGCGATCCTTTCACTTCTGCAGCTGTTTTCTCCCATGCCCAGCATGTTCATTTTCCAAATGGGAAAAAGCAAAGCAAGATTTTTGCAAAAATATTTAGTTTAGTACAGTATAGAATATTGCTAATGTTTGGGCCAGTACTTTCAACCACTATATTTGAAAAAATAATATTTATCTTGTACATACTGAATAACATGGATCTTACACATAAGCCTTTTTTTCCCCCTCCTTTTAGATTGTTTTGATTTTCTGTTGTGGTGCTTTTTGAGTTTTGTTGGTTGCTTTTATGGTTTTATTTTTTATTTTATTTCTTTTTTTTGTTTTTTTGTGACTGCTACAAAACAAGAGGCTTCAATTTAACCTGTTTGATTTAAATTACATTCATATTTGCAAAAAAAAGAGAAAGAATAAATGTCAGTCATTGAAGAGGGTTTGCATCATCTGGATTTCCATTACAAACCAAAATATTGGGCAATCACCAGTTTCTGTGTGCGCTTATGTGGGAGTCTGTTGGCAGGAAGCAAAAAATATTTAGTTTAGTAGCTTAATTTGCCTTTAAATTCAGTCATGTCTCAGGCAAACCCATAATTTTAACTGAAAACCTATGTTTGCCCAGCACCTTGCCATACATATTTTGTACGGATAGTCTCAATAACAATGATATGAATAAAAGGGAATTTAATGTATTCCCAAGCTGCCTTATTGCCTGTCCATAGGCAGTTGGGAACTTGGTGCAAGCAAATCCCTTCCAATGTGTATTTTCAAACACAAGAATTCACAGGCGGAGGGGAGACAGTCCTGGAGGGGCAGGAGGGGCAGGCAGGGCAGAGTGCTCAGCTTTGGGCTCCCTCCAGTGAAATGCTGGGTGGTTCAGCTCTCAACTAAACCAGGGTATCTGTAAAACAAATCTCCTGCTCCAGAACAGGCACAGAGTTCAGTACTTTCCTACGCTGGGCAGACTGTTCCACACTGAAACAACACGGATCAGATAGCTGTGCTGCTGGGGCACAAAGGACTCAGATGTTGCTTAAACTTGCTAATATATACACTTCTTAAATTTTTTTAAAGTCAATTTTCCCCTTTTAATGTCTACTACTGCTTCTTGTTTCTGACTGCTGTCTGGGATTGCATTTTTGTGTTGATGGATTTTACTGTTTTATTTTAAAATGTCATTTTCCCAAGAGTCTGTAATCTTTGCAAAATAAAAGGATATTGATTATTATTCATTTTGGCAAAACACCAAGTAATGATGATGAGATTAATTTAAAGTTGCCTCAAATCCTAGGAAGACAGCAGCTTTTTCTAGAGGTGTTATCACTTTGGTTGCTTTTTTCTTTTTTTAGTTTTTCACATTATTTTCATTTAAAAAATGCAGTTGTATTTACTTCTGTCTCTGACCTTATAGTTGACCACCCTCATTTTGGCAAAGCAGAAGTTGTAGAAAATGTTCAATCTTGGAGATATTTAATGTTCAGTCCCACAGATATTTAATACCCATTTTAAAGATTGAGACTTAATTGGAAAAGCAGTAAGATTTGGGACAGGTTCTGCAGCTGCTAATACATTTTCCAGAGTGAATTCCAAAAGTAAATTAACTGAAATAAAAATGTTGACTCAAGGAGTAGGATATTTCTCAATGTGAGTAAGAAGGGTTATCCTACTTTTAGTTACTTTCCATAAATGGTTTCACTGTAATTATAGCATGTGTTAACTTCGAGGCTGGGCTGGATAGGAATATTTATAAAAGCTGACATTTCAATAAATTGACCCAGTTTACAAGATTCTAAAGGAACAGCAAGAAATATGGAAAACCCACCTGACATGGCAAGCATGTTAAAACAAATCAAACAAGACCTGATTTGTGAGCCCACGAGCGCTCTTATATAGTCAATGGAGAAAACAAATCAAATGCTTGTAAATGCTGTTTAAGGGCTTACACACAACTTGACTTGATTAGAAAACTAAATATTTGATTATTTGTGGTTTTGATTTTATGAATGTTGCTTTCCTTTACTTGTGCTCTCAAGATGTTTGACGTCTGGTGAGAAAAATTGTGGATAGTGTTTCCATGTGTGGTGCCCATAGAGTAGATTTTGGTCCTCATGCACTGCTCACAGAAATGTCTTCATGCTGGAGTCCCATCAATGTCCATGGGAGTTTCTTAATGAAGAATACAGTAAGAAAAATCTAAGATTAGATTTGGCTTGAGAGTTCAATCCAGGTTCTTCCCTTCTGCCAGTATGACGCCATCATCATTTTGGTCCCCTGCTGCTTTTAAACAATGTAGGCTTAAAACAAACCCAGATTCCAGTGCCATCCTGTCAGTGTGACCACATTTTGAAGGTCTCTGTTAGCATTTTGTTTCCTTCTTGTGCTCTCCTTTTTTTCCTTTTTTTTCCCCCATTTTTTAAAATTGCACATGGGGTTGGTAGTAAGATTGTCAACAAGAGTTTTAAGACCCATTTACTATTGCAATATGAATGGGTGTATTTGAGACATTCAGAGCAATCAGACATGCCAAGCAAATGGCAAAAAATTTATGAGAGTCTGAAATAGTTGGTGAGACAGGCTTCCTGTGTCCTTGGTTTCAGGTCCAGAGCTGTGCCACTGTGAAAAAAGCATGCACATCCTACTGGCTCTTTGTACCTGGGTCTCACTGAGGAGTAGAGAGATCTTTCTCCTACACCGAGTGTTCTGTGACTTTCTTTAAAACTGTCATGGCTTAAAGCTTTACAGTAACAGAGGCTTTGTTCTGGTAATGCTTGCAATGTGGGTGGCAAGGCAAAGCCAGGAGTGGTCCAAGGCTGTGGCACAGCTTTGACTCAAAAACTGAGAGAACTATAATAAGGCAAAGAAAATATGTGGTTGTGTAATAGGAGCCTGGTGCTGTGAAATAGAAAATTCTTCCACAGGAAGAGCAGGACACTGACTCGAGGGTCTTGGAGGGTCTGCCCCAGTGGAGGGGGCAGAGCAGCACAGAGACACCGCGTAGGAAGGACCTGCATGTGGGAGAACGAATAGAAAATGTTTCTGCAGGCGTTTTGGTCTCTTCCTGATAAAGACAAAAATCCTTGATCCTCTCCTTCCAAGAGAGATCTGGTTTTGCTTTCACTAACTCCTGGTTTTCTGAATAAATTGATGCAACAATCACGACTTTGATACTTCTCCAATTATGAATGAATTTTAAGCTTCCATTTGGTATTGTACACTTCAGTAACATTTGCAGGTATGAATATCATACAAAGTTAAAATATTTTGCATTTGTGCAGGATATATCCTTGTACAAGAGGAATTAGGATACAGTTTTGAATGTGTTTGGTTCCGAATATCCCATTGATTTTCCCTAAATCCACTGACTTCTGTGTTCCTCTGGAACAAAATGGCTAAATAAACTAGCGCAGTAAGTCACACACTCGGGCAAAAGGCTGCAGCTATTGCTACATGGATCCTCAAGTCCTGAAATGAGCTTAGGGACACAAAAAGCCATTCATATTACAAATTACCCTTTGGTTTTGAACTGTAAATTATCTTTATTATTAGGCTGGCCATGGTACTGCAATTATTAGGTGCCCTGTGTCTAAAGGTTTGAGCAATTAGAAGTCTGGGGTGACAGTCTCATGATACAGAGCGATAAAATATGTCCAGTCAAGACAAAGAGATGGTCTATATTCGTGTCTTCAGCATGTATCACAGGGAGCCTGGAAGCTGTGCTGCTCTTAAACATTTCAATTAGCCCTGACATGGCCACTGTGAGCCCACAGATTATCTCTGTGCTGCTGTTAAGTTTTTATGAGGCTTTCCCCTCAGATTACCCATTTTCACAGCAATCTATAAATCTGAAACTGCAACATCTGATTAATTCTCCCAGAAGAGAATAGTGAAGATCCAGATTTTTTCATTAATGAAGTTTGTGCTGTTCTGAGGTCTCATATATTTCAGCCATTGTTTTACAGTTTTTTTTCCCATTCTAATCTCTTTCCTAAGGTACCAAGGGAGGCAGGAGCTTCAAAATCACCCACTTCTTTGACCTAGCAAATTGCACTTTTTCTTGTAGCACCATTTTGCAAAATGATGGCCACTCTTTGCTGTTTTCAGAGTGAAAAAAGCTGTAGTGTACCAATATTATTTCTTCATTACTAACAATTGCTTGGCATCACTTTCCTATTGAGTATTGTACAGTCTTCCTTTTATGCACCATATTCCAAATTAAACGTCATGTGGCTTTGCATATTTTTGAGCTTTGAGATCAAATGAACCCAAAAATGTAAAATGAAACTGAGCTGAATCTGCTACATATTTCCTGTTGGCAAATAGAAACTCCGAGAACCAAATACTCCTTCACATTTCCCAGATAGGGAAGCTGAGGCACAGATGTCTATTTGGAGGTATTCTGGTGGCAGACGGAGAAAAAAATTTCCCTCTCAGTGTCTGTCTTATCTGGTGGAGAAAGATGAATGATATTCATGTGGTATTTTCTTCAAAAAAGAAATCCTTTCACTGTAGTATTAGGTAAATTAGCTGAGTGATAAAAGAGAGATAGGAATCCAGATGCCATGTGCAGCAATATCCTTGCAAATAGCTTGTGTGTCCTTGAAGTAAAGCTTCCAGCGTTCTGTATTGTAAAGGCCATCAGAAAGGTGTTGGAAGAGCAATGGATTTGCGTGTTGGCCTCTATGAGTCTCATGTAGAGACCAAAAGACACACAGGCTAGATGACATCAGCCCACGAAAGCATTTTAGGAGTATTTTGAAATGCTTTTGCAGTGGGGCAATACCATGGCAATGGTGCTTCTGTTCTTGTTGCTTGGAATACGATTGAAGGAAGGACACTCTCCAACTATCCTTTGCTGCCCTTCAGCTGGGGCTGCCACATCCTGAATTACCCAACACAGCAAGCTCAGGGCAGCTCGCCTAGGTCTGCTTCAGCCATTTTAGACTTGCCATCCTTTGTCCATTGAGTGAGTCCTGTGCTTCCATGCCTGGAGTCAGGGTGAGTTCTCCTTTTGTCTTACCCTGTGTGTGGTACCCTGCCAACCACGTATCCAGGAATGGGCCAGAAGGACAAGGGTGAGCTAGATCAACGAAACAGGTCGAACTGTGGCCCAGAGATCACTCATGAGCCCCTAGAGAGGAAGCACTGAAAATTAGGAAAAGCATTGTCTAGGACAATGGTCTGCGAAATACCTTTTTGGTTCTATATAAATGTTGCAAACCTGTGGCCAAACGGAAGGACTCATCTTCATCTTTCTATTTGCATCTAGTCTGAATCCTTATGCTTTCATGTTATCCATGTGTATTTCCACTGACATCTATCCTGAGACAACCTGAGATTTTACTCTGCCGGAATATTAAACACATTTTGAGATGCGAGAGCACTGGAGATGAACATTAGTGCAAGTCAAACAAGAAGAAAGTCAGACTGGCTGCGCTTGTGAGCAGCTTGGAAAGTTATTAAATGTAGACAGATTTGTGACCATTTTAATAAGTGTTGCTTATAATTTATAAGGAAGAAAAGAGCATATTGAGTTTCAATTATGTAGGCTTCATAGGATTCTGGATGTTTTCTTTGCCTTTACAATTCTGTGAAACAAGCTAGATGAATATAGGCACCTCCTTCATGTGTTGTGTGAAATTAGGGGTTTGTGTTTCTTTTTGTTGTATGTGTTTCTGTAAAGGATGTTTACCATATTACTGTACTCAGCAGCAGAGAGCCTGAAGCAGCCTGCCGTGGTTTTTCAGCCACGTTTTGCATATTGGTAGGAATGCCTGTCACCTCACATCTCATACCAAATCTACAACTGCTTCATTTAAATTCAGCCTCCATTTGTTGTTCCTTCATATTCCTTATGTATGATACTTCATAGAAATCTATATTAATAATGCAGGCTGTAAATACAGGCATGTGAATGTTCATCTCGTGTATCAACTACTCAACAGACATAATGGACATATATTCAGTATACAGGATTTAAAATATGAAATGTTTGTCACTATGTTCTGACACATCAACATTTTCTGCATAACCCATATTTTCCATATTCCTCAGCCTTCCATAATTATGATTGTATGCCTCTCTTCTCTCTGTCAAACAAACCCCAATTCCTTTATCCCTCTTCCCCTTATTCCTTTAGCCCTTTTCCTTGCTGGCATTTGTCTCTGCAAATTCTAACAAGACTTTTGTCTCAAATTGCCTAATAGATTAACAGAATTAAGATAAACCACAAGAATTGTTTGCAGTCTATATTTATCTCCAAGTTTGCTGGTGCTGCTTCAGGTGAGAAATATTTGTGCATGCCTGAAAGAAAGATTATCCATTTTTCCCCAAACACAGCACTGGTCTTTAAGATGTGTTCCTTTTCTTGCAAACTTTGCCTCTCCTTAAGCTATCTGAGATTCCCAAACTGAGGATCATGCCAGACTCCTCTGTGCCAGAGCAGTGTTTTATGACCATGATCATCTCAGGCAATAGTGCTGTATCAACTCTAGAAATGTATGCATTGTGAATGATATCATTGTTAGAAAAGTCATCCTTTGATAAAGAGACAAAAATCCTGCTCAGATTATTGCGGGAGTGGAAGGGGGATCTGCATCATTAAACTGATTAGAATGCTCCAGAGGGTCCTGGGTTTTGTGAAGGACTTAACGTGGCCCTTCTAAAAGGGCTAGTGAGTTCCTCTGTCCCTTCCTCATTACTGTTTAATTCAACAAATCTTTTTTTCTTTTCCTCTTTATTTCTTTATCCCTCCCAATCCTTTGCTCCTTTCCCCTGCCAGCTGGCTCCCTCAGCTGCTCCATTGATCTCTCAGCCACTCTGGCACTCCTGATATCAGACACAGTGGGAGGCAGAGTAGCTCAGAGATCAGCAGACAGACCATTATAGAAGTGAATCCCAGAGCCCCAGCAAAAAAAACCCCCCTGAATTTGTTCTTTCACTCTCTTTCCCTGCAGCAGCCCTTTTTGAAATGCTACATCGGTATTCAAAAGTCTGATGTGTTTAGCAACAGCAGAATTAGCTACTTTCTGCAGTTGTTTCTGTGGGGTTGGAGCTCTGACTAAGCCAAGGAAGCCACACATTTATTGTCACGAGAGAGAGTCCCGGTCTGTCACCAGCCTTGGAGAGTTACTCTGCGCACTTCTGAGTGCCATGTGACTGCAGCACCAGACTGCAACTTGAATTTGAGAGATACTAGGAAACAGTACAGGGTAGAGCAGGGAGGTTGTGAGAACAGATTGCGGAGACAGTCATGATGAATCATATCTCGGGTTTTTTTCCATTTTGTTGACTGATTATTGTTTGTGCTGTGTAAAACAAATGGTATGGCAAGAATGAATTCAGACACATCAGAATGATTTTACATAACTATGTACACTTTCCACCCCTTAGAACATGAAAGGAGAAGGTGGCAGAGATAAGCTGCAGCAATTTAGCAGATAGAACGGTGTTTGTTTCCAGTGTCATTGATGGTTAGGTACTGCAGGTCCATGCTCATGCTAAAGATCAAGATGTCAGTAGCTCTTGTTTTGACAGCTCTCACGAGCAAGCAGCTGAATTTATTTTTAAATTTTGATTGTAATGCACAGTGCCAGTGGAGGTGCAGCACCGTGACTGTTTATTGAAAGTAGCTGTTGTGAGCCTGGCCCTAAGCTTTTACAGCCAGCGATGGCTTCAGTTGCCCTGACACATCAGTCCATACTGTCTCTCTTCTCCTGTCTCTCCCTGCTCTTCCTCACATGCCTGCACCAGGCTGTTGGAGACAAACTGGATAAGCCACTTCATTCAGTAAAGAAATTGGAAGCAGCAAAAGATCATTTGTTATATGACATGCACTAGTTTGCACTACAGATCACTATAGGGTTACTGTTCTTTTCACGGGGAGGTTTGAGAATATTTCACAAGGATTATTTATATCTTTAGCATTCTATCTGGATGCAGTACTTTCCTCAAGCTCAGCCAACACCTCAGTGGCAGAATCAGAAATACCTGAGTCATCATCATTTGCTCTGTGCATTAGTGAGAAAACTGTGAGCCTAGGGACTCCAGGCTTTGGGAACCCGAAATCTGACTGTGGAACAAAAGCTGGCATGTGCTTCCTTTTTCAGTGTGGGCTGAGTTGGGTAGATCTTAAAACACTCATCTGTGTTATCAACATTTCAATATAAGGATTTCATTGGTTTGTTTTCTAAATTAAGATATCCTTGTAGGGCAAAAAAAGGAGTGCTATTAGGGTAAGCCACTTATTCACAAAAAGCTGTAGGAATGGGGTAATCTAAAAGGGGAGAGTAGTAGTACACAGTTATAAATGCCCTTAAAAAATTAATATTGCATAAGTGGTATTGGTAACAGCTTAAGTATATTTCCATAGGTGTTTCTTTATATTTACATATTAATTAGCGGATACCTTAGATATTATGTTACAGGAATGTCTGTGGTGTTCATGTTTTATTGACAGAATACGGCATCCAAAAAAAGTTTTCAGACATTATGGAAAACTAATTTGCATGGGATTAATAGAATGCAGAATTTATTCTTTTACCAAAAGTTTTGCTCTTCCCAACCCTGCAGCAGTTAAGTGTGCAGTGCCAGAGTAACCCTGCCACTGCTGTGCCAGAGGCTGCTGCCTGCCTTGTGTCCCTCAGGTGAGGGGATGGTCTCTTGGAAGCCACTGTGCTGGCTCCCCTCAAATGGAAACCCTGCTTGATATTCCTCCTGCTAGCTTCCACTCTGGGCCCTGCTTGATATTCCCTGTGCCCCATTCCTTCCGTGCAGGTCAGAAATTGGAGGTTTCTGCCTTACAGCCAGGCTTCTCTTTCTGAGACAGCAAGAGCTTTTATTCTTGGCTCCTGGACCTCCATCTGTCAGGCACAGAGGCTGCTCTTCAAGCATATGTTGGCATATATTTGCTTTAGTGTCCACCATTCCCAGTGTTCACATCTGTAATCTACTCACTTTTGCTCATAACAGATCTGAATTTTGGAGTTCAGACCTAAATCTTGAGTGCAATTCTGCCATTAAAATCTTTCCACAATTGTGCAGAGCAATTTTTTTAAGATCAGGTTTTCCTGCAACAATTTATGTAAAAATTTTGAATGAGATTTTTGCAGTTAGAAAGAACACTCAAAGTTTATTTCTTCTTTGGAATTAAATGCTGCAAGCCATGCATGATAATGAGTTGTAAACAAAAGGTACAGTTTGGATTTTTCTGAATTTTGAATTTTGAATAAGATTTCTTATATCTGCTCTTCCACATAGTTAGGATTCAAAGTGTTTGGCTAATTAGTATTGGCTTGGGCCTGTCTTAAAACTGGTACTGCTGTATTCAGCACGTTCAGGAATTTACTACTGTGACACGAGATATTGGCACAGAAAGTTTGATTCAGTTGCCAGGCCATAGATGTGTGTAGCCCTTGAAATGTCCTTTGTGGTCTGAGAAATCCATATATGTGCAGGCCATGAGACTGTGCTGTTTTGTAGCAGGAATTGGGAAGCTGATGGGATCCCCAAGTGCATTTGAACTGGCACTGGGTAGCTGTGTTGAGTCACCACAATAAAGATCAGCTTGTCTGAAAGTAGACTACAGGTGTGCCCCAAGAAAACCTTTCATTAGGACTATTTGGCAAAATTCTGGACAGGGAATCAGAATTTTCCTCTTAGCTGTGCCATTGACTCTGTTGCATCTCCTCACATGAACAGAAATAGGAACTCTTACTATATTTTCATTTATAGTCTTTATACAGTGCTTTAAAGATACAAAACGCATCATAAATGTTACATGCAACACAGTAATTTATGGCAGTTGAATAACATAACATAACACTATGGAATTGTCTGGTTTTCGTTGCAGAACATGGAATTAACCAGTGTGATTCATTGCTGGGGACTTTGTGCTCTGCACCAGCTCCAAAGCAGTGGTGTTAAAGGGGAGCTCTGCTGCTGGCAGCGAGCTGCCTTTGTGGAGATGTGAAAGGAGACTCTTGATCACTGTTATTAAAGAAGGGGTGGTGCTTTCAGCTAACGCTGCTCAGGCCATTTCCAGCTGAGACTGTTTGTTATTTCTATGCACCTATTTTCCCCACGGAACTGCTAATTGCATAACTGGTCAAATGAAAGAAATCAAAAATTACAAGGTGTGATTTAGACATGTTAAAAATTAATTTTCGTGTTGTATGTGTTAGATAATCGTTCCTCTTTCTCACTTATTAATTGTTTCTGTATACTGTTAAATAGTTCCCATGTTCAAAACTAAAAGGATCTTAATTCTATTAGCTGTGTAAGGGGTACTTTACAATTATTTTGCAAAGCTTTGAAAGTTTTTCAGCATCCAAAGAATTTGTAATAACTCTCAAGTTTGACATGTTCTTATCTCTGCATGGCAGAACCAGGATACTCAGTTTGCTTGCTCAAAAAGCAAGCTTTTTGGAAAAGCCTTTTTAAAGCAAAAATAATGTGCAGGCTTTTCTTAGGAGGATGTAAGAAAGGTCATGTGCAGTTTGCTCTCAGTTAGTTTTGCGGTTCTCCTTCTAACTCCATCTTAGATCATCTACTTATTCTAAAAATGCTTTGCAAAGTGGAACTGGCATAATGACATGTGTAGGAAAGAAGATCTTAATTAGCTGGAGATATTTTGGGGCAGCTGATAGTAATTGTATGGACTGTCCCATCTGGTCACTGAGGTCAGTATCATTTAGCACCATAGGCTGTGTAAATATTTGTCTCTCAAGCTGATGCAGCCAGATATAACTGGTGGGATTATGCCCTTGACTGATCCAGCTATTTTCTAATGGCACAATCCTTACCTAAAATGGCTGATGTAGCTCAACTAAAGTTATGACCAAGCTTTTCAGATTTATTCCAATTAAAGCTTAGCCCTTTCAATTCAAATACTAATTTGTTGTTAGATTATACTAATTTTATTTGTTTTCCTGGCTGCACTTTATTTTACTCCATTGTGGTTCTGTGTGATAAATCAGAAATAAAATACATTTTACACAACCCTTTTATTTCACAGAGGTGAGGAAAATTATTATTTTCTCTTGTGTTTTTTCCTTTTTTTTCTAGTTACATAAAAGTTATCAGCTACAAGCACATCATGCTGTAACTCAGAAAACAAAATTATATGTTTCCATTTTCATTATAAATTAAACAATCTGGAAGAATTACATTGGAAGCCTATGAATTAAACCACCCAGCTCTCATCACAGATCTTTGGATTACAGGGGTCTTTGGATTCTATTAAGGGAAGGTCAGAACAATGACATCTGAATGATATTTAGCTTGAATGCTTGTGCTTTGTCTATGCCAGACTGTAGCTTCTGGGATCTTTTGGCTTCTGTGAGAAACGAACCAGGTTTTCCATGGGAGACCAGTGAAATAGGTATTTTCTAGATTACTTTCTAAGAATCTGCCCCTAATACATGCCTAGAGCTGCAGATTGTTCTTTTGGACTTTTTAAATATTGTTTCTGCATTTCACTGAGATTCTATTTCATTTAAGCACCCAAATCTCAAAATGTTGTGCAGTTAATATAATATTAAGGTTGCATGGAAGTTTTTTCCAGAAGGTAGTTTTACTTAAATAAATTAGCATCTATTAGTAAACAGCATTCGCAGGCTCCTTGTTTTTCTTGAATTCATCTGTAATTGGTTTAAAAAAACACGAATAGGATCATACAATTTACCCTAATCTCTGATCTCAGCAAGCTTCAAGGCATCTTCACACGAGGATTTCTTTTGATGGTGGGTGACAGCTTAATGTGTCCACCTCTGTTGCTAAAGCTAGTGACATGGAAAGTTCTGATCCTCTAAAACAATGCATTGAAATTTCCTCAGAATCCTGTATTGTAAAACCAGAGTTATGGAGAGGATTTTTCAAAGCATAATCTAAAACGGATGCTTTTTTGAAGTCTATCCAAATTTGAAACTTTTGACCCCAACTGTATCCAGAGGAAGATAATTTTTGGAGGGAAATGGAGGCAAAACCTGAATATACAGTTGAAAAACCCTCAAAAAGCCTTTTTTTAAAACTATAAAAGTAGGAATTTTCAATAGATGAATACAGAATATGCTCTCTTAACCAGAGAAACTGAATTGTCTAAGATGCAATTCAGAAATACCTACATAATTTTTTTTAGAACTTTAAAACCAACAAACATAAAACAAAAAATTGCTTCAGCATTATTTATACAATGAAAGGAAGAACGATTAAGAATGTATGATCTCCTGAAAAAGGGGGGTATTAAAATGCAAAGAAGTTAGGAGGCTGATCGTACATACACTAACTATTTTGTGTAACAATCCCATTCTGAAGCCATGACAAAATAACTGAATAAGCATGAAGAGGTAGTTGACTTTGAGGGAGCTTTGGTTTTTTGCTTGTCCATGTAACTCTTTATTCCTTTTTTAATGGAAATGCAGTATATTTTTTATTGCCTGCCATGTAGGATATATACAAAAATGTCACTTTAAATCCAAGTGTTTTGCTTTGGCTGCCTATGAGAAGAAGTGACATAGCAAACACGATGGTGATCCTCACTCAGCTTTCAGTATGCTCTGCCTTCACAGTAATTCAGCTGCAAAACACGAGTGCTCTGGAGACACAGGGATGATGGTTTGGTTTACTGTCTTTTAGTTTATTTAGCAAACTAAAATAACAGTTGCTTTGTAGTCAACTTTGTGGAACAGATAAACAATAGTGACAATTTCATATGATGTATATAGACAGAAGAGGTTATCTGCAACCCCTGAGTGATGGAGCTTGTCATATTCCCTTCTCCAGTAATGCACAAGGTTAGAAATCAATGTCTTAATCATGGGCAGCTCTGGGCAATTCAGATATATCACACACAAACAGGCTTCTAATTACATTTAAGAAATACATATCATACATATATAAACTGACATAAATATCAGAGTGGTGTTGCTAGCTGTCAAAATGGATAAGTATAATTCCCTCAGTGGCCCTTGACAGGTTCAATACCTGCTCCGGAGGTGCTATGAACAGCATTATACGGCTGATTGAGTTATGACAGCTCCAACCCAACAGGGAAGCGAGGCAGGAAGGAATAGCCTGGGCTGCAGACAAATGATGATAAAGTGATCACTTTAAAGAACAATCTCCATAATATTTCATGCTCACTGCACGGTGTAAAGGCAGCCTTGACTGCGGGGCTAACTGCTCTATCAATTGATTTGATTCACTGCTGCAGCTACTCCCAGTCATAATATTTCAAATAAATGGTACCGTGGATAGAAATAATATCTGCATCAATATTAACCCTGAAAGGACTAATGGACACAAGCTATAATTTCCTGGACACCCTAATAATGCATTTTGACTGGGCTTGGCATAGGATGATTTTTCTTTCTTCCCCCCACCCCCTTCTTTTTTTAAAATTTAAATAAAAACAGTGTATTGTTTACTTAAACTTTGTTTTTATGGCCATAAAAGAAGAAGCTTTGCAGCTCAGGCCTCATTCCTAGTCTCAAGTTTAATTTTAAAAGAGATTCTGCTAAATGTAATTTTCAAGTGTTTCTTTATATCTGAATATATTGTATTAAAATTACATTAAATAGAGAAAAGGCATGATAAGCATTTTTTGGATGTGCGTATTATATATAATTTATCTATGCATGTGTGTAGAGACAGAGGTAAGAGTGCTCAAATTATTTACTAAGTTACATTTAAAACAAACACAAAAGAACTTAAAATTAATTATAAATGAGAATGAAGTCAACTAAGTATTTTCTGGAAGCACAAGGCACCAGTAAATTCTACTGATTATACAGGATGTTAGGGGCTTTTTTTTTTCTTTAGAAATAATAATAAGTACTGTATGAGACAGGCTCAACATAGAAGAAGCACAAGTGAATTTATGGGTTCATAATCCTAAATCAAACCTGATTTCTATTTTCCATGCAGTTTTTCACATACTCTGTAACAGAATGGATGTTTATTCTGTTCTTTCATTCATAACACCCTGTTGACATTTAAGTCCCTTTTAAAGATCTGCTGTGCTTATTGTTAATCAAGTTGACATGTATAAATTTTATAATTTTATTATTGTTATTCTTTTTCCACTACTACTGACTACTTGACTATCATTGTATTGTACATTTTAATGTCAAAGCCATTTCCAAATATTCAGAAACTGAAGAAATACTATCAATTCATGCTAGACATAGACTGAATGGGCTTAGAGAACTCTTCCTCTGATTATTAGTTTGTATCTGCTTAAGGATTGTCTTTGTAAGAGTATCTCTTTTTTCTTCTTTGTCCCTTAAACATTTGCTATAAATCAGAGCAGGAGATACTTAGGTTTGAATCTCATGAGGCTTGTTTAAATTTGAAGCTTAAGCAGGGAGAGGTATTTTATGAACAGTCCTTAGCGAATGCTCCAACTGCAACACTTCACCAACCTCTGAAGTGGTCTTAAACAGGCTTCAAAGGACTTCAATTTATAGTTTTCCAGAAGATCTAGGGAATATTTGTATTTCTTCGGAGGCAGAATAAAACCTGAGGGTTCCAAGTGGGTTTGGAAGGCTGGCTTGAATCTGAAATTGAAATTGAAAATTGTGGAAGATTGTCATTGGCCTAACTCCACTATTCCCACCAGTTTAATAAGCCACAAAAGCACAGTGTTTTCCTCCATTCTAGATCTGAGTAATCAAGCAAGCTCATGTTTGTTGTCTGCTAGCATGCTTACCTACAGATCATTATCAAATTTTATCAGAAATGCAAGCACATGGCTTTCATAACGTATTTCTTTTTTGTTCTGAATTTTTTTAAGCCAACAGTACAAGTTATGTTATTACTACTCAAAATCCTGCTGGGGTTCAGGTTTTTACAAGAAAAATTAAAACTACCTCTTTGCCTTTCCGGCTTGTTTTCTTTCTCCTTCCTGAAAAATTTTCTTCCTCCTTGCTCCAAGGAAGAGCAACTCCTGAAAAATTTTCTTCCTCCTTCCTCCTTTCTCTCTCCTTCTCCACTGCATGAGAGTGGTTTTGTTTCTCCATTTCTGTCCATTTCCTCCAATTTCATCCCTGTCTGGTATCCTTTTCACACTTATCAAATCATAGAATGGTTTGGTTGGATGGGACCTTGAAGATCGCCTGATTCCAGCCCTCTGCTATGGGCAGGGACACCTTCCACTACACCAGGCTTCTCCAAGCCCCAACCACTTCCAGGGATGGGGCAGCCACAGCTTCTCTGGGCAACCTGTGCCAGTGCTGCAGCACGCTCAGTAATTTTTTCCCAATAGCTACTAAATCTGCCCTCTTTCAATTTGAACCTGTTCCTTCTTGTCCTGTCACTAAATGCTCTTGTAAATAGTTTTACCCCATCTTTCCTGTAAGTTCACTTCAGGTACTGGAAGGATGCATTTAGGTCACCCTGAAGCCTTCTCTTCCAGGTTGAACAATCCCAGTTCTCTCAGACTTTTTACAGGAGAAGTGCTCCATCCTTCTGATCAACTTGGTGACCCTCTGGACTCTAATACTTGTCAGTATTTTGGACCATATCCTTCCAATATAACTCTGTATTGGTGTAACCCTTCGTCATACAGACGCGATTTGTCAAAAGTTGTTCTGGACTATTTTCTAGCACTTCGAGTTACTGCTTTCCATCTTTGTCTCTGCTATGTATGTGAGAATTGAATTACTTTCTGATGATGTTCTGTAAATAAATTTAGGGCTTTGCCATTTGATTCCAATGAGTCTGTCCTTATAGAATCAGAATAACTGGGTTTGGAAGGGGCTTTTAAACTTCCCCTAGTCCAGCCCCCTGCAATAAGCAGAGAGGTTACATGAGCTCGTCATTTCCATGAGCGTGTCCTTCCCTTGCACTTTGCTCTTTTTTGTGTATGTTATCTCTATTGTACAGTCCACAAATACAATCTCAACAATTATCCCTCCTCAGTTTACTTCTGCCCTCTCTGAGTATAATGTGCTGGCCTGTCACCATCTAATGCTTCTCTAGAGATGTTCAGTGTATCACAGTTAAAGCAGAGCTTTAAACTTGTGCTGAAAACTGTTTACAACAACCAAAATTCTTTTCAGCAAATCTATTGTTAACTGCAGTGCCCAACATCCTGATGCTGTCACTTACTGTCACCATCCACTAGCTCAATATTTGATATGGAGGCCATGTCTTGGTCCTGTTGATTATTTTGGAAAACCATTTCTGAAAGGGTCTGTCCTGTTCATCTGCAGCATAAACTTTTCCACATTCTCATCATCCTCCTTTAATTTATTGCTTGAAATATGGTATTGTTTCACTTGTGCATGATCAGAAACCTTTTGCAGTCTGTTTACTCAGACGATTTCTTTCCCTCCTCCCCTGTTTTTCTTCCATCAGCTCCATCACACTTGTAGTAAAGTACTTGTTTTCATGTTCTCTCTTTCCTTTCCTGTTATCTATCATCCTGCTCTCGATATCAAGATATCATATGCCTCACTAATCTTGATGAGTAATGAGTGCCCAGTTTCCACCTCCCACTTGTTACTTCTTCCTATGAGCATTTCTCTCGTGTCAGCCTTCCTTATGCTTGCAAGGAGTTTTCCATGAACATTTTCAAAAGTATTTCACTGTTGTCTTTCAAAGCTCTCCTAAAGTTTCTCATGGCTTTAGGTCCAAAAACTGATGATCAAGCTTCCAGCCCGAAATCTTGCCAAAGTTTATTGCATATGAGCATTTTATTTCTTGTCTTTCTCATCAATATTGTTTTCACTTTTCTCTTTGAATACTCTCCAATCTGCTTGTATCTTTTTTTATATCGGGATGATGAGGGTGGGTGAAGAATGTATTTTTCAGTGTTTGCATGGTAGCACACACAATGGCACTGTAGCAGTAAAAGTAATTAAGACAATAATAATATTATTAAACGCAAACTGTGAGGCTGTCTGTAATTAATGCAGCCAAGGTGTGCCCTGGCAGCCAGGAGGGCTAAGAGTGTCCTGGGGGGCATCAGGCACATGGTGTGACTCTTGGGGACAGTCCTGTGCAGAGCCAGGAGTTGGACTTGAAGTTCCTTATGGGACCCTTCCAACCAGGAAAATTCTCTGATTCTGTGAAAATTGTGAATTTTTTTTAAAAAGTAATTTATTTATTTTCAAATATTAATTATTTATGAGCTTCCACAGTTGAGTCTGAGACTTAATACTGGTTTCAGATGTGACAACACAAAACACAGCTTCCGGCCTGGGCCAGCAATGTGTTTTTTAAGACTGATAAATTATAGAGTTGCATCCATTTTCCAGCTAATGTAGATGAAGTGTAAATACTTGATGATAACTGAAATGCATCCCTTTACAGTATTGTAAATGAGGAGGTGGAAAGACCCTCGATATTTTAAGGGCCAAAGAGAATCACGGGAGCAGCTTTAAAGATTAATTCCTCGCGTCTAGTGTAAAACAAGATTAAATTAGCTTGTGTGAGCTGCTGTTAGCAGATGCACTATTACATTATGCATGATTCCTGACTGCTCGTAGCATGAACAAACTGCACACTGTTCCATTAGTGATTTTCAATGCTGTGCTAAGCTTTAAGTCACATAGACAGGCCAATGTATTGGGTTTACTTTGTGGATGTGTTTTCCAGGCAATTTCACAACCTACCTGATCATTGTTATTGATTGACCGCATTTGAAATGGATAAAAGAATTAACCTGTGTAAGGGTAGCAGAATGGGGTATATACAGTATCCTATATACTTAGGAAAATCAATAGTACTCTAATGTAGAAAATTTAACCAGACAAGACAAAACTGTCTCCCCACCTACATCAATCCTCGTGCTCCCTCCCAGAGTAAAACATTATAGTTACACCATATATTTTTAATGTGTTTTATCCTTTGATGCTTCTCTTTGTACTCTCCTCTGTAACCTTGTGGATGTGCTCATGTGCCTACTGTAAAACAAACTGAGCAGCTCCTGAACAGGAACATTTTTCTCCTCTCATGCCCCATTTCACTTGAAGTGAAACAGGCAGCTGTACACATCTAGAGATTTGTTTAATCCTTCAAGGTGTAGACATATTCCTGCTTTCTGCCACTTTCCTTCATGACTTATACCTTGTCCCTCTGCTCTCACATTCATCTCCTACTTATGACATTTTCCCACCCTCTTCCACTTAAAATGAGGATGACATGCACACAAACACAGTCCTGGTGCCTTTACCTCATCACACCTACTTTTCAGGCTCTCCAGCTAAACAGTGCTTCTTTTTGTATTCAAGTTAAGCTTTCCAGTATTGGCTAATGAAATGCTTGTCACTGAAAACAAGTCCAAGCTTGTAAACCAAATATTTTTGTGGAAAACCCTCTAATGTTATGGCTGCTTGAAATATTTACCATAGGCATGACTGAAGCTAGCATCAGAGTTGTTATTTATCCTTAACACTCAGATAGTGAGTTTTTATACTTTATTTTTTGTCATATCGTTAGATTTGGGAAATAAGCTTTAGTACAACTTCAGTTGTTGTATGCTTATTCCTCCAACACTGAGAGAACGTTAAACATACCAAACCTCTGGGTGTCTGTGAATTCCTGCCTTCTTGGCCAAATCCCTTTCCTTCTTGGCTAACTTTCCCTATTCACAACCTCCTCTAAAGGAATAGCCACCCAGAATGGCATTTCTGCCTCTGCTTTCAAGAAACCCAGGATACTTCAGGAAGAAAAGAGTGAGAAGCAGTAGTGCTGTTTAGGCTATGCTTATTCCATAAGAAGAGAAAGAAAAGGATAAAGGGGAATTTCTATGCAGTTTTAGAATGTGCTTCCAGTCTACTGCAATTGTCTTTTTTTTTTTTTCTTGTAAAAGCTAGAGATCTCAAAATTGTGTTCTGTTTTGGAATAAATGTTTTTCTGAATCCTTTCCTGAAATATGCAAGAAATTAATCTGTATACTGTATTAGAAGGTCAGTTTTAAGGAACAATGTATAGTGGGCTGGTGCAGTTATTGTCTTTTACATAGAGTTGAGCCTAAATTCCAGCTCCATGCCTGTCTTCGTATTCTGTTGTATAGTTTTGCAATAATTCCTCCCACAAGCTGCAGATATTTTATTTTCTGCAGCTTTCTGAGGTGGTGACTTGGAGTTTGGAAATTTTTTATTAATTTCAGCACTGATGGTCCCTCCTGCTATGTCCTTGCTCTCTGTAGACTTGCCTTGTAAAATGGTGTTAGAGTGGTTGCTCACTGAGCTAATGTTGTGTTAGCTGATGACTTTAATATGAAGTAATAAAATTGCAAAAAACTGGTAAAATTTCTTGGAGGTAAAATTGATTGTGGGAGTTACTACATGACTTCAAAACGCCGTTATTATTGTTTAAAGGAACCAATAACTCAAGATGCGTTTTTTTCACACGAGCCAAAGGGACGCAGAAATTAGAAAAGACAAATCAATCACTTGGCTTTATATATGAACTCTTTCTGCTCAAATGTGTGCCCAGACAGGATCCACTTGGGTGGTAAGGTCAGCAGGGTGACCGAGCTGGCCAGCAGTGTCACTGCTTTACCAGTGCACACTGTCCAAGCACTGCGGAGCTGTCGCCAAATCCCAGCGTGATGACAACAGGACTTGGAGGAGAGTTAGCAATATGCCCAGGAGTGCTGCAAACAGAAAAACATGCTTACCTCAAATGCTGATATTCCTAAAAGAGAAAACAATATTCTAGTTCATGGACATTTAAGAGAGACCTGTGCAATTTTTAAGCAGTCAATGTAAACAAACATCCCCCCAGAAAGCAAATGCTTTGTAAAAAACCTCACTATCACCATTAAGCAGTTTCAGAGCAATGCAGTAGATGTTGAATCAAAGACCACTACAGTTCTTTATTGCTGGGGGGGGAAGGTCCAAATATTGCTTGGCAAATTACTGTTTGCTAGGGGCACTATTACCAGTTGACACAATCATTGGTCAGCAAATTGGTCACATTATCGGTTAGTAAATTTGAGACTGCAGAATTATTTATTGGTAAATTAGAGATGGCAGAATTATTGGTTGGTAAGAAAAGAATTGCAGTGATTGGTTAGCAAATTAGAGATGCTTGGTATTGTCTGTGGATAAATCAAGGTTGGTCAGATATTGGAGGCCAAATTAAAGATGGCCATGTTATTTATGGTTGCTCTGGTGAATGTTGAAATCCTTCTTTTTTTGTTACAAACGAGTAAACATTGGGAGGGTTTACTTCATTTTCTTCTGATTTACTCTTTTGCAAGAATTTCTGTGGGCACTAACATGGGAGTAAACATATACTTTTGCTCCCTTAAATGGAACTATGTGTTAGCTGAAATTGCACAGAGTGCCAGGGGACTTCTGAAATTGTTTTTATGATGTGAATATTAAAGAAAGGTGTTAGATTTCCAGAGCTAAAAACTGCAGCCTTTGCAATTCCAGCACTAAGCTGGTGCAGTGCAGGCAGGACAAGCTGCTCCTGTCGGGCTGGAGCTGGCACCAGGAGGAGCTGCTGATGTGAATCCCTTCCGGAGAGGCTTCCTTGCTGTGGTTAAGAGTTGTAGTCCTGCTTTATTTGTCTGTGAACTGAAAGCAGCAAAGATAGGGAAGAATAGTGCCTTCAAGGCAGTAATTTCTGTGAGATGTGGGGATTTCTGTGGGCAGTGACCTCCAGCTGCTTATTTTCCTGCACGAAATCCAGAGCGCAGTGACAGAGTCAATATCCAGGTGCTGTTACCAGGCAGTGATGGTTTTCTGCTGAAGAACTGCAGCTGAAATCTCCATGGACTCACTAGACAGCTCTGAAAGCAGCATTTTGTTGGGGTTTTTTTTTTAATGTCATTGATATCACAAATGCTACAAGCTTCCTATTGAACTGCAGTACTGCAGCAGAAACTCCTCACTGGCATTTTCACATTCTCAGTTGTTCAGAGTCTTTTCTCCGGTCTTTCCCTCTGTGTGCAGTACTACTACTTATAAGCAATCCAGCTTTTGTAGAGTGTGTTAGAGCAATTCTGAAGAAAATGTGTGTTTCAGTATCATTCTAGAACACCGTAAGAAAAATTCTGTTCACTTGATGAACTTTGCAAACAGTGCACAGAACACAATGGTTAAACAATTAAATAACTCTAGATTTTAACAACGCTGAAAACAATAATAGAATATGTGTTAAGAAAAATCTATGGCTGTTTATATAGCTGTTGAATTCTACAATGGAGAATGATGTTAATTAATCAGATTTACTTTTCCAAAGGGACACTATATAATGCTTTTGACAATACTACAGATGGAGGCAGGGAGGATGTATTTTAAAACTTTAGGAAAGTCTTAAATTTTAAAACATTAAAATTTGCTTTTTATATGAACTCCTATAACAACAATGCCCCTACCTTTCTTGTCTACTAATTCTGCCAAAAATGATGTGTTTATTTGGAAACAGTAAAGTATGTCTGACATTTTTAAGACACAGTGAGAGGGGAATTTTGCAAAAGTGAAGGGGGTGAAGAGGAATTTTTATCCTGCTAAAGAAGCAACGCAGTCACAAGATATTTGGGTTTTATAAATCTCCTGGCTTGAGTTAACATATGCTTCTTATTTTTTGATATTTTCATTGAATCAAAAAGTTAGGACTTGGAATACACCAGAGCATTTCAGTAACACAGTGATTGTTCAGTGTTGGGTCCAGCTTGAACTGTTCATCTGGAAAGTTTTAGCTGAAACCACCATAATTAGAAATGGTTTAACTAGTTTAGAAAAACATAATTGTGGGGCTCCCCCTCACCCTGGGTAGAGGCCTGCATGATCTCCTGTCCAAAAATGAAATAATCCTACCGGTGCCACGCACATTCTGCTCCCAACTCTCGAGATCAAGTGGGCTCAGGCTGTAAGGCATCCCAGGCTGGACTGGTGCATACCTCAGAGTCTTTACAGGGGTGATTTGTTTCAGCACATTCGGATCCATAGTCAGACTTGCTCAAAATCTGGGGTATTCCGCTGGGACAAGTTGTCTTCAGTGGTTATTCAGAGGCAGCATGAGACAGGGAATGCAAATGAGAGACAGAACAGCCATGCTACAATGAAGAAGTGAAGATGGTATGGGAATAAAACAGGACTCGTGGAAGGCATTTTTTTTTCCTACCAACAAAACCTAATAACTTGTAACAGAAAACAGCTCAGTGCGGGAGGGGAGAGGCAAGGCCATTAACCTTTCGTTAGAAAAGACCAGACTTTTGGTCTACCACAATTTCAAATACAGATGAGCACAGGATTTAACAAGAAGCTGTTGGTTGTAGTTTCAGTTGGCGAAATCAAATTTAGAGGTAGGGTGATTCCTCAAGCCATTTATCTAATCTGTTCTCTCCAAGCTCAGTGCAGAAACTGGTTTAAATCATTTTACTTGGGCTCAATGGATCTGCCTCTCTTTTCAACTTTTTGAAAGAGACAAAATAATATTTCTTAATTAAAAAAAAAAAATATTGTTATTGTCAGGTTAAAATCAGCAATAATGTGTCTGCCACTATTTATTAATTAGTAAAATCAGGTAAATCAGTTAAAATTTAGCTTAATAGTGGCGGTCTTCACAAAATGTAAAGCTTATAATGACAATTTGTATGCAGGAAATTTTTGTTCTGATGGTGACATTCTGAATTTCCATTTTGCTGCTATTCACTAAGCACTGTATCAACTGAGAGCTCTGACTTTAACTGTAGGTATTCCTAATCAAATCTGCACCCCTGTGGTTAGGTTAGATATGTCCTGTGGTATTGCTGGTGTCCTTTGATTAAAGAAATTATATAATTACACCTATTTGAAACTTGTCTGTGCAAAATGTCAATTTTACATCTTACAGTTCTCAATTTTTACATTGTTGACTGATTTTTGTAGTGTATCTAGTAAAACTCTAGAAACAGAACATTTTATTTACATTACCAACCAACATTGTACACTTTTATTTGCAAGCATTTGCTTTTTGTCATGACAGAAATCATTGGCAATTCAAGGATTACAATCCCTGTATTTCTGGAAAGCATTTGAGAATTTTCAAAATTATTGTAAGACATTTCATTAAATGAAAAGTATCAAAAGACCTTTAGATATAATTTACATTTCCAGGTTTCTTTTCCTTGCCAGAACTTTTCTTTTTGTAAGAGTATGCAAGTAAGCATTAAAAATTTGAGGCAATGCTACATTATGGTTGTGTTAATAGCCAAATAGGTGAAGTTCAAAATCTAAATGCCCGAGATGATTAAAAAAACTTAAATTCCTCATTTAAATAGGTTAATATGAAATGTCTTTGTCTTGCATATATACTTGAATCATAAAATAACTTCTAAAAATAAAAATAAATGCAAAAATGTATTCTTTTTGCCAGTTGTGGACATTTGAAAAGCTAGAGCCTATTCAAACTGTGCTGTGAATAGACCATTCTCCAGTGTAAGAAGAACGAGTTCTTCCCAGGATTCAAATAAAATATTTTTTATCTTCACTGTGAAGTGCTTTTTCCTCTGCTTTTCTTTATAGGAATAAAAGGCCTTTCTGTTCTTTCAGTTGAGCAACCTCTGCCTTTTAGGGGGAAGTGAAGTTTCTGCTCCACTCACCCATCACCACCACCCAGAAATTCTGCAGTTTCTGTGCCTGAGCTAGGTGAACAATTGGTACAACTGGGGATGGGAAGGAAGAAAAGAGAAGTATGCAAGCACACATTCATACTTTTTCCACCAAACAAGGCAGGAAGATTGGTGACCATAAGAAAAAGAACCTAAAACACCTCTCAGGTAGAAATGGATACATTTTGTAATATAGCGATGTGATCAGGATTTAATTTTAAAGCTTACTGTTAAATGGCTCAAGCAGCTTCAGAGTTGCCAAAAGGTTACACTTTATGCATTCAGATACGCAATACCCACTCTGCAGCATCAGTCACAGCCCATTTAGGTGATTTTGTTACATTGCAGTTTGTTAGAGTGTCACTAAACTGTCTAAGCAACTCCTAGAACAGAGGTTTTTGTTGTTTTTTTTTTAATTTGTTATATTTTCAAATAACATTAATTAGGTTTCCTTCAAGCTATTGTGGACACAATTTGGGCTTGAATCTTGAAATTAGAGGTTTGAGGATGTAGGGTGTAAAACCCAGAGTTCTTAAGCACAAAGTCATCCTGGGCAAAATGTAGCCCAGCTTATTGTGATTTGTTGGCAACTGGAGATTTAAGGGCTGAGACTTGTATTGTCCCTGGCAATAGGTGGGGATAAACAGATTTAAAAGGGGCGTAGTTTTGACAACACTTTATATGAACAATTATTCCTTCATGTCTCACAAATTCTTTAATGTTTGTAGACGCATCATGTCTGCCATGTAGTCTATGGATTTCAGTCACTGTCATATGGATCTGCCATCCTTCCTAAGCATTGTATGTTGCATATTGGTTCAAATACAGATACATTAAGTTATTAGAACATTTTAGGATGCATATGCACCTTTTAAAATATGACTATTAAAATATGATTGACTTTAGGCAGTAGTGTACCTATGTTCCTGTAATCTGTGTGTTTTATATAAATTGAATGAAATTATCTTAATTTTGTAAAGTAATAAGTAAATTAAAGGGAAAGTCTTTGTAGGATGGTGTTTTTATTATGTCCTAACCTTAAGCAGAAAGAAAGCCAAGCCAACTAGTTGTTCTTGCTTTTATTAAAGTTCCTGTTGGCAGTGCACTGATGGGACACATTAATCTTAGTATTAATGCTGAGGAAAAGGGGCTTAGAAGCCTAGGATGAATAAATCATTCCAGAGCCCATTTGGATCTGTTGGCACCTTCCTGCTATGTCATTGCTGGATAAAAAAGCTTCTCTAAGTGTTAAAGGGTTGGATAACACGATTGGCTCGCTGCAGAGCGGCCCACAGTAATTTGTGAGTGCCCTGAGTGGGGGCACAGTGGTTTGGGCATGGCAAGCCCAAGGGATGGCACTGAGGAAGTGAAAACACATTTTCTTCCTCCCCGGATAACCTGTGTAATCTTTGTCTCACCGACACAAGTGGAGCTAGTGGTGCTTCCAGTCTCGCTCTGAGGTGTTTGCTGATTCTAGAGAGGAAGCGGAGTAGTTCAAATGCTTCCTATTTGTGTTGCTTATATCCATCTCCAATCACTTAATTAAAATTTTTGGAGCCTCAGGGATGAGCTATTCATTTTGCCATTCAAAAGCCACATTATCCATTTATCTTTCCCTTGAAGATTGTCTGTGAAAATGCAGAAAGGTAAAATCATCAGACTCCAAGAGTAACTTTTTGTTTCAGTTCCTTCATATCTTGCTCTTCTGGGCAGCTTTCAGGATTTTTTTCAGTCCCTTTGTTTCTGCAGCAGGCTCATCTATTTGTGGTTGGCTCAGAAGCCCTCACTGCTCTGTTTCACAAAGCTGCCACGCTCTCAAGAATCTCCTTCATAACACAGCCTCAGAAATGGCTACCAGTCTCCCTGGCCTCTTCCAGACTCAGTTCAGATGCATCTCTGTACATGCTCAGTGTAGGATGCAGCTAAGATATGTCTCCATGAGGTTCCTGGGGTGGCCAGAGTGAGGGAGCCCAAGGGAAGAGGGAATGAGCCGTGCTGGCAGCACCATGGAACTGAGCTGTTCACAGCCTCTCACCACCCAGCTCCCGACGCCAGTAAATCAGGCACTGCTGGGATGTGTTTTCACTGGCCCCAGGTGGGCTTTTCTTCCCTCCGGAGCATTCTGTGCACTTAAAAATTAATGGGGTGGGATTGGTCTCTGGGTGAGTTTTTCCCAATTCCTACAGCTTTCGTCGCTGTTTCGTGAAGCAGTGGCTGCAGACAGCAGAGGAAGGTTTTCATACAGTAGCAGCTCCATTTTCAGTGGCAGGCAGTGAAAAACTACACACTGCAATTTACATTCTCTCCTCTGGTCTGTTCTTCAACTGATGAAGCACCTATTATTAGCCAGGCAATAATCAAATATTTGAAATAGGCATATAAAAGCAAATTCAGAGAATAATGCATGCTACCATCTATTAGGCATTTCACGCCCTCAAGAGATGCACTGAAGTGTAGAAATTCAAGCTATATCACTGTATTTTTACCTGACACAATTGTTGTTGAGACAGCTCTATTCTCTCAGTGTATTTATTCATAAAACAATCTTGTTTTATAAACACAGATCATCTCTAACGCAATCGGTGTAATGTACAACAATTATTTTGGATAACTTTTAGTTGTTAGATAGCACAAATCACAGTTAAAGTAATATTAAAACAGAAGGAAGATGGAGAACACCATGAAATGTCTCAGTACATTTTATTTTCAATGAAATAATAGAATATCACTTTACCAGTTCTAACATAAATTGAATCATTTGAAAGCTATCAACCTGTACATGTGCTGTAAAAGATAGAAACATACTTTTTCAAGTCAGCTGGTTGTCAGTGGACTTGGGAAGGAAAAACTGCTTTTCATACACATTAGGTCCTTGTAAAGCTACTGGTTAGCAACAGTTTACAATTTAAAAACTCAAGCAATGAGCAGTGTGAGGTAATTGAACACCAAAAACAGAAGGGAGAGGACAAGAGTCACTTGTGTTTGTTCCGAATGTGGTTTTCCCAAAAAAGTAATAATAATTTAGCACATTTCTTAAGCAGGGCAACAAATCCATGTGTGTCTATCTTGCCCTTATTTCCTTTCCACTTCCTCTCTTCTCCCACTGTCTCTGGCTCAAAGCTCTGCTAAGAACAGTGGCTTGTGCAGTGATCTGATGCTGGTCTCAATTTGTACAGCACAGTTTGTGAGTAAACTGGATATCTGGTTTTGTTCAAAAGCCTCCAAATTGAGTATATATTAAAATTACCAGTTTTAAAACAACAGTGACTCAAACTTTTGAAGTTAAAAAAGAGAATCTATAATTCTGAAGTGATTTACAAGCAAATGCTGTTACAATCAAAAATCCCTTTCCGAATTCCTCACTCTTCTTCTGCATCTTCATGATGAGGCCCTCCCAAATTGCCAGGGAGTGCTGATGCCTGCAGTGGTCTCATCACATTGTGTCATGTCAGACGAGGCATGTGAGACTGGGTCGCCATGGAAAGGCCAAGTCTTAATGCAGGCACCTCTTATCTTAGAAGAATGTGATATCTGGTGCTTGATTCCACTTGCTAACAATTGGAAAAACAGAATCTGGCTTCACTTGTAATAATAGTTATTATTAAATTACAAGGTGGACCTGAGTCTAATTTTACTCTTATTTTATGGAGCCATTGACTTTAATGGACTTGCTCCAAATTTTTCACTGGCATAACTGTGAGCAGAATTAGGCCCAATAACTGTCATGTAAAACAAAATCATTCCATCTTGTAAACCATAAAGCAGGTTACATGGTAGTTAAGTGTGGGCCAAAAACATTAATCTTTCAGATGATGTGTTTAATGGCAGCCTTGGATGCTTGCATTCAATTAAAATTTCCTGGCACATTTTCATAGGACAAGGAGCGTTTGTTACCAATCATGTCCAAAAGAAATTCTAGCTGGTGTAATTGTATTTTACTTAGCTAAAATTGCCTTTGTGCTTATAGTTAGGTTGTTATTCTTCACTCTGTTTTTTAGAAAAACCACACAATTGTGTCATTATTTTGGTGCAGATGATAGCTGTGTTATCACCCAGAAGGAGCATAGATTTTCTTTTCCTCTGTACTGTTGGCTGCAAAGTGTCTTTCAAGTCTAAAACTGGGAAGGGGGAAGGAAGTGTCAAGACAGCTGCATGAATATTTAGGGACAGAATCTCAGCTAATATAAATTACCATAGATGGGTTGAAACATCATTTTAATTGTTCTGCCTTTTATCTCTTAAAATAATGTACATTTTAATTGGCCATGGCCCTTTAGTTTTATTACTCCTACCTATAAAATGAAATATTTTATGACACTTTGGTCTAAAAAAGTAAGAAAACATACAGGCTATTACACTTTTCCTTGTTTTTCTCCTTGTATAAGTCCTGAACTTGGCCTAAAGTGATTCTGAAATACTTCAGATCAGCTTCCATAACAATAAATATTCTTTGAAAATACCTGTCTTTCTGCCTGTTTCTACAGGCAATCAAATCTGCATTTCATTTAACGCTCATCCAATACAATGTGAATTTTCCCAGCCATCTGGAAGGTGGGCCATGCTGCCATGCTAAGGAATATATTCTAGATTAAAAATCTCTCCTAAGGAGATGCCCCATGTGAGCTTCTAGTGGATACACGGAGAGGAGCACATTCCTTGCATCTCCTGTGGGAAATCCTATCCAAACAGGGGATATGAGAGGTCAGGAAAGAGTTTAAGGGAAAGAGTCAACTCCAAGAGCTACAGAGTGGCTCAAGAAAGTGTGGTGATCTTCCTCTTTATAGATTATACATTATTTTTATATTATTTTTACTTCAGTTTATCTCTCAAAATGAAGAGAGGGAGCTGTGGTGTTTTTGTCTTTGAGCAGCTGATCAGTTTTACGAGAAGATGTTGGGAATATGAGTCAAAATGTTCCAGCAATCTCCAGGTACAGCCACAGGCAGAAATCTTCATTGCACTCTTTTAGACAAAAAAACCCCCAGAAATTGATTTTGCTGGTGGCAAAGTCTTATGGTGCTCTAAAACATTGTGCACATGCTCATAGGCGTTTGAAAAAACCAAAGAAGGAGCATGTAAGGCAATACCTGCAGGTTTTAGTTAAATATATCAGGAAGCAAGTGTGCTTGTGACCAAGACAGAAAATTCAATGCAAGTAGTGGTTTGGGCTTACCAGCTACAGGTCGCCTAACCTGAAATACTGTATTTTTGGATTTCAGTTTCACAATACTATATACTTGGTTTCTCCAGTTCAAGTCCATAACAAATGATTTGCATGCTGTGCTGGGATTAAAAAAAAAAAAAATTAAAACAGCTGCTGTTGGCTCTTTAGTCTGACTTCAATTTATTTCCAAACTCAGCCAATAAACACAGTCCTCCTACACTTGTAGAGCTTCTGGTTTTTCTTGGCCCATACAGCCCTTTGTCCTCTGGCAAAATTTCACTGGAAACTTCATGCAAATACTGTTTGATCTTTACCAACTCATCTCAAGGAGGCGGGCTCATGTTTTAGCTCCTTTCCCTTCTCTGCAGTGAGGAAAAGAGGAAGGTAGAAATTTTATGTGAGGAACCAACTGTGTACAGGTCTAATCTCAAGAACCTCAAGAATTCTTGGACAATGGTGACTGTTGGCTTTCCATGCACTCTTCAGTGGGATATTTTCCAGGATAACCAGTGACTGTAATAAGGGGAGTGGGGTCTTACTGTATTTTCTATCTGTACTTTGCATGCAGTTTACGCAACACTCTTACTCTCTCCAAAGTGAGCAGACTCTGAAAACCTCCTCTTTATTAAATTCAATTCATTGTCTTATAAGATTAAGAATCAGTGCACATCTATGTAGGAAAAAAAACTAGGGAACTGTGGCACTTAGTTTTTGATCACTACCACCCTTGCTGATCAAATTATGCTCATGTGAAATAGAATATTCTTTGACTCTATTAAACAGCAGTGTCCAAGAATAGAAGAGGAACTGTTTGGAAAAGCTGTGGAATTTGTAAATAGGAACATGAGAGAGTGAGGAGTTTGTGCTGAAAGGGGTTGTGGCAGTTTAACAGTTTACGTACATAGAAGCAACATGAAAAATTGTTTAAATATCTTTAGTAGTAAAACCAGGATGCTGTCATGGATTGTATTTGCAAAAATATGAGATAATGGTACAATACAGGAATGCTCAAAAACTACTATTAATTATTAATAGAAATTAATGAACACACAGTGAGTTCTAATTGCCATTCATTCTGAACTCATCTTTGTTTAAGGTTTAGAAGGGTCTGACTCAGACACAAACTCATCCTGTTAGCAATTCAAGCTATTTTTAGCTGTACACACTGAATTCCTTTAAAAGATTGTTTTAAAATTCTCTTTGATTTCAGATATCTTCATATATCACACTAGATATGTATCGCAGACATCTGAGCTGTGTGGGAAATGAGTATGTTCTAATTTACACAATGTTTTGGAAAGGCAACCTGAAACAGGAGATGCTTAGATATTACAGTGGCAACCAAAGGAGTGTGGGGAGGCAGCGAGGGAGAAGTATTCTTTAGTTCAGTGTCTGGGCTTAAAATGAAAAATTATCAATTTTCTATTTTAGAGGGGAAAAAAGTTCTTTGCTTTTTGTTCAACTACCATGGAGAAAATGGTTAAAAAAACCCCCAGCAAACTAAAGCAAAAAAATCTTTCTATCTAGTGTGCATTTTCAAATAAAATGCTTTTCTCTTTAGACATCTTGGCAAAACAGGAAATGAAGCTATAAAAGTATTTTGGTCACTGTAGTTGTCTTTTTCTTAAAATATTTTTACAAGCAAACTTATTCAGCAGTTTGGATTCATTTAGATTGGTGCATCTTTATTCATTTTCCAGTTTTGAGAAACAACCAGAACCTTACTTCTGAAATGTAGGAAAGAATTGTATGATTCTGGGTTTGGGCAATCCAATCAACACAAGGATATCAAGCATGGTTTGTTCTTTTCATAAACAAGTTATTTGCTGTTATGGTATCATTGCTGATTCATTTGGACTATTAACAGGCTTTTTAAAACTATTAAAGCCTCTCCACTCATCTTCAAATCTGCCCCTAGGCATCTTTGATTTATGTGGTCAGCATTTACTCCCTAAGGTCTTATCGACCTTGGCAGTGTTAGAAATCATATTTTCACATGCATGAATTGCCCTTGACTAATTTCTCTGGTACAGTTTGAACATAAATAACCTTCCTTTGGCAGTTGCATTTTTAACTTCTTTTCACTTGTTTATTTTTAAGTAGCATGGTGTGAATGTGTGTATGGAATATACTGCAAAGTAAATGTCTACCGAAGTTTGGTTAAGAATGTGCATTATTGTTGTCCTTGAATGTGTTAATGTTAGATGGAAGGGTTGGGTTTTTTTTGGAGGGGGGTTGGTTTGTTGGTTTTTTGGTTTGGTTTGGTGGGGGGGGGTTGTTTGTTTGTTTGTTTGTTTGTTTGGGGTTTTTTGAGTCCTTCTTTTCTAATTTCTTTTTCAGAGTCATACAGTTCACAGTGACTTTTGATGTTGGTCTCCTCCATAGTCGCCACACATTTCTAAGAACAGAGTGAAATTAATTTTCTCATTGTGACATGGGACATGGAGTTCATAATAGCCCTCCCTATTTAATTTGCAAACATAAAAAAGGTAAATATTCAGGAAGATTTGAAATTTGTGGATTTGACTTCCAGTAAAAATGTGCCAGGGCCTCAAACACATTGCAAGTGACTACATCAGACAACAGCCCAGGAGAGAAATACAAGAACAGATCTTCACTATCAGTACTTGCACATAAAGAAAATATCATATGCTGTGTAACTGAGCGGTTTCCAGACTGGGAGCATGGAATTTGAGTACTACACACATTTCCCACATTTGTTATATGTGTAGGACATGGCCTGGCAAGCCAAGAAGCTTGGTGTCAACAGGGAAGATGAAAAAAATAAAGTGAAAATTAAAATTCCTCAGTCCAAATTCCAGCTCTACAGCTGATCCATTATGTTCTGGTGTGTAAGGGAAAGCACTGTATTGGAGAATGAGTTAACTGCCATGGCTTAGAAAACTGCTGTGATTTGGGTGCTTTCTGAAACATTTAACAGTGCTAGTAGAAAGCAGATAACCATTTAATTCACTTGATTAAATTTACTTGATTGTAAACCTTACATAATCGTAAATAAAAAGGGTGAATCTAACAGGAAATAGTTATTATTGAGTCATTCAGGTTTTGAATCCGTGCCTTTTACCAGCCTGTTAGAAAAGTGTGGTGAATGATTTACTGCGACTCTGTGATGCGATGTTTGCAACCTCTGTAGATCCATTGAATATTTCCTTAGTGATGCAAGTACAAAAACCATGGGTGAGTGCACTACAAGATCATCACAGTTCATAGAGCATTAGCTGAGGTATAATCCTTGAGTAAGAATAGGATTTTTCCTTCTCACTTGCAGACATATATTTTCAGTTCCCTTTACAATGTTCTCATCAGATCTTTTCCTAACCTTTAGCCAAAATTTTACTGACAGCAGTATGAGTTCCATTGTCTGATTCTTGAATTGTGTTTGAGATGGAAACCTTACCTTCATTTTCTGACACCATTTTCAGAAAATGTGTCCCAGCACTACCTCATGCTCTATGACAGGAACTGGCAAAGGATGAATCTTTTCCCCTAAATGTTATCCTGTGGACTTTCTTCTCTATTCCTAACTATTATTTCTGTTGATAATCTTTCTGATCTTTTACTTTATCTAGGAAAAAAAAAAAGGAAAAAAAAGCCTTTTCTGTGGCAATCTAATATAAAGAGTAATCTAACAATGAGAGCCGGGAGGCAAAAGTCTCCTTGTGTTAATATGTTTGTTACAGAAATACAACTTTCTATGAAGATTGAAGTCCTAGTTTATGGGATTGGAACCTTCAGCCTAAAGAGAAAAGTGTTTAGCCTAAGAAACAACAGTTCTGCTATGATTTTCACTGCTTGTGCTGTTAGGTTATGTGTTCCTTAAAGGCCTTAGCTTTGCCTACCATTATATTATTATAAACTACCTCCTGTTTATTATTTATGTTGAAGATTGCTGGAAACTCTTGAGAGCTTCTTGTACTGCCTGTGAGGTGCTGTCAGTGTGGCACACCTTTGTTCTTTTTAGAAAAGGCATAGGATAATCGCAAGTTGGCAGTGGATAATTTTCTCATTATGTGGCATGCTCCCCATTTCATAGGCTCACTGGCAGTGCCAGAGTGACAAGAGGATAAATGATGCTGATCTTTCTCCACACAAATGAAACTTTTGAGGGCCTGAGAGAAAGTTACAGTCAAATCCACATGCATTCAGGTAAGGATCTTGAGTAACTTTTCTTTATAAAACCCTGATAGAATGAACGTTTCAGAGTAAGCAGCTTTGCTTATTCTGCTTTATTGAGCAAAATATGTTTAAAACCAAGTTGTGAGCACCAGGTCAGGGTGAGAGCAGCCATGATTGCCTCTCTATCTGAAAACAATTGCAATCATTGCATGAAATAAAGCTTGCGGGAGGATGACCACTGGATATTTTCAGAGACATGAAGAATTAGCTCACCTTAAATAGGTTACCTCATCAGTTGTTTTGATTCAAGCTGATGTTCTGTGCTCTTTTCCTTCATTCTGTTGCTATGCCAGACAAATAATTTATTACACTATTGTCAAGGCGGACAAGGGGGCTTTTTCTCATTTTTTTAATGTTACTTGGATTCACAGGATAATTACACAGCCTTGCTTATATGCTCAGTGTTAATCTCACATTGTTGTTATCACTGCCTAGGTCTATTACAAAGAATTCCAACAAAAATTGCTCAATATGGTTCAAATGCTATATATATCAGTCTCTCTAGATTTGTCTTTGTCACCATAAGATAAGAAAACATAAAACTGTGAAAAGGTTTGCAAAATGAAGCTATATAAAATCTTCACCATATTCTCTCACTTCTGTGTGATATGATTCTACCAGAGATTTGGAAATACATACTGTACTTATAGACTACTGATCAGAGAATTGCTATGGGCTCATTAAATCATGGGAGTAATACTCTTATTAATAAATTATTTATTTACAATTAGTTTGACTAATCCAGAATTTATATGCTGCCAAAGTTAACCAAAACCTGTATTTTAAAAAAAGCAAGCTATCATGACCTAAGGAATACAACTTAATCGGATCAAATTTTGTAGTTTCATCTTCGTCTTGGAAGTTGTACTAGGGTGATGAATTTAGACATCAACTTTTGGAAGTGACCTGAGAAAGAGTAATTTATGTTTAACGATACTGACTTTGCTATAGTCAACACAGAAAAGGAGCAAGTAGGGTTGGGGAAACAGTTCTGAATGGAGTCCTGAACTAGAAGGTCTGAAACACTGTCTGGAGGGGGACTGACTTCGCTAGGTTAAACTTAACTTTTGCCTCATATTGAGTGGTACTGCAGAAATTCTGAGCCTCTCACATGGAACCAGCACTGACAATACCCAGAACTTTGCAGGACTAAGTGCATCTTTAGTTTGGTTTCCAAAGATGAGACCATCTGAGAATTTCTAGTGACTAGAGACTCAAGTTTCCACCTAATAGTGTCAAGGGAAGATATGCAGGATTTTTGGAAACACAGATCTTTACAATAGCAGAGAGTTAAGCACTAGTTTTGTTTATATGGAACACTGGAGTTAGGGTGCGTTCTGTAGATGGACACTTGGAGTGATCCTGTTATTCATTTCTCTGCTCTGCCTGAGTGTTCTTAAAATCTGTACCCTCCTAGCCCAGATAAGCACAAACTTTTTGACAGGTGAGAAATAAAGTCACTGCCTCAAGCTACTTAGGAAAACATAAAATTCAAGAGACTTCCCCCTTCCATTCCATGCTCTAAATAACAGAACCATCTTTCCTCCCTCATTTTTTGTAGCTGTCCAAACTGATCCACAAAAAAATGTACTTGATTTCTCAGTGAAATAGATTTCATAGATATACAAGAAAGAACATTTAACAGTCTTTCTACAGTTACACCTAATTACTCAGGCTCTTGAATATGCATTGCAGAAGTACCTGTGAATTCATCAGTCTCACTGCTCAGCTTTAATTGCTTTACTTTTTGTCCTTTGATTAATCTGTATTGTTGTAGCATTGATGTTTTCCTTGTTCTACTTAAAATAATTGAACAATGAAACCATAAAATTATTTGTATGTGGTGCTTGTAAATTTACACCTAAAAACCCTTGAATATAATGTTCCTAAGCCACCTAAAGAGGAGCAACTCACACATGCCTGTACAAACATTATTCTGTTGTAGGGTTTATCACAATAAAATAGTGTTTTTTTTCACTGAGCTATGTGTTCTGAGCAAGATGCACAAGTGCATAATGCAGGAGAGCCTGGGGCTGTATTTGATCACAAGCTTCACACAATCTGACTGGGTCAATGAGTTTTTCCAGCCAATTTAGACAATTTTCTGTGTAGACAAAATCCCTGGATTTCTCCTTAGCGTTTATTACAAAGTATTTCAGAAATCTTCCTTCCTTCCTTCCTTCCTTCCTTCCGCACCGTTCCTGTCTTCCTTCCTTCCTTCCTTCTGCACCATTCCTTCCTTCCTTCCTTCCTTCCCTCCCTCCTTCCTCCCTCCCTCCCTTCCCCTAATTTATGACTTCTGTACACTTCTGTACATCTATGGCAAGATCAGCATGGCCACTACCGCTGTATCTCGTGTTCAAACAGAGCAGGGTTAGCTGGCCACGAGTGCATCTGGACTGCCCAGGGAATCCCATGGAATCTGTGCTCAACATAACACCTCCCAGAGTGGGAATGCAGGATATGCAGAATGGTTGCCAGCCCTGTCTGCAAACAGCGTAGCAAAAGTTTTTCCAGTTGATGAAGACAAGGTGCTACAATTAAGCCTCGCAGTGTGACAGACACTGCTGAAATGCATTTCATTTCTTAAACTCTTTGTTTTAGAAGTTCACCACCATGGCTCTCCATTAATCCCTCTTTATGCTCCTGAAGTATACTTTGAATTTAGAACTTTCTAATATTACGCTTTTCAATTTTTATTTTTTTTTTGGAAGTACGTAATTCTGGTGTGAATTTTTTTGAAGTGCTTGGCATTTTGGTAGAGAACTATTAAATGTAATGAGGTTTGAAGTACAGTTTGGAAGGCACACCATGTTTGCAGGTCTGATTTGTACAGTCCATCAATTATTTGTGCATCTGAAATAGTACTATGTGTAGAGGTTTTGTGGGACATGGGACTATATTATACCATATTTTCCCTTCCTATTTGAATAGTAGTTTTTTTAGTTTTGATGTTTAAGTTGCAAAGTTTCTGAGTCTGAGCCCAAGTAAGGCTTTGCTGTGATGCTACTGGACTTAGTTAGCAACATCCCAATGCAATTGAAAAGCAGCAAATAGTTCAACAACATAGGACTTAATTTGTTGGTAGGAGAAATCTGCTTAATCTTAGTGTCAATGTATGGTTCATGTGAGAAAAGGGGAAGCAGTTAAATTCTTTATGGTATCCATGAAAACGGGAAGTGGATTGCTAAAGGCTAAACTTCTGTTCTTAATTTTTGTCACTATTACATAATAGATAAAATTAGAGGAATTACTTCAGGTGTAGTAGTGTTCACTGAAAATATTAAATGGACTATTTTTAAATTTTTATTTGTAGTCTCAAATGCAATTAGAGAACAAGTATTGAGGGGTTAATGTTCATCCGTTGGATATGTCCATATGCTGATAGATGGTGACACATTTAATGAAAGATGGCAACACTCTGACAGTTGGAATGTTTGTGAGGAAGGGGACAGGTTAAGGTTTGCATTTGTGACTTTAATACTGTCATTCCTTGCATCTTGAACTACTTAATTTGGAAGCACTCTGTTCTTCGAATGAGATAAGAATTTAGTACGCTGTGCATCTTAATACATCTGTCTATACAAAGCAAGGTGGCAAAAAGCAACAAATAAACCCACTGAAATTGTATCAGTAGCACTTAGTTTTACATCCCATTTAGGGCAAAGACAAAGCAAATTGGCCCATAACAGAAATAACCGAAAAGAAAATGAATGGATCTAGAGAAATGGCCTATCTGAAGCACTAAGTGGGGTATAAATAAAAATTTCACTAGTTTTATGGGAGAATCCTATCAGCAGTCTTTTCCCAAGGTAGAACCAGGTTATTAGGTGTATTTCCCATTGATATGTAGTATCCATAACTGAGACACAAGTATCAGAAAGTTGAATAATGGTGACAATGTTGACAACTATTCTGCCTTGTATATAATACATAATAAGGTGATTATTTCCTCATTTTTATCACCCTTCTTTGATGTCAAACTCTTCCTTGAAGATCCTTTGAAAAGAAAAAAGATAGTACTTTGTTTTATCTTGAGTCACTTGCAATAAGTTTTAACAAAAAGCAAAACAATGATACAAAAATAATGTATTCTCAGCAGAATCAGAATGCTGTAAGAGGAATTTCAGTGCATGCCATAGAGAACCTAAAACAGATTTCCATGTTTCCACTCAATAATTAGAGCATATCCAGCTCAATGGAGCTCACAGTATACAATAATACATGATCTGGGCATTTCACCCACACTTTCTGGAACGAGCTCCTGTTTGTGAAACGAACTCACATATGAACAGCCAATGGGCAGAAGTGTGCTGAGAAGTGCCACCACTGATCTGTTGAAGGTTTTGAAGATCACCATTCCACCAGGCAAATTTCTCACTCCTTCTGTCCCCTCAGTGCTGTGTTTTGTGCTCACTGAGGTTTGCTGTTCTCTCCTGCAGGTTTGCCCGAGCCTTCTTGACTTTCAGAGCCATTCACTTCTTTAAAAGTGTCCTGCTAAGTTATGCCAAGACAAATACCAGCAGAACTGAATCCATGCTAGGAAATTGCACCAGCGTAACTATAAACTGAGACAGTTAAATCAGCACTGTGTGTAGACATAAGTACTTTGCTGGATTTTAGTCAAAAGTAATGTTAAATTTTGTTTGTGTGCCAGCTGTGGGCTGAACTGAAGCACCTGTATTCATATTCTGTGCTTCGCCATTACTACACTCCAAGTACACTCAAAACTTAAGACAAGAGAAAGTCCCACCGAAGTACTTTAAAACTTCAGGATATGCATCTGCTTAACCTCTTTCCCAATTCTGGAGGAAAGTAAGCATGTCCTTAGATTTATATGCTAACATTTTATGCTGAATAAATACCTTTCTTTTTTAAAATGGCAATCAAGAAATTCTAATTTTGCATGTAATAGGAAAATTCCTAGATTCATTCAGCCAAAGAAAATTGATGTTTGGAGAGCTTTGCATGCTCACAGTAAGAAAAGTAGGTTTATCCAAGGAAAAAAATACCTCTTTAAATTAGTACAACCTACAACGCAATACTATTTTTACTAACATGTATGTCGTAATGCTAGAAGTTGTTATATGTTTGACTCAACCCAATAATCACACAATGTAAATGATATTCAAACAAGAGCTTGAATTAATCTTTGCATTGCAAAGATTAATTAGTCAGAAGGTTATTTCTCACCATTCTTTAGGGCAAAACATATAATTTGCTCTACTGTTACAGCCTCTTCACCTTGCCAGAGTACTTTAAAACAGTTTTGAAAGATCTTTTTTGAGGAACAAGGCAATAGATTATTCCCCAGGACATGTTAGGTAGTACAAATTCTGGCAGTGGAGTAACTTCAGAAGCCCTGAACTGCACAGCTGACTCTTGCTGGGCTGCAAGCACTCCCGTGATCATCCATTCCAGGCCATTCCACTGCAGGAGAATTCCACATGCACACACTCAGGTGAGCTTCACTAGTCCTCTTCTAAATCTGAGAGATTTGTATCCAGTGCCATGGCCTCAGGAATGTCCCTTCTTCATCTCATGTTTTGTATTTGAATGATTCTGCTGGAGATGGTAATTAAGCCTGTAGAATCTGTTTTATGGCAAACCATTAAATACTCTTTCCATATAATGAGCTTGTATCCTTTCTGTGCAAAAAGGGTATCCAGGAGTCTTCAAAAGAGAGAACTTTATGAACTCAGCTTCTTATCGAATCATTAGATTTCATGGTCCAAGCTCTTGGCCAGGCTCTTGGGAGTAATATTTGTGTGGTACCAAAGGAGTTCACATTACTGTATTTTTACCGCTGTAGTCTGGATGCCTCAAAACTCACTTTTTAGGTGTGCTGGAATTTGATTCATTCTGCAGCATGTGCTTATACAGACCTCCATGAGATTTTCCCCTTTCTATACAAAAGGCAAAACAAGTTTTCAATCTCTTTTTTCCTTTCCCACAGCTCTGTTCTTCACTGGGAACATGATAACATATTTAAGCAATGCCCAACATGGCATTTTAACATTAATCCTTAATGTTATTTTATTGAAATGTTTAAACCTGTATATTTTTCACTGTCTCCTACATCATTCTAATTTCTTTTACTCTGTTAAATTCAGACGTAATTTAGGATGGAAAAATACATTTTAGAATTACACCTGCAGCGTATAGTATTAGTATGACTTTTTCATGGCATGACAGTGATGTTTCTACAATCTATACATATTGATTTAGGCTGATAATAAACAATTTGATTAGGCTCTATCTATAGGCTGTCATTTCAATCACTGTCACTGTTCCAATAGAGTGGAAGGCAGATAGCAGACACATATGGCAAGATTTCTCAAAATAAAAACTCTGGCCTGATTAGAGCCCTAGGTTCAGTGAATTGGACAAGACAGCTCAGCTGCCAGGTTATTAACTCCCTCAGAAAATACTCTGCCTTTTCCCCGGGGCCAGCCTGAATATTCTGATCTGGATCGATAAGCAATCTCCGGTGTGTACAAAATGCCAGCTAGAATCATTTGTCTCAGTGCAGTCTCCTTACAAAGGATAAAACACCTGCAGTATATGGCCTTCTCTGCCTCCTCCCCCACCTTCCCCTTTTTAACTAATGACCCACAAAGAAGGAAGAAGTAACTGAATCTGTTCCATCATCAGGAAGGCTCTCTCAGGTTTGTTTTAATGATCACGATGGCTACCTTTCAATCTTGCAAAAATTATATCAGTCATGGTTTCCCTGTGGCGTGTTTATGTAAGTAATGTGAACCACAATGTAATGACAAGTGTACAGATGTCATTGTAAGAGGGCCCTTGGCAAGAAGATATCTCAGAATGTCAGAATTTTAATAAACCGTGGACTGCTGGTAGGTTTCTCTTTGGTGGTTGTCTTTTATATTTGTAATGTGTGCTGTGAGCTGTTGCTTGGGCCTGAGATTTTTCAAGAGTGTTTAGCAACAAAGGATATTTTACAATTGATTGGAACAGAATCATTATTTTCCAGAGTGGTGGTGTTTTCCCAATCCATTACATATCTGTGCTTTTGTTTGTAGCAGTGGTGGATTGTAGCCATATAGCTTGTACTTTCTTTAGATGCCAAAAAGGAATTTTTACCTCAATTAATTCAGAATCATTCAAAGCTTTTGGATCTTTTTTCATGTTGACCTATTAATAACCCCCCTTGACTCAAATTAAAATCAAATATCTGCAAAGTATGAGAAAATCCCCAGAGCTCCAAGTTTCTCTCTTTCATTGGTTATTTATTACACCTGGAGTCACAGGAAAGAACATCCTATGGCTTAACAAGTCTGTAGCTCCATATGTCCTACGATGTTAAGAAATAAAAGCTGAATCTCCTCAGCAATCTACCTAGAATTTACTGAGCAGGTTCTGACACGAAATACCTGTTTCTGAATATGGGTTAAGAATAGAGGCCAGTTTTGAATTATTTTTCCAGGCTGTCGAACTAGCTCCTCATCCAGCTGTTAGTGACAGCATCATTTATGTAACTGTTTATGTGTATATGCCTATAGAAAACTTACCTTGAGTTAGTGTAAACTGAAGATCCATAGATAAAAATTTAAATGCTTTTTAAGTCACGTTTGCTCATGACAAATTTAAAAAGCATTTTATATTTGTACTGCCATCACTTGGAAAAGGAAGGTTTGCATTTACTCTCTGTCCTTCTTTGCTGCGTGAGCTACCTTGCCCTCATAACATCAAGAAATTAGAATATTGCTTTCCAGACAGCTTCCTTCATATTTGTTATCCAAAACTTCAGGAACCAAAGATGCTTTTAAAAAAGGACAATGTAAGAAATAACTTTAGTGAATTGATTTCTGAATGTAGAAAGCACATTTCCTATCAAGACACTTATTAAAATGTTTATCTCAGAGAAAATGCACACACTTTATATGAAAAGCTGATGTTAATTCCCATTATTATATACAGATGATATTGAGGAAGATGGAACAAAGTGCCTTTAAACCAAAGCTGATGACTTTTTTTTTCTTGTTTGCTACAGTTTTATTGTAGTGAAATATGTTCATTTTAGCAGTGGAAAACTGCCCTAAATAGACAGCATAAGAGCAATAAGATGTCACATTGCAGAGCACAATTTAAAAATGATGTGCTCTAGAAGTAAGGCTTTTAGACATTTTGGTTTATGTATTAAAACTTCCCACAAATTTGATTGAGAATGAGCCTTTGATGGATATTTGCTGCAGTTATGCTGCATTAGACTCGATTTATCCACCACCTCTCATTGTTGCTATTGATTGATTTTTAAATTAGATGAAGGCAATCAGTAAATACCACCCAATCAAGTCCTAAAAACATACAGGAGATTAGACAATTTAGGGTAATCAATGAAAATATTCTGTGATTTGCTACCACTCAATTTTGACCATAAATTACAACCATAACTTGCAAGTTAGTAAGCCATAAAACAAGTGGATGTGACAAGAAAAACTATAAGAAATGAATTAAGGAGATGAAGAGGAACCACTAGTGTTATCATTTAATGAGACAAAATTACTCTTTATACATATCTTGCATTTCTAGTTGAGTCTTGCCAACAGTATTGGAGTACAAGAGCACTAACACTTCTCTCATTTTTCTAGGGTTTTGGGGGTTTTTTTTGTAATATAAAAACTGTTCTTTTATGTAACAAATCAGTTTGAACAGTAACTAATCTATATAATTTTGTTGCAGCAAATAAATTAATGTAATTTTAGGTTTAAAGCTTGCCGCTTGCTAAAACCCCTCACCTTCATCACAGGCACTTGTAAAGACTAATTTCAAAGTCACACTTCTACATGGTGTTATATTCTACAAACTTTAAATTGTAGCAAAAATTTAATGATATTTTAGACCAACACTTTGAAGAAGCTGTGTAATACACATTCTCTGTGATACATCACCCATTTTCTGTATTCTCACAACAGTCTCACTAGGAACTAATTCACATACCTTAAAAAATCTCTTTTAAAGCTTATTTATTAGTTTCAAATAGGTGTCCACATATTTCCTGTTTATGAACTTCACTATCTGTTTGAAATTTCTAGCCAGTATCTATCTGGTTGTAGGCTGAAAAGCTGTTTATAAATATATAAATAACTATTATCAGCTATAGGCTATATTGGTATAAACTGGTGAAATAAAGCAAATATTTGTCATAAATCTGCTCCCTTTAAAGAGTAGTACAGATGTGATACTGCTGAACAGCACAGAAAAATCTTCCTGGTTAATGCCTTCGTGATCCTCTTTAGATAAGGAAGAACATTTGGAACAGGAGTACAGAATAATTTTGGGGAGTGTTCATAGAAAAGGATGAAATTAAGATACTTTTGATAAGAGGAAAATTCTTGTGCCTCTTTCTACATTAAACAGAAATCTGAGAGGCCTGAAATCTGCACAGGACACCTCGAGTGGTGATGAGATGATAGCGGAGGACAGAAGGAAAGAACACTCTCACTGCAGTCACCCCCACTAAAATACCAAAGTGACTTTGTAGACCTTGATGGTAGTGCAATTCCTCTGATAGCAAATAAACACAAAATGTACAGGTGCAATAAATACTGAAAATATTTGGATTTATATTTACCATGATTTAATTAATTTCCAGTAAAGACAGATTTCATGTTACAGCAAAGAAAGCAAAACCGCCAGAGTCGGAGGGAAGCATTAGTGGTGTTGCAAACAAAAGATTAGTAAGCAAATCCTGGCTCTGTATCAGCAGGTGGACTCTGTGTGAGATAATCTGGAATTAGAGCATTGCAAGGATTGCATGCAGAAATTCCAAATTCTTGCTGTAGTAGACAAATGTCTGACACTAGCAACTATTAAAAAAAAAAAAAAGTGACTCTTAGCTATGTGTTTTTTTTTCTTTTTTAAGTCATTTCCTGTAGCCTAGGGTTTTAGAATCAGGATTTGCTTTTCTGTGCAGGTCTGTGGAACATTATAACAGAATAAATCCATGTAAGTGCTGGGCCCCTTACAAAAACCTGTTTCTCTCTGTCAAAAACACTCCCCCACCTGAATTCTGAATTTAACATTAGAAAATGTCCAAGTCTGGTCTTTCACATTTTCTGTGTTGTTAAGTACATCTGTCTAAGGCAATCCAGTTTGAAGAACTATGTGAATCCCTAATAGAATACAAAAGCTATCCCAGTTTACGAAATATTCTTCTTTAAAATATCATTAAAATGGACTTTTATTTAACTCCTGCATTTTATCAGTTTCTATGTGCTCATAAGATTTTAAGAAAGAGGCAAATTCAGTGCTAATAGTGCCTTTTCTTCCTTCCACATAAATTTGGTACTAGAGGAAGCTTCTGTCTTACGTCATTGGCATAATTTCTAACAAGTATGTACAGTAAGACTGGAAGACACATAGTTCTCAAAATTAATATTCCTCATTCTATAAGTAATATTATTTCTGAAATCTGAGATTTTTAGTTTAATTTGAAATCTCCTTTGAAAATGCATTTCCAGCTTATTTACAAAAAATTCTGGATGTGATTGAACCTGTGGTAGAAATTTGCAAGATACACAGTTAAATTGTGATGGCAGGAAATGAAACAGCTCAGAATCTGAATGAACTCCGGAGCATTTGCATTCTCATATTTAAATATTTGCCTGAATTACATGTGAGCTATAACTTTTCACTCACTGGAATTTTTTGAATTCTCTGTAAGTAATAGTGTGACGACAAGTCGATGTTTATATTATTTCAATATATGAACGTATCATGTTCAATCTCATGTTTGTGTGAGTTAAAAGACATACAAAACCCCAATAACCTCTAGTAAGGAGGACAGGAAAGGGAGAGAAGAAAGAAAACCCCTGACTTGCAACAACGACAGGGACCTACTCGCAGCTCCTGATGGACTGATGCAATACAATGAAGCTGGTGTATTCAATATAACTTTTAGAATAATTGCCTGGGAGGTAACCAGAAGAAGTACATTTTACTTTATCATGGTACATAAATAAAAGGGCAGACTAATTAATCATATAGCTTACTAAAAGTGCTTTTTATTTTGCCATTTAGTATGCCAGAAAGATCATTTTCTTTAATGTATATACCCAGTATTAACATGATTTAATCCATCATGTTCTGTATTATGAAATTACTTTGTTTTACTCCCTGATCCAGCTGAAGATCATTAACCCACACTATTTTCTAAGTCATACATCATTTGAGTGTATTACCTCATATAGTAAAAAAGCTACTTCCCTTGGTTATACGCTCCAACTAAGAAATCATTTTTTCTGGATGTTGCTGACAAGTAGAGCTGTTTTCATTAGAAAGCAGATGGTTCACTATTTCGATTCTGCTTTACCTTCACATTTGCTCCAGCTCAGAGTTCTTTGCTGCCAGTTACCTCATTACCTCTCGCACTATCCGTGCCCTATATCCCTGACCTGCCCATAAAATGTGCTAAACAAGTAACTGCTTTGCCTTCCCCCAAGACCATCCTTCTTTGCTCCACATCCTCACCTGTCGTAAGTCAGTCTCCAAAAAGCAGCAAAAGTGAAGTCACTCATCGGAACAACAGCTTAAGCTCCCACAGTTTTGCAGGTGTTTGTTATCTGAGAGAGCCAAAAGTGTAATTTACACATTCAGATTTTGAGCTTGGACGTGAAGTCACAGTGCTGATGAATTTGCCTCACAGAGCTTTAAGGCAGAATCTGCTCTTCTGTCATTTGTTGGAGTTTGCAGTTTGGATGTTTCTGAGAGTGATATTTTCACTGTTCTGTTCTCTGAGTCTGTCGGATGCATGTTGTGCTTGGGCTGCCCTGGGTGCCTGCTAAGTGCCCCTAAACAGTGGCCTGCAATGTAAATGGAAGGTGTGCATAACAGAGTAATGGATTCTTTTGAGTCAAAATGAAGACTGAGTAGCTCCTGGAGATATGTCTTGGTATTTTTAAAATAAAAGAGAATAAATGATCTTTTAAAATAGAACACTTCAGGGAGCAGAAGTAACACTTGTTAAGTTTCAGACTGGTTTTAGTTATCTCTAAGCGTTTACCTTGAGAAGTACTTCCATTCCAGTCGGGCAAGGAGACTAAAAGCTTTCATTGCTTTAATAGAAAGACACTTGCTAGAGATTAAATCCTTAGAGGTAAACCTCTAAGTTCCTCCACACTACTTATGTTTTGGTCTTGATCATTGTACACTGAGGATAACACTCCAACATTGCAGTAATGTAGTCTACCTACTTTGTGTAGTTTTTTCTGGTTTCTACGATATCCATCACAAACTCCATTTTTATTGTAACTTCATAAAGTTTTCAGGGGAAGGTTTCACTTTTTTTTACTTTTGCACGTACTGCATAACTCGTGTCAAATTTACCTTTTATTATCGCCTCTTACACTTGCCATGTGTAAAGATGTTATCTTTTTTATTCACACTGAAAACTAATACAGAGCTTGGCAGGAATAAGAGTAGAGTATTGGGAACAGTATTTGATTTTTCTAATTTGAAGGATAACCTGTTCACTAATCTTAAAGTGCATTGTAGGTGGGATTGATTTAAAACAATGATCTTTGTAGAGTTTTCACTGAAATTGAAGGAAGAATAAAGGCCTATAGAGAATATGTTGACAAAATTCAAGGCAAAGATCATAGATTTGGAATTGTTCCAAGCATATATGAACACCAAGGACAACATTTAGTTATAGTTTAATAAACCTCTGTACAAAGAGTTCTGAATAAGCTGGGGAGAAACATAAATCTACAATATTAAACAAAGCCACAGCTGAAGGTCAACCTGCAATTAATAACCATGCTCAATTATATTATTTTTATAATGACACAATATTTAAGCTACTGAACTCGGCACCACAAATAGCCATGAATGTTGTACAGAGCGAAGAACATGCAATTGGTTGAGCTTGATTTCTACCTGTCTGTTTATAACATCCATGGATTCTGGTCTACTCTCAGTTGAATGCAGCCTCAGCATCCAGCCTCAATAGACCTCACAGCCATGATTCAACTGCAAATAAAACAGAGCAAAAATAGGAGGTGCAGGTGCTGCTGCTGCACATCATGAGCCAGAAACTGAAAAAGGTAAAGCATAGAGACAGATTATCTTCTGCAGGAGGAGCTGGGTGCAGCTGCCCCAAATGCCTTTGCACGGTTAAGTCTTTGTTGCAGAGCTTTAAGCTTCTCTGATAGGTGTGGATGAGATTGCCAAAGTGATGAGAAAAGAGGAGACTGCAGAGTCTTCTGGAGGGCCTGAATTATCCCACACTGAAGTGTGTGCAGTGTCAGAACTCAGTCCAGTAAACAGAGAAAAGATGGACTTTTTGGTTTATGTTTCTGAGTGCCCCATAGAATGGTATTTAGCGTTGCTGTCACCCAAGCCATTTTTTTTTTCTGCTCAAGAAAGCATTTTGAAACTACCTAATTCTGCTGATGAAAGTAATTATCAAAACTGTAAGAGGATATAGCAACAAAAAAGTAATACTGTGAACTGTTGGTACAAAACTTTGTTTTCAGCATAAATAGGTTAGTGGGTTTTGCTTTAACAGTTGTGAACTTACTGAATATCCAGAAAAGTTTTTTTCTAACCTTTATTTTATCCCTACCTGAATGCTGACAGTATAATCATAAAACATTATTAAGTTTCATACTGTGGCAAAATAATTCCAAACAAAACAAATGAGAAGCCATGGGAAATTATAGCACAGGATCTCGACAAGTCAAAATAGAAAGCTGTGAAGTACACCAGGTGTCATTGTAGGATTTGTGTGTGAGTGACTGTATGGAGTGCACTGACTCTCCTGTTGTTCATATAAATCACACAGAGAAACTCCACCTGGTATTCTATGGGAATAAGTTAAGTACACTCTTCAAAATTATATCAAATGCATTTAAAAATGTAAACCATTAAAATGCAATATAATGGACTCGCAATTTATTTGTAAAAATGTCATTTGCATTTTTGAACACTGTTTAACTTCCTTGCTTGTTTTGCTGTTTTCAAATAACAAATTGGCCATTTCAAATTCATAATGAGGTATGAAATAAATGAGAGGGTACTGAGGGTGAGTCATTCATTAATCATAAGCAAAACAGGGACGAAATCAAGGACACAGGAGCACAAACTGTAAAAGTAATAGGTTGCATAATCTGTGTATTTAATATTAACTACATTATGTTTTTCACATGAGTTCTGAGAAGTTGGGTTTTTTATGTTTACATGAAACTAATCCAAGGTAAATTTTATTTCCCAATATTATTTTATCCTAGAGGTTGCCCTCTTTTTAATAAAATAGAAGACAATGAATTCTAGCTTATCACATTGTTATGAAGATTTAATAGAAGGGTTAGCAGGAACATTGAAGCCTACTGAAAGTTTTGATTTAGGATATTCCACTTTTGACTAGAATGTAACAAACCCTACTTGTTTGTCATGGCAGATCTCCCATTAAAGACATAAATTCACCTGGAATTAGTTGTTTTGGCCAAAATAAGTTATTATTCATATTCATCTGTCAGAGAAGGACAGAAAAAGAACTATTATTCAAACTATTCCGTGTCTTTATCCTTCAAGAGTTCAATCCGCAGTGATTACACAATGTGCAACAAGGTTGTTTACAGTTTGCAGGTGATGTAAGTATTTAAAGAGTTGGTGTAGCTCAAATAGACATAATAAAAATAATTTGTTACTGCATGTCAGATTTCAACAAAAAAACCCAGAAAAATAAATTAGATTGTAATAAGGCAAGGTGAACTGGTGACACAGTGAGCAGTCAGCTCACTTCAGAATCACTAAACAGATGCATCTCTCTGTTCCATATACATTCATTTGGAGGGAGCTTGTATTGATGTTACTCGATATTTTGGAATTTACTGGACTGAGAAGGAGAAAGAGAGGAGAAAAATCAGAGTGAGAACTATACACATAACTTGCTGTTAGAAACATTGTGCTTTGTGGCCCCAATGCGGTGCCCATGGACAGCCCTGTGAGCTGTGTCTGTGACGGTCTGTGCAGAGCAGCAGAGATGGGGGTGACCAGCAGTGATGGGGGTGACCAGCAGTGATGGGGTGACCGGCAGAGATGGGGGTGACCAGCAGTGATGGGGGTGACCGGCAGAGATGGGGGTGACCAGCAGTGTTGGGAGTGACCAGCATTCCTGGGAGCCATCTGGGAGTCCCAGCACGGTTCCCAGCCCACACAGCACAGGTCACAGCAGGCTCTTTGTGGTCCGTACTGGTTCATCTTTCTGCACACAAAAGGTGGGGGTGCCCAGCAGGTCATGCCTCACCGCAGTCCTGTTGGGATCACAGGAGCAGAGTTCCCTGTCCTGGCGCAGGAACTTATTGGAGGGCGTTGAAGCCAGGCTGCAGGGCACTGCTGTGCCCTGGGATGCTGCAGTGTGAGCTCAGGTTATAATCTGTGTTTGTACCGTAGTCTGTGCCTGCTGCTGCCTGCTCCACTCAGATGGGCTCACAGGGCAGTCCTGAGGCAGTCAGGCTGCACTGAGCTGCTGGTTAGTGCCCTGTGGCTGTCCCTGCTGTCACACACGGAGTGTCTGTGGCTGGCACCCTCTGGGGAGGGACAGGCTGTTCCTGAACTGCTGCAGCCCTTGTTGGAAAGGCTGTGCCCTCCCTGGGTCAGAGGAGTGCTCTGCCTGCTCTGTGCCTGGGCTCTGACCGCAGCACTCTTTGCTCACACTCGTGCTCAGCTATAATTAATGTGTGTTGTTTCTGTGCATACCAATGTCTGACTAAGCAATTGCCTACGTTTAGACTGTAAAACAAGAATTAATACTCCAGTGGTTAATATTTAGATAAAAATCATGATTCCTCAATATTGCCATTCACACTCTTTGCAACTTGAAGTTCTGTCTGCAATTCTGTATTCAGAGGGAAAAAATATCTGTTGATTAAAAGTGCATATTCTATCACCTTCATGTGTTTTCCATAACCCTTGATGAAGGAAGTATCCTAATTTTTAAAACTCCCATTTAACTAATTTCCTACCTTTTCTGCTCCAACATATCTACATTTTGTAAATTGTATTAGTGACAGATTCTCACTTTGCTTAAGGTGTTTCTTCCTTACATAGGAAGCTATACGTATATATAGCTACAAGGTGTTAAAGCCAGTAATTGTTAGTGGTGTTATTCTTTGTAAAGAAATATAAAGGACATCACCAATGAATAGACTACTATGAAAACTGAGGAATTTGCCCAGATCTCTCAAAAATCATATAATCAATTCAGGCCTGTGTAAGTGGGGAGATCCTCATCATATATTTATTTTTGTTGTAGATGCAGGTGGTTTAAGTGTGGTGCTCTGGTTTAGATTCCAGAGCAAATAGGTTACCTATGATATTATCATTCCCAGGAATATATTGCCAAGCGGGGCCTTTCTCAAGCAATATGGGTAAAGGGTTCACTCTGTCCCCCCTGGTCCTCTGCTTGAATGCTTTTCCCAAGCTCTAGATCAATCTTTAACTCCTCTCTTTTAAATTAAGGTGAAATACCATGGAGAAGAAAGGGAACATAAATACTTCCAAAATCCTAGCAAATAGGTTTTCTCACTCTTCCCTCTCCTGAGCAAGACACTTAAAATGATGAAGCCCTTGAAGCCTTCTCTGTGCTGGACGAGGTATTTCGAAATTCTTTGAACCAATCTTGAATGTTTCAGCAGAACGGGTTTTTTTCCAATAAATCCTCTGATGTTACAGAGTCTTCAACTCAGTACCAGATGCATTTTGCTGTGGGCCTGAGAATTCTGTCTGTCAAAGTAGAAAATTTAAAATTAAAAAAAAAATCAGTACCATATCAGGGGAATGTTTTTTTTATAGGTACCTCCCCCTGCTCTTGGCATCACGTCTTGCACAAATAAACTCTCTAAATCTGAGCTGGGCTTCCTTTGTACCTCCAACAATCCAACTGCAGAGCTTCTGTTACTCTGCTTTCAGGGGCTGCTCCTGCAGCAGAGATGGATGGGAACTTTCCATCCAGAAGTTAAAAGGTGGAAAGAGTTTAGCTTTTGGGGGGACTGGAACTTATTTACATCTTCAGCATATTTGAGATTACTGCTGAAATATCTACCAATGTATTCAAGAAACATGTCAAAGTTGAAGGAATGCGTTTTAAGCAAATGCTCTCTCCCAGGTTAATGATTAACACTGTGAGAATTCAGCTTGGTATTTACTGTATCATGACACAAGTAAATTGAACTCCAAGCAAGTCATTACATTTTTTTTTTTAAAGTATCCAATGCCAAATTATTAACTTTTGTTGTAGAAGGGTAATAAAAACACAGGTCAGGCAGTACCCATGGAGTCTTGTGAGACTCGTTTGTTCACACTCAACGTGGTATATAAGGAACGTAGTTCTTCTAGAAGAAGGCTTCCTGTTTCCAATGCAATATCTAAGCCATTAAATACATTCTAAAAAAAGAAACATCTCTTTATTTACATCTCATTCTTGTATTAAAAAATAATCCATGCATTCTCTATTTCTCACTCTTCATCATAGCAAACTGCACCTTCTGTTCTCCTCATGTTTCAATGCACCAATCAATTTACCTATTCTCCTGCCAGATTTTGGTATAATCACAGATATGTCAGCACTGTGACTATTACAAAATAAAAATTTTCATCCTTCTTAATTCTCTACAAAGGGGGCTTTACTTACTAGAAAAGTCGTTAAATTTCTTGAAATGTAAATATTGCCTTTCCGGAAAAATATTGCCTGGAATATTCTGCCTGAAACGTGAATGCTTCAGAAAGTTACGAACACCTAAAATATTGACAATTTTGGTTAAAAGAAAAATACTTGAGCATTATTAACTATCCCATGGTTAAACCTGCATCTAGACTGCCCTGTCTGCAAAGACTTTAAGGTTCTAATTCCATTTTGCAATTCCTATTTTTTTTCCTGGTAAGTTAGCACTATTTGAAGGCTCAAAGGTTTCACCTAATTTTCCTTGTATGTCCAGATAGTACGTGGCCAAGTTATTTAGATACAAATAAGCCTTGAGAATATCACCAAATCCATTCTAATTTCATTCATGCCTTGGAGATAATAATTTAAAGAGCTAGTCACTGCTTGCAATTAAGCATGGAGAAAATAGATCCGTCCCATAATTTATGTCTGCAAAGGTTGGGCTGGATTTGTAATTAATGTTTGCTCCTTTTAATGAAATACTCCAAAGGTCTGCACTTCTGTCATTCATGGAGGTAATTTTTCAATTGATTAGTAAAATAATACTTGAAAAGTAAATGCACCTGCTTTAGCACAGAAATGTCTTAGTCAAGTAGAGACAATGACTGGAGTGCTAAAAAAATATCATTTCAATACAGTAGAGACTGGAGTTTTACTCCTCCAGAATTCAGAACTCCCACTAAAGAGAAAAAAAGAAAAGGTAATTAAACCTCCAACAACTTCCTCAGCATTCTTTCATCCAGTTTAATTCCTGGGTGGTTTTCAGCATAGCTAAATACTTTTAGGAACACACGCCTGAACTGTGCAAGTGAAATATATCTGGAAAGCATATGTTAGAGCAAGACATAATTTTCATATTTGTGTATCTTAGTATTTTTTGAGGCCATGATCAAAGCTTTTAATATTGGAAATTTGTTTCCATTTTGGATAAACACTTAAAATCTGACAGCTCATTTGGATTCTATTCTTGCCTCCTTTTCAGGATCAAACCTCTTCAAGGCTGTAAAGTGGCAAGACTTAAAGAGGTAGGTTCCTGCAACTGCGGGTTTAGAATAGGTGGTGATGTCCTTTCTGCAAAACACCCACTATCAAAGCCAATGAAATAAAGAAGCAAGCCACTCTGCCTGTTTTCGGGGAATTGATAAGGATTTTCTTTGAATTAATCACTCCAAAAAGTATGTTTGATGACTTCTGCTGCTTTGTTAATTTAGTCATTTTGACCCAAAGGTTTACTAATCCTGTACTCCAGAGACCTCACACTCTGTAGAAGTTCCTGGGAATTGACTGTGAGTTGACCAGAGAGGATGCAGAGGAGGAGCCACAGTCTATGCCAAATTTCTTAAGGGCCACAAACGTGGTGATCTGAGAGGTTCTGAACCCTGTGCCGTGTGGGACAAGGCTTTTGCTCTCAGAGAAAGAAGCAAGAGAAGTGAACACATGTGGTGAAAGAAACCCTGATCCAGTGCTCAGCCTGAGGGAGCAGAGAGATCCAGAGAGGAGCAAGGGGATGAGAGCCATCAGAGCATTTAATTTAAAGATAAAAGTTTATAGTTTTAATGCTACAGTTTTAAGTGTTTGAGTCATCTGAAGGATCCAGCTCTTATTAAAGCACGAGCAAAGCAGCACCTAAAGACTTTTAAAAACCTGCACCTTGAACTTAGCGTAACTCCCATTAAAGTCGATGGACGCTGAGTCAGACCTTAATTCTGTTTGCATCTTAGAGACTCAAAAGGTGAAAATCCTGGCACTACTGATGTTTTGCCATTGACCTCATAGGGTCAGGATTTCATGCTAAAAGCCATAAAATGGCACTGACATTTCATCATTGCTGTCTTGGATCAGATTCATGACAGTGACCCAGGATAGAAAAATCAGCATAATCCATTACTACTGTGCATCTACCCAACACTGTCTCACCACCTTCTACCTTGTTTAAAGAGTGGAAATAATCTATAATTTTGAGCTGCCTTTATTTTAACTCAAGGGAAGGAGAATGGAAAAATCCTGGTATTCATTTTTCAATCACACTATTTTAACCTCCTAAGAAAATTCTTGATTATTTTATATTTTGTATTAATTTAATTGGGAAATTCTCTTTTGGAAATGAAGGAGGTTTTGTTGAGTGATCTGGGGTTTTTTTCAATACCTATTCTAAAAAGGCTTTTTAGTAAATCTGGAAAGCAAATTTCAGATTGATAGCACTGTTGCATGGAATGCTTATGATTAGCAATGAGAGCTATGAGGAGTTTATATAATTCCTTAATGATCCTTAATAAAATATTTAATTAAAGACCATTTGGAAAGATAATCTTGGTTAATAAGAGGAAATAAGGGAATGAACTGATTTCTGTAATGTAAGAGTACTTGCAATATATGATAGATGCTACTATTATTAGCAGTTAGCTACAATAAACTGATAAAATACAAAATTATTCTGCGCCCCCTATTAAATTTTCAAGATTGAAAATGCAAAATATTGGCTCTGCATTACAGATGATAAAGGTAATAGACTCCAAATTCACGGATACAAATGTACTGAGAAATACAATTTAAAATTTGTGCAGGAAATAATGTTATATATAACATGACTGCTTTGGCATAGGTCATTGCATTACTTTGTGGCAGCCCCTGCTTTTAGTTCTAATTCTGGTTCTTCCTTTTGGCAAAGCCTGGTCCCCTGTTAGCTTGGGGTTTATAACTTTCATCTTAGTGAAAGGCTTGCTACCCTACTGGAATCCATGGGTTTGATGTACTTAAACACAGGCATAGCCTGAACTAGGGTTGATCTGCTTATTAAAGCAGTAGATATTTACATTTGGAAATGAAAAAAGCCTGCTTCTTTAGTTTTGTGCAAACTTTATTTTTCCTGCTCTTAAAACTTCTCTTTGTTAAATAACTGCAGATCTTGAGACATTAGGGGCACTCATGTTGTTTGACTTGGTTTCTCTGATCTCTTTCTGAAGTCTATGGAGACTAATTTTAAAATCTCCCTCATGTTCCTAGAGGAAAGTGGTGTGAACGTTCCTGTTTGTGTCAAACCACTCTGAGCGCATGTTCTGACTTTACTTGGATTTTCCACCACTTGGTGAGGTCTTGGTGTCCTTGGAGTTTTATGCAGTTGAACATCCAAGTCAGGAGTGGTATATTATTTCTAAGGAATGTGTATTTAAACACAGGTCGATAATAAGATTTTAACCATTTGCTTTCCTGTAAAATTTAATGAAAGCATGTATTTATATACTGAGCCTTTGAAAATTAATTTCCTAGACTACTCTAGGGATTTAGGGGTTGTGTAGGATGCATAGTTCTTCCTTGTATTATTTATGAAAGTAGGAATATAATCTGGTAGCAATTCCGTTTGTGCGGAAATTTTTAAGCTCTTTAAGTCACTTTAGTAGCACTGAACTTTGAGATGAGAATGAAGCCTTCTTTCTTTTTATTGGGAGTTTTTCTTAGAATATGAAACATGTTTGCTTCCAGAACACTGTGTAAATATTTCTTAAAGAGGTGCTTTGCAAATAAGCTATTATGGTACTAAAGAAAACATTGATTAGTTCTAAATGGCAGTAACAATTCAAGTGTATGTAAAGACAAGTGCATTTTCTTTTGAAGTTAAGCCTCTGAATTTAATAATTGAAGGAAAAAATACAATAATGTGCAATAGAAGAATCTTCTGTGAAGTGCATTATGCAATTATGACTGCCATAACTACAATTGCATTACCAGATCATAGGATGTTTTCTCCTTAGAGGAAACAAAACATTTTTTATTACTTTTTTGTCTGGAAATATATACTGTTTGGAAAAGGTTGTATGCTCTGTGATGATTCTGTTCGTTCAGAAAACCAGTCTGTTACTTCAGGAAATCTGAAAATTCAGGACACCATTCAAATAAATACAGCATCCAGCTGAAACATTCTATTTATTTTCAGCTTTGTCAAAGTTGTTTTCAAATTTGAAAACTGTTTTTAGGGGATTTCTTTGCCAATTCCCTCAATTAAATCATGTCACATTTTGCTTAACATGCACAAGACCAGAATTATTAGTAGAGAGATTTTGGCTGTGTATTGTCCAGTTTGACTTGGTGAATTGCACAAGTCATTAACTGTCTCAATCAGAGCCTGTTTGTACTGCTCACAGAACCTGTGTTCTGTGTAATACTACTAAAAGGAAATACTATAACCTCTTCTTCATCACATAAAATAGGCCAGGGATTAGAACTACAATTCTGGTAGCAAAGATTTAGATTAGACTTAGAAAAGTAGGGCTATTAACTGAGAGGTTGTACTGTGTTAGGCTCAAAACTATAACGAGGAAAGGTGGTGGGAAGGGGTTTGGCTAATGAAACAATTTGTCTGTTAGAGGATCCATAGCTCAGGAAATTTAGTGTAGTTCCAGTAAGAAGCATATTTTAATTATGGTGGAGTTAAGGTTCCCTCATATGAAAGAAGTGTCATGGTTAAAGTATAAATGTGAAGTGTAAGAAGAATAACTTTCCACAAAGAAAGATTTCCAAGAGTCCTTTGTTGTTCCTTGTGGGGTGTAGGCTAGGAAAGAGTGGTGCAGTTGGATGCAACCATTTAATTATTGTGCATCCTGGTTGCTCAGATATATGATCGTGTTGTAGCTGTAACACCTCTGTGTGCTGCAGCTCTTTGTATTTCATGTCAAATTTTCTGGAGTCACTCAATGTTTTCCATGGATACTGGTGTGTTCATACAGACACGTACACTCTCATTTGCAGTGATTTCTGATCCAATATAGTTTTGTAAAGACCTCTAGCTCAGTAGCATTAAAGATGATAAATGAATATATAAATCTAAGGGGAAAGAACTAAAGTTAATAGTGAGGGGGTTTTTTACATAAAATAACCATGGCTTCCAACATTTTACAAAGTCTCTTCTCAACTTAATGTCTGCTGATAAGGATCCATTCTATACAACAATTTCCTCTCATCTCACTACCCCATATCTGCAGTTTTACCTTATGTTTATTCCTCTTAAAATCCAATTTTCTAGTTATACTAGTATTTATTAAAAGCTTGACTGTAAGGTCTTTGTTTACCCAAAGATCTATTTTTATCATAACTGTTTATAATGATTAAACCTCAACAACTTAAACACTTTACACAAAATAATGTATTTTCAATAAATTGAAATATTAACCAATCATATGTAATGGTTCAGTTCTAGCAAATGGATTGCTAGAAATCCTTAGGGTTTCATATAAATTGAAAACTGTATTGACTGACCAGGCTGCACTCGAATTGCATTGCATTTGGATCAAAAAGCATAGAAAAAGTTCTCATTATAGTTCCCTGACATTAATTTGAGCATTTTTATATGTGTGTCCTATTAAGTACTTTAAGTGCTTTTTGATAATTGTGCTTTGTAGTTTTTACAGCACTTCAGCCTATTCCCAGTTCAATTTCCTCTTTTATCCGATGTTTGAAATATTGATTTCTGACAGATAAAAGCAAACCTTATAATCTCAGCAGCATGCAATAAGTGAGTAAGACGGGGCTGCAGAATGCATCAGGGAATGGTCATATTTGAAACGGTCTTTGTTTTATTACATTTCGTCAACAGAATTTACTTACCGCTTGCTGATATTTATGTAAAAGCAGGACTCCTGATAGTCCAGTGATATTACCAGTTCCTGGTATGCTTTTGCATTTAGTAAGATAAAAGAAGAAACTCCCTTGGTGGTTGATGATTGCAGCTGCTTAAACTGCTGTCAACTGGCTTGAAGTAACTGTGATTTATCTTCCTCAGACTGTGCAGCCTTGTGTCCGTGAACTTCCAGAGTTTGCATTAAAAAGTGACAGAACATCAGAGTGCCAGAAGCTGCTCATATTGTGGCCCTGAAGGTAAAAGCAAAAGAAACTATCTTGGTCTATGTTTGGGAGCACTGTCCAAAACCTCTGCTAAGCTCTTGTGACATGAAAGAGATCTTAAAGAAATGGGTTGGCATTTCAAACACGGACTAAATACAATTGAGGGATGCTAAGGAGTAGTGTGGGTGCTTTGTCTTGCATGCTTTCAGGATGTTTCTTCTGCAATTTCTGAAAACCAGAAAGAGGAATTCAGTCCAATGCAATAAATAGTTAACGGTACGCTAAGAATTCAGTTTGCATTTATTTCTTTTTCATTATCCAACATAATCCAGTGTCTCGCAAGTAGCATTGCACTAAACATCTCTACTCAGCTCCATCAGCACCAACAGTAAAAGAGCAAAAAATACAGGGAATTAGCTGCTTCATTTCTGGCAGTATTTCCTCTGAAGTTGTGATGATTCAGAATGCTGTTTTAGAAGGTGAGGAAAGTTCCTCAGGTTACACAATAGCTTTGGCAATCATTAGTAAATCCTATCAAAGTGAGAACGGAAGAGTGTCCATCTTGAGCCCCAGCTTAGGAGGAAACCAAGTACCTTCCTCTTGAGGAATACATTTCTAAGAGGGATTGATGTACCTGACAACACAAGCAGGCGAAATAAAGAAAGGAGTAATATGATTTTTAATAATTTAGATGTTTCTAGGATGAACATAGAGATTTTATTCAATCCCAAATTAGAAATTTCTAATTCAGACACATCTTTCTTTACTCAGTCCTGGAAAAGACTTTAAATTACTATCTTGCATCTAGACCTTCACACACTTGTGTATAGAAGAGTTTTCAAACAAAAGACTTTTATAAATGCTATTTTAGTGAATTTTGGTTATTATGGACTGGAGCTGGAACTCTGCCAGTCGCTTAGCAGAAGTTTACTCTCCAATCAATTCAAGTTTTCATTACTAAGCAATTAGTGTTTAAAGTTTTAAGCGATAAGCACTTAATTGCACTCTGGAAATAGTGGGTTGGTGATAGCAAAGCCTGTTTTGGAATCTGCTAGCTGCACCCAACCCAAATTTCTGTGTCTCAGCAGACCAGCATAGAAATATGGATATGTGCAGGTAACATTCCTATGTGTTCCCATATAGTTGGGTAAAGCACCAACTCAAGGATTCTGCAGTGAATGATATAACTGTTGACAATCTCCATTAGAATTTCAAAGGAGCTACTTAGCATTTTTCATATTGGATAGGCTATTTACAGTTCACTCTTTAAAAGAAAAAACATTGGGAAAGTTTTATCTTCTAATAAATCAAGACCATTATGACATCAAATAGCAAAGCCTAAAGGTATAAAGGCAGTTGCAGAAAATGTCTCTTGCAAAATATTATGTGTACTATATTATATTGGATAGCTGAATTAAAAGCACTCCTATGAAGAATTATAAACAATTAGAAATGGAAAAGTAAAATGTGGAAAAAAATAGGGCTGATGATTTTTGGTTGAGGTTCTTGTGGAAATCAGGTTGGGAAACAAGCCATTGAATACACCAATTGATATTTTCTGGTTCAGCTAGTCACCTACATAGGTGTCTTCTCTCATCTTGGGCACTCTGACCAGCTGTGATTTCTATTTCCTTGTACATAACATAAGAAAATGAAGACATTTTAATGGCAGTAAATACTATTTTTAGTAAGTTTACTTGCTCTCATGATTTCTATTTACCTAAGGCAAACAACTTTAAAATTTTACCTGAGATTTTTTGAGCTTTTTTTTCAATACAACCCAATATTTTTTTGTAGGACTAATCCTCTGAAACTCCAGCAGGATGCTTGAGGAATCAGTGCTGTATGTGTATGGGTGGGGGTTTTTTTAAGTGTTTCTCCGTTTTAAAAGTTAGGCAAATTGATAATATTAGTATATGTTTCTATAATTAAAAAAGCAACTCATCTACTTCCCAAAATCCGCGTGGATGGAATCCTTTTTGCACTCAGCCTGTGCAGCTCCCAGTTTGCCCTGATCGCCTCTGCAGTGTGCAGCAGCTGTGTGACAAAGCAGTGGCAGTGTCCCTGTCCCGGCAGCTGCCAGGCTCCGGGTCCCAGGGCTATGGGGTCTGTCCAGGTGGGGACACACACCCCCTGCGGCCACCGCCCACCCTGGGCACACATCTCAGCCTGGAACTTCCAGCAGCTCTGTGCTCCAGCTGATTTCCCTGCTAAACACAGTTAAACACGGCGTCCGGAGTGTCAGCAGAATGATACCAAGCACATCAACGCTGTATAACCAAATAACAATATTTCTCTCATTTTGGCTCCTTAACACCATCTTTAGCTGAGCGGGAAAGGGCACAGATGGCATGACCCCAGGGATACTTGTTTCAGCATTTATTATTGGAAAAAGTATGGCGTTCGAAAGATGAAATGTACTTCAAATATCAAATCTCTCTGTATGCCAAACTCAATGCTGCCTTGATGTATGCCTTGTACACTCTAAATTGTCAGATGTGAGGTGCAAGTAAGAGCAGAATTTGGCTAGCTAAATTTAATGTAATAGTTTATGAATACAAGGGTAAAGGTTTTTCTAAACATTGAATGCTACAAAGTGCTTGAATTCTGCTTTCAGATTTAGTTCTGGACAGTCTGGTTGTAGGGCTATACAGTAACGAAGCAGCAAAGGAATATCTTGATTTTATGGTAGGGATCTTAAATATACAGTGTTTAGACAGCTACTTGTGATGTATTGGGAGGATTTTGTGTAAGTTTGCCCTAATATTTTAGCCTTTTTTTCTACTTCCTTTCTCAAATATTTAGAAAACCTTCTTATCTTAGAATATATTCAGGAAAGTGTTCAATTTGCTTGAATTGTTTAAAGTTGTAATAGGAGTTTTCTGCTGGATTCTGGGGAGGTTTTATTGATGTTAATGAAACCTGTTTTTAACAGTGTTTGCAAATGCAGAGCACATTGCTCTACAAACTTTTGCCAGCAACTGGGGCAAAGGTTTTTTGTAGTGACCACTGCCATGGCCTGGTCTTTACTACTATTTACTGTAGAACAATCACAGAAACAATTGCCACACCACATCTTGTACACCCACTTATTTTTTCAGCAGCTCCATGTAGACAAATAAGCTTTTTTTTGTTTTTCAAAACAGCCAGAAGCAGACATGGAATCTTCCAGTAGTAAAGGCTCCTAACAAGCTCTTCTCTGTTTCACCAATGGTGGGATTTCCAGCAAAAAGTGATAGCAAAATACCTCCTTTGCAGCAAAGTAGATGTAACTTGGTAATTAGTGCTTACCAAGTTGAAACCTGAGGATCCAATCAGATAACAGATGTTTCAGAAAGGTTGAGCATTTTAGCTGTCAGCACTGATTAACAGAGTGCAACTCAGGCGATGCGTCTTTCATTCTTAACTTTTGGCTTCACCTTCCCTTACAAATGATTTCTGTGAAAAAATTCATACTTTCATCACATATTTTGTGAAAGGTCTAAAAAAGAACATCAACACAGATATGCCAAAACTCAACAGCTCTTAGGTGGTCCAGGCAGACACCTGGGATATGAGAAATGCAGACTCTGAGCATGTTTTACCAGAGTGAGAAACGCAACTCTGGTTTCTCTCATTACCAGTCAAATGAGAAAATTATTAGGTTGGTGGATCCTCTGAAAAGTTGTGAAGGTCATCCATCATAATCTTTTCCAAACATTCCATTCTCATTTAAATAAAAAACTTCTATTTTTCAAAAGCCATCTTTGCCCAGTGACTCTTCTTCCAGCTTTAGAGCTCTAATCTCTTGGGAACTTTTCTTTAGGGCTATTTTGGCTAAAATTAGCTAGGTCTTTATTTATATATTTTTATTGTAGATGAGCATGTTTCAGGGTTTTTTTCCCTTTTGTCTTTTTAGAAATGGATGGATATTGGTCTAGCAACATGCTAGTGATCACTTACCATCAGCCTTCTTGGCTGTGGACCTACAAAAGCCTGTTTGTGCAACCCAAGTCAATCAGAAATGTATTGCCTGAACCCCTGTTTGCCAAAGAAGGCAAAGAAGATTATTGTCAAAATCAAAAGGCTTCGCAAAATCAGTTACTTTCGCTAGAGCACTTTCTTCATATGGAAGAAAAAAACTGCTTTTTTTCAATATATGCCAGATAAAATGTTTTCATTTTTCCTTCCTAGATGGAGTCCTTTCAGAATTTGGTTTTTGTGTGTGTACACAACTGCAGTGGCGTGGATTCCGTACCAGCACAGGCAGGACAGCAGCCCTGAGAGCTGGGGCTGTGCCCTGGGCATGCCTGGAGCTCTGTGTCCTTCCCTTGGTGAGGCAGAGCTGTGGAGTTAAATACCATGAATTTCACTCGAGGAAGTGCCATCCTTGAGCCTGCCAGAGTGAAAAGGCTGTACTTGGGGGTGTCTGAGGAGGGTTGTACCTGTGTGTCCCACAGACCTTTCGCTATGTGGCCACTGCTGTCACTGCCTGCTAGCCCCAGGTGCGGAGTAGAGCAGAAAGGTTTTATCTTCTTGTTAGAAGAATGAAGTTTGGGCTAAAGGAAACACTACCCAGGATTAGAAAGGTACGAATTTGTGTTGTGTGTGCTTAAGGAAATGAAAACTGCCTCCACAGCCCTTCAGGGGCAATATCTTAGTGCAGAGTGTTGTCTTAATTGTATCCTCTTGATTCCTGCAGAAAGCGCCTGCATGGTAAAGTCAGGTGCTTCTTCTACAGGGGTATTTTATATAGGTATATGTGAAGCCCTGTTTCCCCTTGATATTACTAAGACAAGCTTACCCTGCCTTTTCAGGAGGGTCCATTATCTCTGCTTTAGGCCTCTGTTAGCATTAGTATTTGGCTTTTTTTCAGATCTAAGCACAGATATAACATAAAAAATACCTGTACGGTCCTGGTTTGTGCTTTGCGGTGATACTGAAATATGAGTAAGAATCACTGGTGCAACTCACTAACATGAAAATATGAGTCTTGTACCTTGAAGGACAGGTATCCTTAACCAAAAAAAGGTATTTGGTTATTAATGTTCCTAACTTAAAGAGGAAAACAAAAAAGAGTTAGAGATATGGAGCAAAAAAAATGTTTAAAAATGTTGTCCCTGTAGTAAAAGCAGACATTCAGCTGTTATAAATTGGCAATGATCCACTGGCTTCCACACAGCTATGCTGATCATGCCAGCTGAAGGACTGACCCTGAATATTATCAAAGTTTTCTTGGAGGTGGCAGGAAAATAAATCCTTTACAATTTCCTCTTTAAGAACTCAGGATTTCCGTTTCTATAACTGCAAACTTTCAGAATGAAATGTGGAGCACAGAGACAGGCAACACCACACTGACTGTATTTGATTAGGGTAATCTTTTTTCCTTCTATGTGGTTACTACAGCCAAGCAATTATTTATCATACTTTCAATTGCTTGAAGCACTGTAGACTACAGGTTAAATATTCTCATGTCAATGTGAGCTTCTGCTCCAAGTTCTCATTGAAATCTAATGACTTTCATCTTCAAAAGAAATTTTAATGAGCTCAAAGTATCTACCCCTCTGTTTTAATTGTTATGCTTTGTACATTTCACATTCTGCAGATCAAAACCTCCTATTTTTCTTTTTTTTTCCACCTGAAAATGCTGTTGACAAGTTCTTTCCGGAGCTCTCTTCTTCTGTCCACTTTTTATTGGTCATATTCGTGTATGATATAAATCCAGAAATATGCAACACATGCACATTTAAAAACTGCAACAGATCTAGTACTTACCCCAAAGAACGGAACATGTGCCAGGCACTGTTGCTTTGATTGGCCCGAGCTCAGGGATGTCTCAGATGTGGGTGCCTGTAGCAGTCAAATAAACCCATTAAATCAGTGGTAATAGATGTATTTGGTATGAGTACCAAGACTTTTCCTGGACTGCATGTGGAACAAAGAACAAAAAGATGTCCTTTTTCCTGTGTGTGTAGACAGCTGCACATATACTGTTGTGCTCTCCTTTTGTCACCTCGTGGGCCTGCTGCATGCATGTCTCAGGTGCCATTTGTTCAGTCCCATCGGCATCTTCACACATTCATGTGTTTTCATAATTCCCCTTTGCTATGAGCATCCTTCTTTCACTCATCCTCATAAATATTAATTACTGTGGTCTGGTTGAGACAAATACAGTTAGACAGCTTTTCAAGTGCAAAGTTATTGGGTTGTTTCTATGAAGCTGCAGTCTTGAATTCAAAGTTCTGGTCAATATCTAGCCTGTAAATGAAATGGGTGTAACCTGGGACTGCTGCCAGCAGTTGTAGGAATTGGAGTGCTCTGAAGTATCTTAGTAGTTGAGTTTCCAGTATTCCTCACAGGAAGCATTTGATTTGTTCTGCTCCTCCTTTGGAGGGAATTGTCTCCCATTTGGTTTCTTACAAAATTCTGTAATCTATAGCATTTTAGTGCCTTTCATGGAAGTGTGAAACACTGCTGTGCCAGAGAGAGTGACCCTGGTAAGTCATTGGCATTGCACATAGTGAGAGGAGAGAGACTGAGACTTTGATCAGGTCTGCAGATCTAGAATTTATTTTCTATTGTGCTCCTCTGCTTGTCCAGTAGATGAAACTATGCAGAGCTGTACAGTGCTGCTCCAATAACAATGCCTAGCAGGCTATTAAAGTGTTGGTCTCTGCTCATTACTAAAGGTGGGCCACCATCAAATTTAGATATAAGCTGTTAATATATATCAGCAAAAAGTTCAACATTAATGTTCTCATCTCACACAGTGTTTGTTACTGCATGAAACCTTCTTGGGAGAAGGCGGTGGAAGAGTTTGGTGCTTGATCATGGGGAATGAGGAATGCAGCATTTTAAAAGGGTATAAAGTGCATCCATCCTGGAAGATTCAATTGGATAGATATTGTACTCAAGAATGATTCAGACCCTTGAAGCTCTACAAAATCTGTGTGGTGTTTAGAAATAAGTATTAAATCTGTTTTCAAGAATCCTGAAGTAAAGCAGTGATACACAGATCTGGATCAGATCTGAGTCTTTGAGTATTCTTAAAATTATTTTTTAGAAAATAAATTACAAGCTGACACGTGTGCTCATCTCCCTATATGATGCTCTAGGTTTAGACCTCAGTTACTAGTTATTAAGAAATTTTCAAAATTGTTCTTTTTAGCTACTTAATTTACTATCAGCCATCCAAAGACAGATTGGTAGGATATAAATGAAATGCTGTAATTATACAAGGGAGTGGGTCACTGACCTTTGGATTGCAATATCTTGTCTCTTTTGTCCTTCCCTTATACCACCCAGCCTAGAGGATGAAATTGCATCTTTTTCTTTGGTTGTCTCAAGAATGAGGTGGTATTGGAAACTAGTGAGGCATGGCACAATGTAGGTGTTCATAGCTTGCAATAATTTACCCATTTTCATTTTGTTTGATTTTATTAACACCTGTGTCTCCAGGGAACACAGGGAGCAGGGGAGGAAAGGAGAGAATACTTCAACAATAATCTAATGATCAGCACTTACGCTCCCCCCCAGCCCTGCTGTTATGTCAAATGTCAAGATACATCACAGCCAAGCAATTTATAATACAAAATGCGTGTATATATAAAGGAAGAGGTGCAGATGGTAGGAAGCTGTGTGTCATGACTTACACACAGACATGGAAGACAGCAAGGGAGTCATTAAAAATATGGATTTTTTTTGTAATGCAGTGGCTGTTTGTCAGCTGGTGTAATTGGCATACATCAATGGAACCACTCAGAAATACACCTTCTGAGGAATTAGTCACTTAATGGAAGTTAATCAAAATTCCCTATAGAAGACTAAAAAAAAATTCTTGGACAGAATTTGGTGACAAAGGAAAAAGCACATAAGGAAATATAGGATTGCAGTCTGCTGAAGTTTTACTGGGTATTAGTTTCCAGAGTATTTCTGTAGATATTCTAGGCAGTAGGATGAAAAGATTTGCTATCAAGTTAACCGAAGTATTCCGAGATTTGAGAAATTACAGTAGTGTTTATTTAGAGACCTGATTTAAACATAATCAAATAAATTCATCAGCAAACTTTTAAAGTCAGAATCAAAAGAAGAGTTTTGTTAGTGTCGTTTCCTTTTCTTGTCCTTTTTAGTTCCTGGAAAACTTTTTCAGTACTGTGTAAACCTAGTGTTGTATTGGCTTAACGATCAGTATTGTATTTTTTTTAATATTGTAAAATGAAGTAAATCTGCACAGAGTATTATGGGACTATCCCTATTTTGCTCATGTGTGATTTTTTGATCTTTTGGTTATTAACAAATAAATATGTGAATTCTCCATATTCAGGCAAATGCTATACATTTACAAAGCTTTTCTTGAAAGTCCCATTTGCTTTCCATTTCTGAATATGGTTCCCTGTATATTGTATTAGTAAGACTGGCATCAATAAAGATCTGAAAAACTTCTGCCAGACTATACAAAAAATTTAAAAATGCATAAAGTATTTCAGGTTTATAGTCTCTTTTCAAAAGGACTTAATATTTTCAATGTCTGACTGCAGTAATATAATTTTTGTGGTTATATACTCTGATCTTTCAGACATAAATTCTTTGTTCACAATCTCAGCGGGAGGGTTTGTTCTTTTCTTTGTTTTTCTGTGCTTCATACATGTGGGAATCTGATGAGAAGGAGGGCTTGAGAGAAAAGGAAGGGTGGGAAGGGCAAAATGCAAAAAAAACACACAGGCAGTTCCTCCTTATCACCTGCCTTGTCCTAGGAAAAACTGAAAGTAACATCGTTTTTAAGATAGTGGTGTTACATGAGTTTAAAATGTGGGAGGAACAAATCAAGCCTACTGCCTAGCTCTTCTTTCTGACTCTTTATAAACATCCTCATTGATTTATTTTTCCTCTTTGGGTACAAGAATAGAACAGGTAACAGTGTCAAGTTTGATATTTAGTAAAACAAAAGGTTGTTGTAGAGTCTTATTGTGCAGGTACCATTGCCCAATAAAAGCCCTCAAGACATGAATTATGACATCAATAAAAGCATATTGAAATAGAATGTATAGAGTGCGTTACACACTGAGAGAGAGCTGAATTTAAAAAAATATATGTAAACTGAAAAGCCTGTTCTCTTTTGAATAAATTATTTGGGGTTTGAAGTCCTAGGACTTTGAGTCTTCAGCAAAGCACATAAGGGTGTGCTGCACTGCAAAGGATGGGGAACTCTGGGCTAGTGGGGGATGGCCCTGCCCTGCAGTCAGGAGCAGAGCAGTGAGGTGATATTGCTGCTTTTATTGCACTCATTTGGGGCAGCTTTGTGCTGCCTGAGCTGCTGTTTCTGATCACACACCTGCACCAGAGAGGTGGCAGCTCATTTAGAGTTACCACAAGCATTTATACATGGCAATACATCAGAGTAATCAGCCTTATCAGATCTATGGTTTAACATGCCTGTGAATCATTGGTCTCACTTAGTTGAATTTTTTAATAATCGTGCTTTTCAGTTATAATTGAACTAACTAGGGTTTCAAACAAAGCATTATTTAAAATTTAAAATATCAAATGGTTTTATCCCAAAAAATATTGCTTGGTCAATTAAAAAAAAAAAAGCCAACTGCAGTTATTTGTGGGATTAGATTCAATCCTGTGAATTTTCTCCGTTGAGTGAGGGAGAATATGGGTAGAGAGAAAGACAAAAGGTGGTGCAGCAGCGAAAAGATAAACCACAAAGCAACAGAAAGTGAAAATTGAAGGCACCTCAAATGGCTGCAGGGACTTGTCATGACTGTCAGTGCTCCTAGGCACAGGTCTGTGTGTCAGTCTCAGGTTTAGCAGCAGGCACGAGAGCGGAAGGCTGTGACAGTCCTGTATGGCTTTAGTGTTTTAGGGCCGAGCCTGGGGGAAGATGAAAGGTGGCCAGCAGCTGTGTGAACAGGCAAACTCTGATGTTATCTTCCTCCTCTGTCTTGATCTCAGTCGCTCATCTGTCACACGCTGCTGCTCTGTGGATGTGCGAGGGTGAAAAGGAGTCAGAGGAGAGAGGCACAGCCCTGCTCCCCTCAGAGGCACATGGTGAGCAGGTGGGCAGCAGAGCTGGCTGGGCAGTGTATCAACACACCAGAATGTACATCCTCGTGTGTGTGCCCGTTCTGCTGCTTTCTGCATGTTGAGAACTCTGTGGTGTTTCTTAATTCCATCAGCTCCACAGGGAGAGAAGCCGCGTTCTCTTCCTGCACGTGGAATGAGAAACACCACAGGTTGTGACTGTCAAGGGACGCCCATTTCAAAAGTGTTTCATGCATAGTGTCTCAGACATCTGAGTGCTAAAATTTGGCTGGAGAACAGTTTAAACTCTCATGTTAATTCCAACAGGGCAGTTAATTTCTTGCAAGATTTTAGGCCTGGTTCTCACTGTTATGTTACAGGAGACATCACTAAAACATTGTGGATAAACTGTACAATTTCAGTTCATGAAAGAATAGGTATCTTGCATGTCTGTGTTTACCTGTTCCTCAGAAACTGAGAGGGAGCATATTCCAAGGAGTTTAATTGGATGCTGTTTATAAACTAACTGAACTGAATCTGGACTGATTCCAACATTGCTATTATTATGCTAAACTGAACAATGAGAACTCAGTTTCAGTGGCAATTATGATGCTAAAGTATGTGATGCATAGACAGTTCTCATGTCTAAATTTCTGATCTGATTCACCCCAGGAGAGGCACAGCAATGAGGACAACCTAAGTCACCACTTGTTCTACTGTAGTGCTGCAGAAATGTCTGATAGCTGATCACAATAACTCTGCAAAGCACTCCCAGTGAGAAGCCCTTCTTCGCTCACTCTGGGTGCTGCTTAAGTCACCCTCTCATTTTTCTAGAAGTGCTGTGAGCTCTGTGCTTCCTGTAAAACTCCTGCAGCAGCTGCTCCCTGGGGATGAGCAGAGTTCCCCTGTGCTGCTGTCAGCAGGAGCACGATGCAGGTGTCTGCTGAATGCAGTGTTCTGTGTACCACGCTCTCGTTTGAGGCATTCCCTGAACTGTGTGCCCTACTCAGAGGCTGCAAAAAAGGTTCCCTTCTGAATTCCCTTTAGAAAGTATCTCCAAGTCCTTCTTTGCCCTTCCTACCGCAGACCCTGCTTGTTTGGATTTTCAGTCTGGGTTGACCATTCTCATGGGTAACTGTCAATTAATTGCTTTGTTTCTTTGAATATGTACTAACGATCCATTCTATCCATTTTTTCCCCCACCGTCTTGGAAATGCGACAAAATCAGAAAACCTGAAACAAACCTTTGAATTCCAAAGTTGGAAAGCTGAAATTCTAATTAGTTTTAATTTTGAGTTTATAAAACACAAATTATTTCTCCAATACATGCTGCAAATGTTCTCATATGACAGACATTTGTTTGCCAAAATTAGTGGCGCTCTGCTAGATTAAAATATATCTTCCTACTAGAAAGTAATCTCTTAAATTTCTTTCTCCTTAAACAGGGTTTCACAAAAACTACAGGCTCCTGCTCTAAAGATTCTGTGTAATAAAGCTGCTTTGTTTTTCCTTTTCCCAAAAAACTGTTCAAGTCTGTACATGGTAACAGTTTCAAAAAGTAAAGAAACTCATTGCTAATGGAGAAGCAACATAGGAGTTTTCTTTATGCAATCTTAAATTATAAATACCAGAAATAATAAGGTTTGGGGTTTTTTAATGAATATTAACTGGATAACTTCATTTTTTGTGCCAAATTTCAGATGCCCTTTGTCCTCAATCACAACAAATTGACAAGCACAGGTAGTATCAGTCTTGTAAAATTATTACTGGTTTTTGAAAATGTAGATCATATCTGTGTCACAAATTTAAATAATCCTTCCAAACATAGACTTATCATAAAAATCCATTTATTCCATTATTCTATCTGAATACATAAATCTACACAAATCCAAATTGCTTTAATAATTTCTTCTGAGGGAGATTTAACAAACGATTATATTTTTCAATCCATGCAGAGTCAAGGGAAGATACTTGAAAGGCTTATTCCAATATGATGTTTGATGGTTTCACAACTGGAGGAAATCCTGAAGAGACAAACTAAGCATACATTAGTTTATGACACTCATTCTGAGGGCCTAGAGCTGGTAACTGTTTCATAATGACCACTATATTTTTATTCAGGTTTTTAAGATTTTTAGAATTTCTTTTCTTATTTTTATTTACCAGAAGTAAATGCAAAAACACTGCCATTTCTTTTAGCATGTTTGCTAATTTGGAGACAACAAAGGACCCTTCTAAATCTCACAGAGTGAATCAATGAGCTGGCAAGGGTTTCTGTAAGGGGTGAATATAGATGTGCTTGAGACTTCAATATGTGAAGATATTTCTCTTCTGTAGTTGTAGGAGCTTATGTCTCTTTATTACCTACTTGCAGGTACATGCTAGAGATGCCCTCAGCAAGTTTTTTGAAGGTTTGGGCTTTGAAAAGATGGAAAAAACCCATTGTTATTTGCTGAATAGTTCTTAAAGAAATACAACTTCCAAATGCTGCCAAGAGTAGCCTTTAAACAGATGAAGTTAATTGTTGGCCTCTTTTCTGTATCTTCTAAGAAGGTTCACCAAAAGATTCATAATAATATCATCTCTAGATGGTATTAACACAAAAACAATTGTTAAAGTTGCCGTTCATCTCTCTGCTGAGCTACTTTGTAAGGGCAAACCATTCCCTAGTATCAGATTTGTTCTCATTTAAATGTTTGGGCTTTTTAATGTGGTAGAAGCCTTTCAGAGCAGGAAAATTAAGGAATCAGCAAAAAAGGGCAAAATTACAGTCAGCTTTGGAAGTCTATTTGTAGAAAAGTGGTTTCTGACAGATTTAACATTGTAAATTTCAATGTTTCATGTAGTGATAAACGTTCCTGCTCCTGGAAACATCCTTTTCTAGGCACAGTGACAGTATGTCAGTTTTAGCATGAGAATGAAGTGGTGCTGCTCACTCTGAGCAGCACAGTGCAGAGCTGAGGCGCCAGAGAGAGGAGGCTCTCAAGCCTGAGCAGCACCACACAGGTGTGCCAGCTACACAGAAAACTGTCAAAAGTGTAGAAAGCTTTCAGGAAAACCTCCCAAGTGAAGCTTCCAAATCCTGTGCACCAGACTCCCTCCTTGAGGAGCAGCCTCTTGGGGATGTGCAATAAAAACAAACAAGCTCTCGTTACCTACACTAATTGTGAGCCCCATCCAGTGCAACTGATAACAATGGGGCCAGATTTTGAAATGAACTAGCTCAGATCACAGCAATCTGAGATGCTACAACCCAATCTTTTAAGAGCTCAGTGGGCAGTGCCATGAAATCCACCCCGGTGGGCACTGACCCACGGCCACGGCACAGAGCTTTTCACCAGACTGTGCACACAAGTGATCTCTGACTCTGCCAGCTGCACTGCCTGCGTGCCCGTCCCTGCTTGGGCATGCTGAGCTCCTGACGGAACTGCTCTTTCTCACAGCAAAACAGTTTCTGTTCCTCGCCTCACGCTGGGGCTGTGCTCTGCAGAGCCTCTGAGCTGCTTAAATAGCCAATGCAGCCATGGCTGAGAAACCGTCTGCATTCAGAGCACCAGCTCCAGGGGAAGGACACATGGTGCCTCTCAAGGGGTTTGAACACAGAACCAAACACTACCACTCAACCTGTCTTAAATAAATAATCTTTCTTGCTTTAAAGAAGTTTGATGCACTGAGCTGTGGTCTGTGTGGAAAGGCCCTTCTCTGACATGCTGAGCTGTTTCTTTCAGTGTGAGCAACCACCTCCTTCCCAGCAGCCAGAGGAATCAATAAACTGGATTCAGATTACTGAGAGTGCTGATTTGAGTGAGAGAGAGCGAGGAGTGGGTTTAGTGCCATAGCATTCATGGTTTGTGTGTGTGGTTTGTATTTATAAACACAGACGACCTTTGCAATTCTTAGTGATGCTTTTGTTCCATCAGAATATTCAGCTTGTTGTCTGTATAATCAAATCCATCATTTGGGGCATATTCTGGCTTGTTCTGCACATCAGTCACAAGCACATTAATATCAGTTCAGCTTCCCTTGCTCACCTTCATAATAGCATTGAAATCACATGGATGTAAAAAGAGGTGGTGTACTAGGCGTAAAAGTTAGAGGCAGACGAGGCAAAGGGCTAGCGGGAGGGAGTTCCCCTCCTATCTCCCCTTTATTAAGGGTAAGGGGTTTAGGGTCGAGGTGTTCGGGAGGGGGAGAGGGAGGAGAGGAACAGCCTTTACAGAACTTCTCTCGCCGGCTTATAAAGGGGGTAGGTTAACCAATAAGGAAAGAGGGAAAGGGTGGGGATAAGCATACAGAACCAATAACTACAAATAAGGGTGGAGTACAATTCAAAGTAACCAATAATATATATAACAGAACCGAACTTGCTGGAAGAGAGGGCGGAGTCAGAGCCCTGGGTACGCCTTTCCCTACAATTCAGGGGCGGACCCAGAGACTCATACCCCAGAGGCCTGCCCAGGCAGTTCTCCTCCTCCCGAGGAGGTGTCCTCAGCCTGGGGGGCGGAGGCAACTTGGGGGCCAACCCGCCACAAGGTTGGGTTTGGCATCTTTCACAGGCTGTTCTATTCACTGACTAAAGGGTCACTTTGACCTCCCCTGCATCCTTATTGCCAGAGTCTAACAGGTAGACCAAATCTATCAGCTGTGCCTACCAAAATCTCCTGTTAAAAACAATGGAAAACTAAGTTTGATTTTTTTGGGTTTTTTTGTTTTGTTTTTTTAATGAGGAAAATATCATTCTCTCAATATTGGGTTCAGTGGAAAAAAAAAATTTTAATTTTTTAGCATTTTCTTAACATGTACACCACAGGCTGCTGTTTGTTGCTTTAATGCTCAGTTAGGCTGTATTTTTTAAGGCATGAAATCTGCCTAAGAAAAATTGGTTGAGAGAACTTCAGATAAATAAATTTTAGATAGATAAAAACAGAAGTATAGTACTTAACTTTACACATAACATTACCAACAAAGTAATTTGTAGAGACTGAGCCTGAAATGTATATGGAAGTTCTGCACATCAGCTGGGTATTGAAGGTTTTGTTTTATGAATACAGTACATTAATTGATAGATATGAGGTAGCAATCAAAATGTAAATAGAACTTGGTTTACGTTAGTGCCAAAGTTTGCTGTGTAGATATGTAATATATGCTTTTAGGAGGCTGAACTCAATTTCAAGGCATATCTTTAATTCATGAATTGTTAAAATGAATTCCATTTGTGGCTTACAAAATATTGTGATTAAAAATTATGCTTTTTCTGAGCTGAACCAACTTCATAATTTCACATTATTCCTGTATTGAAAGCTGAACCTCTTGTTTGTTCAAAAAGCACTGCTACCTTTTTTTAATATTGTGAATTAAAGTTCAGTTGACAAATTACTTACCCTGTGACAGCTGCACCTTTGGTAGATTCTGATAAACCCAACTTAGGTCAAAGGCAATATTACATTATTGTTATTGATAGATGCTTCCCATACTTAAAGGCCCATGTTCAGAGGCACATGTGCTGTTTCCAGTTGTGCATTTATGGTTCAGGTATGATGGTTACACACGGGTATAAAGCTCCTCAGCTGCTCTGCTTTCCTCTAACTGAGTAGAGCAAAGGGCACATGCATTGACAGGGATGGTTTTCACCTTTACCCTTCTGTTCAACTCTCCTAGAGATCTCGTTCTTCTGGGTGTACCAAATGAAGTAATCTGCAGAACCTTAGATGAATTTCCTCCTCCCCAGGTGCCCTGATAATAAGTGCCAAGCAGTTACTCTTTGAGCTGCTGAAGAAACCCTGTACGGAGAAAGCATTGCAGGAGTCCTGCATGTAGAAGCAAAGGAGGTATTCAGGAAAGTCTGAAGTCAGGGGGAGAGTTGTCAAAGTTGGTAATCAGACAAACTGAGTTAATTCTCACTGGAAGTAGAAGTTGTCTTAAGCAGAATGTTACCAAACCCTGGATGCACAGATGTATCTGGAACAGTAGTGAATTTGGGCTTGGGAAGATTTAATTGTACTGAGAGTCGATTTAGATTAGATAACGAAGAAATTCTTCACTACAAGGCTGGTGAGGCACTGGCACAGGTTGCCCAGAGAAGCAGTGGATGCCCCAGCCCTGGAAGAGTTCGAGGATTGAATGGATGGAGAGGCCTGGGACAGTGGAAGGTGTCCTGCCCATGGCAGGGGTTGGGACAAGGTGATCTGTGAGGTCCTTTCCAACCCAAACCACCCTGTGATCCTGCAATGCCAGTGCTTGACAAACGTGAGAGAGAAGTGCAAAATGTGCTTTATCTCCCAGCAGTGAGAGTCTGACAGGAGCAGTCTCAGCACAGAGGGGAGTGGGTGGCCAGTTCTCATCTCCGAAGGAAGGTCCTCTTGGGGAGAGCTTTGATGTGACAACCTGCAAACCTCCAATTCAGGAGGAAATTAGGAGACTGTCTGGATTATGCCATTTTATTCTGGGCAGAAATCAGTTAATAACCCGTCTACTAACATGTGAGAGATGCACTCTCTTTCCCCTCATTTGTAGCAGCTAATATTTGTGTTATTCAAAAAACAAATATTTACAGTCAGATCAATGCATGAAGCTTAAATACATTACTGGAATGTTTATCCCAGGCTGGTTTCTTTTGGGTTTTTTTTTTTGTTTTCTGGAAGCTATTGATCACTACAAAAATAAGTTTAAAAATGCTAAAATTATCTCAAAACTCATGTGGGAAAACTTTAAATAACAAATGCTTATTTTGTAGCTAGCCATACTGTTACTAATGGCCACATTTAGTGATGGGGACTATAAACTGTAAATCATACCAGTGTTTCCCATGGCAGAGCAAGCTGCACTCATGATCTGACAGTGCCCTTCGACCTCTCCAAGGAAGGCATAGTGGGAAGTATGTGAGGACATTATGCTTGATTAGTCCGTGCCTAGTTTGCCTGGGTGGGAAGATAATTGAAAACACAATGGACTTTGGAAATTGAAGGTTCTGAAATGCACTTTGCAAACACATGTAATTTTAAATCTTTAATGTGTCATCTATGTCAGCAGTGGACATTGTCTTCATTACATAAATACAATTCTTCGGCTAATACAGTGCAAATAGGGGTTAGGCAGCATCTGCAGCTATTGTAACTCACACTTCAAACAGCAGTATCAATTTTATATTCTTAAATTCTGAGAATTAAAAAAGAGCTTGGAACAGAAAAACTGACTGGCTGATTAATTTCACGTTCACTGATTTATAGCATTAAAGTTGAATTTTGCCCACTATGTGATCTTGTTTAAAAAAAACAAACCAAATCAAACCAAACAAACAAACTAAAAAAAAATTAATATAGCATATACTTGAGAAGAATCGGAATTGGGAACAGAAGGAATTTGGTTTAGCTATTTTAATACACTGCATCTATAAGCCAGTACCAAGACTATTATTCTGGATGTTTTCTGGTCTGTTGAGTCCTAATGTAGCTAATCTCCAACAGATAGTGCTGCCCAGGGTTCCTGTAAAACAATCATCTGCAAACATATTTATTAACCTTTGTTATTTAGTTTTCTGTAAAGTGCAGGCCACCCTGCTGAACAGACTACAGCATTTATTTACAATGCTGACTCCTATTAGATATCATTAGGTACCTAATAATTATAATAATTATGTGCATTGCTTAGGCTACCCTGCTAAATAACAACCACTTTTATTCAGAAGTCATAATTGCTGCAGCTAGACTTAAAATGAAATGTAATTAGATTTCAGTTCACCCCCTTTCACACACAATCTATATCCACTGTATGTGGATAAAATCTGTCCAGCAAACACTAACTCATTTAGCCTAAAAAACTGTTCTCTTTATGGCCTGTCAGGTAAAAGTTACCAGTGAATGTTTTGTAAAAACAAAGAGTATTGTTGCAGTAGAACTTCAGAGATTTTGTATGACTCATTGAAGAAGGCATAATGCTTTTTCACAGAGCTATTTCCATGGTAAACACGCTGGGGTTGTGCAGCCATAGCTGCATTAATGAACATAGTAATTCTGTAACTCGATAGTGGGATATAACCTTGAATTCAACTGTTTCCTGAGTTTTGCAAATTTGATCTGATCTTACGTGAAGCTATAGTCTTCCTTGTGTGAAATTAAGTCTGCATTCTTTATGGCAAGGAAAGGTGGAAACACAAACTTACAAGATGAAGAAAGCATGGAAGAGAAGTGATCTTTAAAACTACATGGTGATTCATTTACTAAACCTGTTTTCTTTTGAAGGACAGAGCCAAGAATTAGCTGATACCTTCTCACCATCAACCATTTTCCCTGGTTCCTGGCTCCATCTGCACACACATACAATCTCTTTGCAGGGCAAGAGCTGGCACTGGCCTAATTTAACCTGTGACCATTGAACATTTACTCTATAAGAAGTCTCGTTAAATGATTGCAGTAAAAGTTTTAAAACCTTGGATGCAGCTAGGAAGGCAAAAAAAAGTGAGTGGAGTGGTCAAGGATTAATGGAAACAGATTCAGTTCTGAGCATGTACCAGGTTGTGATTTCACAGGTCAGGATTGTTTACAAATTATTTTTTCCACCAAGTGTTTTGGAAGAGGGAGCAAGTTCTTTGAGAAAGGCTGTAAGTGAATTTGAGTTCCCAGAACCAGTTGCTCAGTAGTGCCTTTTGCCAGGCAGTCTAAATGTAACTGGAAATGGTCATTGGTGCAGTAAGTCCTGTGCTTGTACACCTGAGAGCAGCAGGTTCCACACCTTAGGGGAAGTTATGCCAATTGTGAGCATTAAGCAGACAATCTTGTAAGGCAAGTAGGTGGATTTATACCAGTCCTGAGGATGTTTCGAGTCTGAAATCTATTTAGGGTGTACTTCTAGGGCAGGAGGCTGGTCCATGGGGACCTCAGCCTCTCCTGGAGTTACTCAATCCCCACTCCAAAGCAGTCTGATAATTCCCAAACACTCAGCTGATTCCACACAGCCACATCCCATCTAAGCCCCTGTGCTCCCTGCAGTTCTGCCCACCTTTCTGCCAGGGATTTCCCCCCACTCTGTATAGCTATGTTTGAGATTTAGGAGTTGAAATCCTCTGTGGAGACTGCCTGAATTTGGCAGCCTCCAGACTCTGCAGGTGCTGTGGTAACATTTTGCAAGTGCAAGAATTTTGACTGGCCATCTTTGATTGTTGAATCGTGTTGTGGCCTTGAGTATCATCACGTAGCTTCTGCTCAGCAGAGGGAAGTTGTAATTTTCCACTGCAAAACTGTTGAGGCTCATGGTTTCCTTAGTTGCCCAACACAGCGCTGGTATCTGTGTCTCAGCAGTTAGAATGCTACTACTGCAATTCTAGCTTGGAGCTATTAATTGTGGGCTGTGATGTCTGTACAGCCTTTATCTGGGGCTAATAACTTATCCTTCCTTCCCCCTACAAAGCGAGATGCTGAAAAGGTTGCAGCTGGTCAGTCTGTGGGCAGTGTTGAGCACACACCTCCTGGGAAAACATTGCACTCTGTCTTTTCACTCTGACTGTGCTGTACAATAATAATACAGCTTTGACTTGAAACTACATCCTTTGCTTCCTGGTAAGAATCCTGCTGCAGGGATAGCAAGGTTAGTGTGGCTGATATGAAAGAAAGTTACTTTATTTCTGTAGCTACAAGAAAGACAAAGGGCCATATGGGTACATACAAACACATACCTGTTTAACATACATACATATATATATGTATGTATGTATGTATGTATGTATGTATATATGTTCCCTGAGAGACTGGTGTCAAATGTTTTCAGCTAGAATTTTCGAACCATTCCCCCTGGCATATCACTGAAACAATGACATCAACCCTTCATGTAAGGTTTCCATTTCTGTGCTTTATTCTGGTTGGCCAATCCTCTCATCCCTTAGTGATTCTGAGCATACAAAGCTATTTAATGCATGTGTATATCCACAGGCATTTCATTTGTCTCGGTTGTACTGATGGAGAAGTATTCGTCCAGAAAAAGGTGGGTGACAGGTATTGACAGGCACAAAACATTAGGAAGGGTTCCAAAGTAAATCTCCTTCAGGAGTTTTGGAATAATAATCAACAGACTTTGAGTACCTTGAATGTTCACGTTATTATTGCCGTGCACGGGTGTGAATGTTGTAGGCTGACATGGACCAGATTCTTGTGATCCCTGTACCCATCAGGTATGCCCATCCACATCGAAAAAGGGTGGACATTTAGCTTTCGAGACCACCTGTAAATCTCTGATCTTTACGGATCGTTGAAATACGTTGTTCTGAACATGTAACATGAGTTATTTCTGTGATGAACAGTGGCATCCCAGACATGTATCTGTGCGGATTTCCAAGAGCCAGCTGCAGACAGATGTGGCTGTTCAGGGCTGAGAGCAGCCCTTGCCTGAGTGGGAGCTTGGACCTGCAGTGCTTCCTTCCATCTAACATTCCTATGGATCCGTGACTGTCTGGAAAATAATGCTAATTGTTTTGTGCAGAGTATAATTAATAAAATGTGACTAAAAGCTTCAAATTTGTGTACAATTGTTTTGGAGTTTGTTGTGAGTTTTATGAGATTAATTAGTCAGAAACAGAATACCTAAGGAGATGTGAATTTTGGTCCTGAAATGTCAAACTGAGAGTTTCTAAATGGTAAGAACTTTGGCAAATCTGCACAAATTACTTAACCTTATTTGGCTTTAAATTTTAGTGTTGGCCTTTCCTGATTGTACTTGTTCGTTTGCTTGGTTTGTGAACTCCCGTCAAGAAAGGATCAGGACTATATTGATTTTAATAGTACAGAGGGGTATCCTTGACACAAGGGAATTGATTTAGGTAGAAATACATTTGAAACAAGGAATATCGTGTTCTATGCTCATTCTTAATTTACGTTTAAATAAAAAGACTTGTCAGCAAGGAACCAAAGCAGGTACCATATCCAAATTGTTATGCAATGTTGAATACACAGAAAATAAACAATTCTGAATTTCTAGCAAATAATTAAGGATTATAAATGCTTGTTAATAATAAATTTGGTAAAGTTGCTATCAGGCCCTACTGGGAAGACGTCGATGACTGGAAAATAGGGATAGCACATAATAACTTATTTAGGAAAGTCTGAATGGATGAAAAGTAAAAGGATTGAAGTCTATGGTAATTTAGTGGCCTTAATTGTTTAATTGTCATTCATGATTTGAAAATGTATGGTCTGACATGGGAAAGGATGAGTGCCATGGGAGACAAATCTTGTGAGAGTATATCCATCTATAAACAGGAGAGCCAAGCAGCTAATCAACCCCTGGTTAGAATATCCAGTCAAAATCAACATATTATCAAGATTATAAACTGGAACGGTGACTAGTAATAATAATAATAATAATAATAATAATAATAATAATAATAATAATAATGCAAATTAGGTTAAGGTTTTCTGGTTTTAATAGAAACATTTACAGTTTACAACTGCTTGAATTCTTTTGCTAAATTTTAAGAAAATCAAGGACAATAGCATCTCAGATGTCCATTGACATTCTGCTGGCTGGTCTTTCAGAGTGACAGGGCTTCTCTGGCTGGTTTAAGGCTCCCAGGTGGTGTCACAGAGCAGGGAGAAAGAACCTGGTGAGGCTGGCATGGCTGCAGCAGGAGCAGAGGCTGCTGATTCAGCAGGAGACAGTTACAAAAGCGCGTCTGAGGGAAGCCAGAGCATTAGGCAATGCTGTCAAAAACAAGAAAAAGGAAGGATGGAAACAATCTCTTAAAGTGCCTGACACTAGGCTTGTTTGAAATGGAGTCAGGCTGCTGAAAGGAGCAGTGATGGCCATGTGAAAAAGGTACAGAGCACCAGAACGTGGCACTTTCTGGAAGGAGTGCTGAACAAACAGCTCTGTACAGTTCCACTGAAAAACGTTGGAAAGGGAAGAAATTTAAAGTCCGAATGTGGCTTTGTACTTTTTGATATGCTGTTTCCGTGATATGAAACTCTGATCATGATTGGTATATATCTCAAAACAATTCAATTTTGATAAAGGAAAGTCAGGGCAATCTCAGCAATGCAAAATGTCATTAACAGGATGTGAATAAATACATGATAAGCCTGGGAGCTCAGAGGGGCAGACTTCCACTTTCTTCTTGTTTCGATGTCATTATCTATACAAAAGCATCAGGACTTCAGTTTTAAAATGGGAATGTTTTTAAATAAGTATGTCAACAGTAGAAGCCCAATGAGAATGTTGAAAAAAATCTGTTATATAGTCCTAACAAGAATATTTTTCAGCCTGAGATGTTGTAGTTCACTTGCCCATAGAGGCAACATAAATACTGGAACAGGCCCTGCCACAAGGGCCTTTATCTTGATTTTAGCAGCAGTAGAATCAGCTTAGAGTGAACAGCCTGCAGTCCTGTATGTTGCATTGCCCCAGGAATGCATCAATCCAGGGAACTTATTTTGAACTATGTTTGAAAGTTATTGTGTATATTTTCAAATGCTCCTCTATTGAATTATACATTTCTCCTATGAAAAGTCATAATACATTTCCCTATGTTTTTATATTAATTGAATGTATAAGTTGATCACTTACAGAAAGTTTTTCCACAAATATGTTTTAAATAGTTCTGTTAAATATTAAAAAGTTAGAGGTAAAGCATGAGTCAAACTGGATTTAAAAGTAGACTTAATATCATCAGCACAATATACTGCTATATAGAAATTAGTGAAGCATGTTCAAAAAGGAAAACTGATCTTGTTTTTTCAGAAATTGGCCCGTGACATCTGGCACCGATGTATTTCACATCAGTGAAGCACATATCTTGCTCAACATATTCATAAGATCTCTGATAAGGTATTTTTTCTTCATCAAAAATTGTGGAAGAATATTCTGGTCACTAGATAAATATTGGGGTTGTGATTTGTCAAACTAAAATACTACCAAACAAAATAAAAGCCTTCTTTTAATTTCTGTTTACCTCTGTACATGCTGAGGGAAAAAATAAAAGCAACTTGCATTGAAATTTAGTAATTGCTCAGATAGTTATACGGTACAGTGCACTTAATAAAAAGCGTTGGCAAAAAATGATATTAATGTTTATGCTTGCACTGTGACAATTCTGATCCTTCTCATATTATTGATTAACAGCAGCCTGAATTTTCACTTCTTTTCTTTAGTGTGGTGTGAAAATCACTGAGGACTAATGCCTGCAGCAACACAGGCATTCCACAAATCCATTTATTTTTGCAAGTGTAGATACAGAAGATCTTATCTGCCTAAGTTTACAAACATTTTCTGAAGTTGATATAAATCATTCCACTTCAGACACTCTGAGATATATCTCTCACTTAAACCCCTTAGCGATCCACTATCCACACGGGTTTTAAAACCAAACAATTATAGCAGCAGGGCAATCAGATGTTTTTTCCCTTTTAAAGGTATGTAATTGATCAGTATCATTGTTTCCCACAAAAGTGACTCAGACAGATGAAATATATCCACCTTTTTTCCTCTTTTAAACACACAGAGTGTGTTAGGCCTCAAGATATAACAATATTTACAAGCTCCTGCTCCTGTTAAGTGGACCATGCTGCCACATAGTGGAGGTCTGATACACGCTGTCTTCACCCATTTTATTAAGTTGCATGAATATAAAGATGAAATAATGGGGCTTGTTCATTTATGTAATAATTAACGGCACATTTACACGCCCAGCATATCACTGTTGCTGTTTACTATTTGATCAAGTATGATGGATGCCTTGTGGTTACAGATTCAGATTAGCATAATTTCATCACCAAGGGACCCATGAAAAGGTTCAATTATAGAGCAATCTCATTAATACCAGGGCTTGTTAAACTAATAGAAATAGACATCCCAACAGCTCTGATATGTATACATGTGCATGGAATATAATTAATGGAAAAGCAACCCGTACCTGAAACAAGCCTGAGTGATACAATTACATGATGTACTTAGGCTGACTGAGACAAATGCTGCTTTGTTAGCTCTGCTCAGAGAAAAAATGTCAGCAGAAATATAGGCAGCTTTTCTTCCAAAATGTTAATAAAAGATTTCTCCTCTATCTTTAAGTGATACACACACCTTTTTCTTTCCTTTGCCTTTTTATGAGAAACTATTTAACTCATGCTGTCCTTTGACAGGGCAGCATCAGGAATAGTAGCTCCCCAGCTCCCCTTTAGCTTCTTCGTTTTTAAGCAGCCATTTTTCCAGAACTTGGGAGAATTTACCTCCAAACAAGAACTGTGGTAAGGAAGTTTGTAGAAGTTCTACTTATTGTAGCTGTGAATGTGAGTGGGCAGCCAGCTCTTTCTTTGGAGGAGCACAATTCAAATTTCTCAGAAAGGAGAATAGAAAACTACTGCAAGTGGCACCTGTCATTCATGCATGACAGGAAGGAGTTTGAAGTCCAAGCAACAATCTTAGTCTTGCAGATTTTCTAGTGACAGACAAACCCTTTCCATCAGTTTTTTCATCAGCTAAATACGGAACCTGTGTGCAGAAACTGTTTTCCCAAAGCTGATTTTTCTGTATCAAGACAATTTGAGTTCTTATCTTTTTTTTAATTAGAAAAATCATTTTGCATAATGATTACAGTGTTACCATTTACTTACAAATACACCTCATTTGCACTCCCTGCTATTCCCACCATATCAGACCAATGATGAGGGGCATACATTCTACTTTGAATTGTTCAGTGTATCATTTCCAGGGCCAGCTGCGAACTTATCCATAGCTGGCTTCCTTTCATGTCAACAGATGACCCATTCTAACATATTTCGTAATAAATATTTCTTTCACTTTGACCAGCCATAGTATTCTGATCAAATACTTTCTGGAAAGTGCCCTGCTAGTACTAATAATACCTATTAATAATACCTACTGCTCTATTAGTAACACCTAATACTCTCTTATTTTAGGAGAGTCGTGCATGAGCAGCTGAATGTCCACTCTCATGAGCTCTGGGCTCTCAACTGGTGTGTGCAGCAGAATATGAACTGTAAGGGAAGACAGGTCCTTCCCTTGCATGGCACTTGTCAGCACAGATTAGGACTTAAGCACTAAGAAAGGCTATTAAAGTTATTTGGGACAGGCTGGATGTGGCTGTCTTTTTCAGAGCATCACACTGGAAGACGCAAATCCTTCATCTCATAATTGCTCAGCAACTTGAAAACAGAGAAGGGCATTTGGAACCAGCTTGACAGTTACCTCTTGCACCCTTTGCAAGAAGCAATATGGGATGTCCATCCATTTGATGTCCCATTGACATCGAATGTTTGAGAAATGGCGAATTTCTCACTGGCTAACATCTTGTGTATTCTGGGAAGGTTTGTTCAGAATTCACTAAAGTGTAAATTTGTTAGTTCCATCCAAAGAAGCCCCATGAGCCCATTCTTATTTGACTTAGTTTATACTGCTTAGTAAGGAGTTTCAAAAAAGCCATGAAAAGCCACTCTCAAGCAAGAATAAGAGTGTCAACACAGTCATGCATCTAAGAAAACTTTCTCTTTCAGGCAAAGTCTTGTGACACAAGAACTTTGGCTCTCAATGGAGGAAAAACTTCCAGATTTTGACACAATCATTCCCATTATTTCCCCAAATGGCTTTAATTCAGTCTTGCTAGAAAGCCAAAATTGGTCTCTGCACAAGAGAACCATGACTAAATGGCATTTAGTTTGAACCTGTGTGAAAAGCAATGTTGGATGGTCACCACGAGCACAAGGTTTTGAGCTCAGGGTTCCACCTCTTCGTGGGCTTTGTGTAAAGCTCAGTTTATTTTTCCTGCCTCCCAGTGATGCTGGTGATTCAGGTCCTTACACTGGAGTCACTCCTTATGGCATATAACATATTTAGGCACTATTTAAGATTAACAAACCAAACCCACCCCCCCCACACACACACACACAAAAAACTCTACACCATGAAAAATAACAAAATCCCTGTGTAAATCTAAGAATACTCACTCTTTCACACTAGGAGCAATGTGAATAGTCTGTGTCCTAGACTGGAGTAGGACTGACACTTTTCAATGGGATTTATTTCTTCACTGACCTCAGCAATGGGAACTGGCTTTGGTCATGTCCTTTGAGCAATGTCTGATGTCCCCACGGTCAAGCTCTTAATCATTCAGCACTCATAAAAATCTTGCATGTTTGCAGAATGCTGTAGAAATGGTAAACTGCAGCAGAGTGTGGAAATAAGTATTGTGAGCACGGAGAGCATCTGAGGCAAGAACTTTTTGGCAACCATGACTAGCTCCAGTAAAATGGGTCCTGTTCAGAATACAATAACTCTCTAACAATTCATTGTTGAATCCCTTGTTTCCTTTGTAGACCTAATTTTTGCTTAAATTAATTTTTATGCTGATGTGTATATGCTCTGATTCCACCATGTGATCTTATTAAATCTACAGTGGTGCATTTTTTATCACTTCTGCTAGTCGATTTTTCTGCAATTTTAAGCAAAATAACACAATTCCAAAAATACTTGAAAGCTCATGAATGACTCATACTGTAATTCACTGAATACCATAAAATATTCAGTGACTCAGAGTCCTAGCACAAACCAAAGGTCCAAAAAAGACTCTATTGTTCACATTACAGAGGTACAAAATCTGAAGACTTATAAATCGGGCATTAGCAACTATTCCTGCCTTTTGGGTTGACACTTGTCAAAATTCTAGCTAATCCCTGTGTGGATTTTTAAAACACTGTAATGGAACCTAATAATTTTTTAATGAGAAACAGCGTGTTTGCTAGATTAATTTCAATTTGTAATGTTGATTAGTTTCATGTGAGAGTGTAATGATCTGGGGGAATATATGACACTGGAACACTGGAAACAGTTTTCAAAGCGTAAAGCAGCTGTGTTACATGGTTCTTCTGCTCAGAATTACAATAGCAGTGTAGCTCACTTTCTGAATGATTCAGCTTTCATGTTTTGAACACCAAAAGCTTTTATTCTCTAGGGCAAACTGATCCCTACATAGTCCAATGATCATGTCTCTGGCTGAGTGGATTAAGTAGGAAATTACTTAGAATACCCTGATCCAGAACTGAGAATATTTGAGGAATGAAGTTCACTCAAGCTTGTTTCCCCTCTGAAAACAACACTTCTCTATGGATTGTGCACTCTGTCAGTTACACATATGGGTGTCTTTATCCAGTTTCATCATTCCTGATATTTTAACCCAGTATCACTTAGCACTAGCACACATCTACTGATGTGACCAGACCAGCAGCCGTGCAAGGATGCCATAAAGGAAAGAAGAACCAGTCTGTCACCTTTAAAAATGGTATCTTTATTTTTGAACACAATGGCATTTTGAAGTGCGGCCGTTCATACGCACGGCTTCGATGGATAATGACCATTCTGAAATAGCATTATGACACTGCTTAGTAAGTCCAGAGACAACTGAGCTGGTGTTTAGGTGGTGATAACATTTGTTTGGAGCTGAGGTTTTGATAATGAAACAAAAATGGCATTGAGACTCATGTGGCTTCCTCGAAAGTACCTTTGGAGAAGAACAGGTGCATCAAAGTACATTTTTAAGAGGACTGAGCATAACTGGGGTTTGAGGATTTCATTGGAAGACTAAGGTTCTGTTTAAATATAGTCTGGTGCAGATAGAAAATGGTAGATATGAGACTAACTGGCTATCACAGGAAATAGTAGAAATGTAATACTGTGTTACTGCACCCAGTAGAGTTAGAAATGTCAGTCTGATACAACAGTTGTATTTCTTACGTGGAGATTTTTTAAAATAAAAAATCGGCAGCCTCGTGCAGATGACTTTTAAATGAATCCATAAGCATTGATACATTCCCTTGCCAAGGTGCAATATCATTGATCACAACTGGGACTCGTTGTTATTAAGGTTTCAACAACATTTGTATTAACAAGTCACCTTTGTATCGTAAAAAGGGAGAGGGTTGATAGGCATTAAGAAAACAGCTGCATCGTAGCGAGCAGCCAAGAGCACAATGGGTGTCAATAGGAGGTAAAACTACTCCTGCTGAGACAAGTGAAGAAGAAAAATGAAACAGGAGGATTTGTTCCAGCAGCCCTGCCTAATTGTTTATTCCTTTCTCATTCCATCCTAGTCACTTAAGGGCTACGGCTTCTGTCATGTAAAAGGAAAAATCAAACCTTGGGCTGCTTGGGGTTTCTCTCACTGTAAATGAGAGGAATTTGGGTGCTGGGAAGCTGTGGACAGGGTGATGGCATGTTACCTTTTCCTGATTAGCTACAAGGCATTTACTTCAGATAAGTGCTGTGCGAGCATATGACCTCATAAGTGGCCCCAACCAAACACTAATAGTCTACTTTAGAGAGGAGATTAGGTTCCACTAATGGTGTCACAGCATGAAATAAGATGCAACATATTAACTGTTGGAGAAGGAGCAGGAACGAGGGGGGGAAGCTTGGAATAGAAAAGGACAGCTGAAAGGTAGAAAGAACCCAGGGACAGCATAGGGTATCTGTAGCTCCTCAGTGTAAGCAGATTTTTCAGACTTCTTGGGTGGAAAAAGAGAATTTAAAACAATATAGGAACTGACTCCACTGTACCTGGCACCTGAAAGTTTGGCTCTCCTGAGTGCTTGGCCAGTGCACAAGTCCAGCTGGGTTCCAAAATTGGGGCAGAGCGTGTCCCCAGCAGCAGGTCCCTGACAGCTCCAGGCTGTCCCATGTCCCTCTGGGTGCTGAGGGCAGCAGTGCCTCATCATTTTGTTTCTGAGGGCTCCGACCAGCAGGAACCAAAGCATTGTTCCTGGGAGTTGCATTCAGCACAAGCTGACTTGGTCCTACTCCCCTCAGAGGCCTCTGTTTCTCTTTCATGGTTATAACGTAAGCTGTAAAAATGCAAATTTTTTTCATCACTGGTAGCATTGAAGCTGCTATGCTTCCCAGGAAGAGCAAGTCAGGCATTTCCCATAATCTGCAGAGAGATCTCTTATAACTCTGAGATGAATTTTATAAATAGAGCAAACAAAACAGTTGAACTCAAAAGCTTTCTGTCAGGTGAAAGATACCTGGCAAATTATATTGTCACTATTATTTATCCACCTAAGCTGAGGGAGCTGGAGCAACTTTTAACAAATTGGCCAACTTTTTTTTTTTTTTTTTGTCTCAAATATTCTTTCTTGGTTCTAAAATGAGTAAAATCTGGCAGTAGAATTTCTGCTCTAGTTTATAGGATTTCTAAATTTTTGAAGCTCATCACATTTGTGCTGACTACATTCCCTGGCAGGCTGAAGTTAGACAGTTGGCTCATGCATGTGAAAAATGTTTTGGCCCTTGTCATTTCTCAGATTTTGCCATAGATTCTCAGATTTTGCCATACTTACCAAACGAGTGTACCAAACAAACACAGTGAAAAAGTACTGCTCCAGTACCTATTTGCATATCAGTATCCAAGCTCATTTTCAAGTCCATGATACTGCCATTAGAATCTGCTTTTACAAGCTAAGAATCAGGCAATAAATTTTTATATTGCATTTTCTATATGCCAGCTGTCTTAACCTTACATGCAAGCCCAGTGGGTAAATAAATACTTGAATTAGAATCTGATTTTTTACAAATAAATCTGAAAACATTGTAAGGCATTTTTCAACTTATGCAATATATATATGGTTTTGCAGTCCAAGTACAATTTAAAGTCCAAACATAATTTAACAGGTTAGCATGAGAGAATCTTTTTCTGAAGACTGTCTACTGATTTTACTGTTGTTTACAAGCTGAGAGCATGTGATTAACAGCACTCTAGCTTTGAATAACAGGGCATTGGACTTCTCACCAGGAGACATGTTCCTCTGTTGAAGCACTGAGGTGTAACAGTGCAGTTTTGCTGCTGATGTGGAGAAAGATCCAAGAGTGATCTGCTCCTTCAGAAACTTGTATTTTCAGGGAGGTGAAAAGTACAGGTGCTGAACTAAAGCATGGATGTTAATATCTGTTCTCACACACATACAAAAATTCATGTATGTATATAGATATATATATAATGTTTACAGTCATATGTATGAAATGGTAAAGTGACAATCACGTAACAGATTTTTTTGGAAAGAGCACCTTAAAAGCACTGACCAGTTCCAGGGTTGGGTTTGAGACAGAGCAGATGACCCAAGTGCACCCCATGCCAATATGCATCTGACGAAAACATTCATCTCTTTGGAAAGAGGAATAGTTGAATTGTGGTTCTTTGCATGGGGACAAGATTAATTCAGAATATACCCTCTCTGGAGATGACATCAGCCACTCAGACTTGTTATCCCAGAGAATTCACTGTCAATTGAAGCTATCAAACTATTTTCATTAGATAAATGCCTCCTTCTGCAGGATTACACACCCATTTATTTCCACCTCAGTTAAGGAGTACCTGTGCCACTGTAGCCAATACTATTGAGGTGTTTAGCCAGCCTTCCTCCAAGGGGTGCTGAACACCTCGGCCAAGGTGGGAAGGAATCAGGTTTTGCCACTCCGAATTCTCCAGCTGATGGACTTCAGCATAAAGCCAAGTCAGGAGCACAAGGTACTCTTGCAGCTGTCATTGCAGAAGTTCTCTTCCACTCTATTCATAATGTGGAGTTTGTGAGAGAGAGAGGCATTCAGACGTGCCTTTCTCATGCCTCCAAGGGGCTCAGTCTGTAGCTCAGGCACTCAGGTGTGGCTAAGCAGTTTTGGGGCAGTTTTAGAAGGCATCTGCTACACAGCTCTGTTTTCTGCTCAGAGGTTTTTTATGGTTGTTCTGGATGCTTCTGTAGGAAAGGATGTTTGTCCAAGTTCTCTGCTACCTTGTATTGCAGTCCAGGCCACCAATACAGCTGTCTCCCCTGGTGCAGTGCTCTGGTCCTGGACCAGCCTTTTGAACATGGGAGCAGTGCATAGCTGAGGCAGAGACTGGGGCTGGGTGTGAAAAACCAACTCTTATTTCATTATATGAAATACAGCATAGACAGTGCATTTTCCACATGATTTTCAGTCTCAGAAGGACAATGCAAGAGCAGTGTGTGGAAATCCACAGCCTACTGCTATAAATGTTGGTCACTTTTGCCTTCTTTTTGAGGAACTTGAAAATTCTGTCTTGCTATCATTAAAATACTGATTTGATTGTCTTCTAGCTTTCTTCACAGCAATCCTGCTAAACAAATAAATAAACCAGAGGCATGAGATCTGCTGTTCTAACTCCTGTGCCAGCTGAACACAGCAGGCTCTCTCCATGCAATTTGCAGTGTTCATGTATTTCTATGATCGTACCCAACTTTCATAGAGCAACAGGATTAGAGCACCATTCCTGCAGGATACACCAGCATTCCTTATGGAAACTCCACTCAATATCTCTGCTGCAGGTTAAGAGCCGATCACTGCTCCCAGGGCTATTTGAAACACTCTGGCCACTGACCCCAGTTGTTACCACCCTCATTTCCCAATATGCCACAGATTTGTACTTACACACTCTCTGGGAGCTGTTGGAGCTGCAGGGGGCTGGACGTGACATTGGCTGTGATCCCAGTGCCCTCACACATGACCCCAATCAGCTTCGCTACAATTCTCATGATACCCACAGGGTTTCCAGATGGAAAGAGAAAAATAAATGTTATCAGCACAGTCCAAATGGAAAAAGAGGTTTTTTTTTTCATAGAAAATCTTTGATGCTGATACACAGCAGTTTTTAATTCATCTTTTTGTATAAGAATAATTTCATCTGTTAGAACAAGGGAAATATAACAGGCTTACTTTGATTGTCAGATTCCTTTTCTTTCCTTTTAAAATGGGAAATAATGCGAAAAGGAATTATCCTTTATTTTTAATGTATTTTCTACTCCTCATCAGATCTCACAGTCTATGATATGGAGTTCCATTTGAGCTACTGAGTGCTGGAGCTGGGAAAGGAGCAGTGGTTTTGGACAGTCACTCAGCTTGCTGTGTTCTGTCTTGGTGGGATAAACAAATAAGGTGGGCAGTAACTGGAGGAAAAAGCTGCCGTATCTCTCCCTTGGCATGACCCAGGATCTTTATTTGCAATTCATTTCTTATTATACAAGTCCCTTTGTGCCAGATCTTGAAGTTTTGGCTGTTTCTTCATTAAAATAGTCTCTGCAAGTGAATCCTTCTTGGTTTTAGTGATTTTTAGTGCAGTTTAGAGGTGCAACTATGCTAATCTGAGTCAAAGCTGTTTGCCAGCTAGGCAGTTTACTGAGTAAGTATTTAGTGCCAGAGTTCACATATAGCTGTGCACGTGTAATTCATACATACAACTTATTTTGTTAAGACTAAGGTTTGAAAGTTTTCAGAATCAGGGCCTTAAATGCATGTTTCTGTCCTGCTCCTACTCCTCCAGCCCCAAATCAGTGATCCAAAAAAAAAAAAAAAAGCAACATGCTGAACTGTGGAAAACTCTCATCATCACCTCACCCTTTACGCAATAGCAACCAGATATTTTTCCTGCCAGATCCATGCTGAGGTTTTGATGACATGCATGTGACATACAGTGGTCAGTAAGGTTAATCTCAGATCTATATTTTTAAAGATATCCATGAGGATGGACTTCTGCACCTGCTGTCGATGTAAAGATGGCTTACCCAACTGCAACTCACCTCACGGCGTGTTCTTGAAAACCTTTCACTTTTAACACATCTGCTTAATAAAAGTGCTTTCACTGACAGTGAAAAATGGAGCCTATCCATGTGTTAGCAGCCCACATTTCCATTGCTACCATCTGAACTCCAGAGAGCTGCTGCACTCAGCGAGAGGCAATGATGCCATTACAGTGTGACAAGGGCATATGGAGATACTTGGGCATAGATTGTACAAATGCTCTTACAATTTTATCTTTTAGAATGGGCCTTGCAGTAGGGATAATTAAAAAGTGCTGGCTTACAGGGATCAGTCTGAGGGCTCAGGGAGTGAACAGAAATTATGAGTGACCCGAAGGTAAACAAGTGTGCATGTTCGCGTTAAGGATAAAAGAAGCAACAAGTAAATCCACTACCAAAACCAAACAGATTACAGTTCAGGCTGTGCTTCTAAAAGATGAAGAAAGGCAAATCGATCTTACCTTTAGATGTAGCAACTTCTAATAGCTCTGCCAGGGATGTCAGCAGTGCTGCTGTCTGGCTGCATTGTGGTTACGTGGTTCATTTCAAACACTGCAAGCTGTGAACTGTCCTAGAAAAACCTCAATGGCTGCAATTAAACAATTTAAAAGTCCTAAGTCATAAAGAATAGACAAATAGTTTTCTTTTCCATGTCCTGCTCAGGTGGGAGCTGTCTGGTCACTCCTGCAGAAAGAAACAGTGCTCTTACAGGCACACTTTGGACTTTATGAGGTAGCACCCCAGGCTCATCGTGTTTGTTCATTAGAGATGAGCTTGAATGTGTTGAGGTGTCACTAATGATATTTGCATGGAATACTGGGTGGAAACACTGGATATAATTCCTAGGCATCAGGAGAAACCCCAGCAAGACAAAGGTATTTCTTGTCCTACTCCCTCAAAAGGGATATTACTTTCTTGCAAACATTCAGTTTTGGGAAATGTTCTGGAAGAAAGATGCTTTCATTTTAGTGAAGAATGGGACAGGGAGTAGGGAAGTCAGAGCAGTGTTAAGTTTTGAGGAGCTACCACTGCTAGACATCCTCTGAACTGCCAGTGGCTTGATTTCACGCTCAGCGAGCAGAAGACGCAAATTCAAAATTGAGCAATACAGGGAACTACAACTGAGTCTCCAAATCCCTGAACACTCTTTTAAAATCACCAGCCTTGGCTGTTGCAGTATAGCCTGACTCTCATTGTGCCCCAGGAATCAGAGTTTCCATCCTTGGCCAGCAGCAGCTCAGAGCCCTGTCCTTGCTGAACAGCCCTGGTGAGAGGGGATGGGTGTGCGTGGCGCCAGCCACATGCCCCAGGATCCAAAAGTTCCTGGTCCCAGCCACATGCCCCAGGATCCAAAAGTTCCTGGTCCCAGCCACGTGCCCCAGGATTCAAAACCCCATGGCCTGAAGCACCTGGCCCCAGCACAAAGTAACCTCTGCTCTCACTGCATAGGCTGAATTATTATCTAACCCACAGTCAGATACAATACAGCAGTGATATACTCAGAGCTGGCCTGGCCCTTTGAAATCAAATTAACAGTCGAGTAACAGCTAGGTGCTTTTGCCCCGTGTGAGAGAAGCCAAAGGCTGAGGCTGTTTTTGCAGAGCTGGGGATGGGCTGTGCACACCACAGCAGGGCTGAAGAGCACACCCACAGAGCCATCAGCCCAGCCAGGCACCAGCCCAGCCCCAGTGCCACCCGGCTGCGCTTCCTTTCTCATGGCTCTCGGGCTTTGAAGTCGACATGTTCAGCTGTGCTCAGCAGGAGGGCCAAAGGTTTGAATATTCAGATTTCATCTGTGTTTATAGAGTGGGCTTTTGAGATAGAGGAATTCTGTAACATAGTCCAGTGTCTGGGGGGAGGGCTGCTGAGGCTGTCAGTGGGTCCGGAGGAGCTCCGTCCCTTACAGAAACCACTGTGGCCACATGAACCTTGTGCATAATATCAGGTACCTTTAACAGAGCTTTTTAATTGCATCTCCCTTTTTATTTCTGGTTGTTTCATAATGGCTGCATGCTGCAGAAGGCAATATTTAGTGTATTCCACTTAACTAGTGCCGGTTTAAAGTTGATTTTGGTGCACTATTGTTTTCTGCAGTGCCTGACTCACACATATATGAAGTTTCCTTGGTTTCCATATGGAAAAAAGTATGAAATTTGATAATATAACATGGAAGCTATTGATTTTCTAAAGCCCCATGTACTGCTTCAGTGCATGCAGTATTCTCATGTAGACAGGCACATAACAGCCCAATTAATGAGTCGGTGCCCAGGAAGGGCAAGCAGAAGAGCATTTGCTTGCTCTGTCCTTTCATTCCAAATCCAGGCAAGCAGAGAAGCATTACGATATTCCTACCAAACAGCTTGGGAAGAACATGTTTAAATCTCCCCATGCAGAACTCCAGAAACTTCCCCATTTTCCAGGCAGCTCCTGCCCCACACCACGAGATGTGCAGCACCAGGTGTGATAGGATTGAGGCTGCTGCTTCTGACACAAGTGTGGTGTAGCTGCACTACAACAAAGTGTGCTGGGATAAAGGAATGAATCCCTGTCCTCTTTGTTTCATGGGGGACCCTTTCTCCCATTACAGAAAAATTGGCAGCTTCCAGTTGTGCAGAGCCAGGGGAGAGGCAGGCTTGCCAAGGAGTTTGTTGCCTGTCAACAGAGAATGGCACTTTGTGGAGCGTGGCTGGGGTGGACATGGGACTCCTTTCTGCTGCCAGTCCTTATTACAGGCCATAATCCTCTCCAAAGTTATTCCTGCCCTTTTCTTTCTCTTGTGGGCAGATGTTCCCTATTCTTTATCAAGCATTGATAAATGAGTGAGTGGGAACAGAAATATTGAACTGGGCGAGCTGTTTTAGCACTGGGTAATTCTATGCAGCATAATTAAAGGTCAATGTGCTCCTTCCTACTTAAGGTCACTTCATGTATGTGAAGTCGCACCTTAGACTTAAGACTTCCCCTGCACAGGAGGAAGTGTTGTAAATGAATGAACTGACATTTCTACCTCCTCCTACATGCTGGAAAACCCCTTTTTTCTGTAAATTATGGGCACTACCCATTAGGAAGTGCTGCACAGGGTGGCATACAGTTACAGTGCTATATGGAAAAATTTAATACATTTGTGTGGTCTCTGTGCCTTTTTTTACCTTTTCTGATTTATCCTATACAAAATAATTTAGCAGCCTAATGGAGAAGGCACAAGAGAGGAGCCATTTCCTGAACATTGCAGAGATGCAGCTCCAGTGTCTGGCAGAGGGGCTCATTTTAAGCAATATTGAATCAAACACCTGCTATTAAAAGTAACACACTAAAGCGGGATTCCATCAATTTGCTGTTTGGGTTTTTTAATATTCATAAAAATATATTTCTTGCGGCAGCAGGGATAGCAGTGAAAGGAAGGACAACTAACATCCGCATCTTCTCCATGTGATTAGAGTATTTGCATCAAATACTTTATTATGAAGGCTGGAGAACAAGAAAAGCACATTCAGCATCATATGTTATGGCACAATCCCTCTCTGGTAGAGCAAACAATGGCACCATTATACAAGCTGACATATTTTTTGTTTCTAATATATTCTGCTTCTTTGTGTCTGTGTGTGCTTAAATAGCAGGCACAGATGTACTGTTTCCAAAGGTCTTTGACTTGTCATGAGAATACTGTCTTTACCAGTAAAATAAATTGATTACTAGTGACAATGTTAACTATTATACAAAGAACACAGCTCTGGTGGGCTTTGTTAGATTTGAAAGAAAAGGTGATTATTTCTTCTTTATGACAGTTTGAAAGGTTTGCCATGTGGATATGGAAAGATTTTGCTCATGAATATGCAGAGGAATGGCAACAGGCTGAGGAGCCAGATCTTCACATTGACCGTTGGCTGTGATTGAGTTAGAGGAAGAAATGAAACACAAGACAAACACAAAATGCACAAAACCATTATGGGAGGTGGTTAAAATATTCAGTTGTGAAGATATTGTGCAATATTATATTTGAGGTATAATATCAAATTGATGACATAGTTACAGGGAAAACAGTGCCAATGGGATGATGCACAGGGCACTGAGTTCACGGTAAGGCCATCAAATTCTTGAATACTTTTTATGCCTAGGGATTATGACTTGATGCTATGATCAAGTATCCTCTGAGCAGTGACATCAGGAAAATGGCCTGTGACACAAGGCAATATACCTTTCTTATCAAGATGTGTTGCAGGTTTTCTGGGGAGCATTCTAGTTTGCTGAAGAAAAAAAAATCTAATGCTGGTATTGAGTAGAAAACACAGCCACAAAATACCTACCTGTTATATTACAACGGCTTTTCAGACATTTTTCCTTTCATATTGTGAAAATTTATTAAAGGCATACTTAGAGGAAGTCTTTTACTAGAACTTTTATATTTGTTCATGTTTTTGCTCTGAAACATATTCAAAAAGCTCTCCTGCTACAGATCTCATGTTAAAATAATTTGGGATTATTTCTAATCTAATTTAAGATGCTGCAAATATTTTGTGTAATGCGACTGGAAATTATCTATTTGCTTCCCTAGAAAAGGCTTTGAGTTCTCCCTTGACTGGAGTTCAGATCATGCTGCTAAACACCAATTTAGAACACAAATCAGGCTCCTTGTTGATTGCAGCTCAATTCATGCTGCTAAATACCAGTTCTCTGATCAGCAAGATGCTGCTCTGTGGGCTGTGACCTGGGCCTCCCAAAGCCATGGATGCCTAATTTTTACATCGGTTGCATTACTAAAATTAGGTTTATCCTATCAAACCATAATTAAGGATACAGTTCTTACCTGATCATACAGCAAGGCTTTCCTTTCACATTCAATTGTTTTTAGTGACTCATCTAAAATTAATGACAACTATGCATTCCTTTGGCACATGTAGTCTGCCTTTCCTTTAAATCATAGACTCCTGTTCAAATATCTATGACATCCTTAATGCATTTAAACTTCCCTTTAGAAGACTTTCTCTTAGATTGTTTCTTTCTCAGGTTACTGAACATTTTTTGATTTTCCTTACTTTTCTAAATGCTAATAGTTTTCACGATTGGTCCTCAAAGTGAAAGAAAGAGCAAAACTCTTTCCTAAAATCTAGACCCCATGTGAACATCTCACTGATGATACATCTTTTTTCTGTTCTTGGCTGTTAAATCCTTCCTAGTATTGCATAGTCATTGTTGCCCAGAAAGGTGGCAAAAAAATCAGATATTTTTTGCACTTCCTTGCTTTGCCTGGACACCTGTTTCTTTTAAAATGCTGTTCTTTATGACATATTCTGTGTTTTTAAGAACGTTAGTCAACAGAGGCAGGATGTACATAGACATAAAGTCAGATTAGGAATAAGGTAGGAGCATGGGATGGAGTTTAGCTGCTTTAAGTGATGCTGCTTTACTCTTCTGATTAATAAACCTGCTTTCCTCTGTATGTTTTCAAATTGCTGAGAATTTATTATACAGCATGTAAAAAAAAACAACTTACTGAACTCCTGCAGAGACTTTGATGAGACAGACCCTAAACTGAATGAAAGATGGAATATGATAATAAAGGGGACTGAAACCAAGTTTGCTTTGTCATAGCAATTTCTAATCAATCCCTATATATCATGTGGTCATATTTGTAATGAAAATATTCTCATGAAATAAGAAAAAGTACAAAGGGTTCATTCAAAAGCACCTACCAGCTGCATACACTGTATTAATAGGAAGACTGATATACCTAATCAGTGGTTCACATTTCAAACCAGGAGGCCTAACAGCTTCTGAGATATAAGTAAATGAAAATTCATGATTCTGTATTGTGCCCAAGAGCCAACTTTACTGCTATTGCCATATGATTATTTATAGCTGCAAACTATCAAATGGAATTGCTTACCACCACCTTACTATATGTGGTAATTGATGTGAAGTGAGGCATTGCGTCCCCAGCTGACCCCAGCATCCTGAAAGTCAGATGGATTTTATCTAACTCAATTATGATTGATATTATCAAAATCCGTGAAGCACGACACGGTGTAAGGGCCTTCCTAAGCGAATCTATTGATTGTTTCTCTGTGGCTGTGTGTGTGTGCATGTGTTTCTCGAGGCTCTGGCAATGGAGCTGTCTCTGGGGAAAAGAAGAGCAGTACTGCTGACAATTTCCACGTGTAAATATATATTTCTGATGGCTTAACTTGCCCTCATCACCTCATAGGGATTGCCAGAACTTCTACTACAAACCCCTGGGTTCACTGGCAGAGAATTTTGCTACAATAAGAAAATTTACCGGTGTGGTCTCTGTGGGGCTGGAAATCAAAATGTTCTGTACTCTGCTTGGCTGTGGCTCGAGCAGAATAAGAGCTCCTGTGTTACAGTTCCATGCTGTTCCTTCGCTGCCCTGGAGCAGAGCAGGGGCTGTGCTCTGTGCGAGCAGCCAGCCCTCCACCCTGCCCCTGCAGAGGTTTGCCAAACTGGACACGAGGCTGGAGCAGTGAAATGAAGCTTTCCCCACGGCAGCCTTACTATTTCTAGCAATTTGGAGTTCAGGGACTGCTGTTTAGATCTGCATCATGGTGTTTAATAATTTCTGGTGGACATTTCTAGTCTGAATTTTCTCCAGTCACCTTCTGAACCCACACCAAATATAATAAGGAAGTCTTATAATAAGGAAGTCTTTGATAAAATAGGAAATGTGCAAAGTAATATATAGTTCTATTTATCTGCTGTTTTGTGATTTCCCAGATTGCTCCCCAACTGATGTAGTATTGTGAGAAATGGTAGCTATTTATTCCACAATCACCTTTTCCATGTTAAGGCGTGTTTTTATGGACCCCCCACAAAACCTTCCTCAAGCTTTCCTGTCCTAATCAAAGGAACCTTTTCTAATTAATTTTTCAGAAACCTTTCAAAAATGTTGTTTTTATTATTATTTTTCTCTGTGTTATTCTGTAATACCACATTTGAGATCAAACACCAAGAAGTATTCACAAATCAGGGATGCTGTGTATAAATAATGTTTTTTCCATTCCTCACCTAAGCATTGAGTTAATGTTTACTGTCCATAATTACTGTCCCACTTTGCTAAGTGATAATAAATTATTTAGGGTGTCATACTGTGTTTCTGGTTTGGGGTATTGTTTTCTATTCCCTTCCCCCCACCTGTGCAATGTCTGCTTTTGTCAACATCTTGTCTCTTCAGCTGTTTTTTCACCATGTTGCCCAGAGATTCTTCTCCAAATCTCAGTCAGTTTATGTTTTTACTGTCCTGGTAATGTTCTACTAGATAATAAATTGTCACCAGGACAAGCACTCCTCCATTTTTCTAAGTCAGTTATGAATATGTTACAGCACAGGTCCCACTACCAAGCTCTATAGGAAAGTACATTCCCTTCTGAATGAAAAATCAATTATTTAGTCATCATTTAGTTACCAACATGTAGGATGGATGAATTTATATGCTGGAGAAGAGGTTTCACAGCTCTGCCTGCCCTTTTTTGAAATTTAGTTTTTTAATTTTTTGTGAGGTTATAATGGGAAGTCTGAATGACTTCTTAGGAAATAAGTTATAGTGCCAGGTATTGACATTTTAGAGCTTTTCATTCACTTAACTTCTTGTTATTCTTATTAGCAAAGTACACATTTACTTGCTTTTACAGAGTTTCTATATTGTTCCTTCTCTTTTTCACAACCCCTCGGGACTTTCCCAGTGCTGCACAAAGTAGCCATAGGGCTGACCCAAGTGCCCTGTTCTTTGCCTAAAGACAACATTTGGACTGCAGGAAGTTAGTTTAGGAATGTTATCCTCTTCCCTGCAGGAATATAGTTAGAAGATTGCAAATGCATCCATACTCAGCTATTGGCAGCTGTCAGACAGCCCTTCTGAGTCCAGAGTTACTTGGGGCTGGTACAGAATTAAAGAAAAGTTACTTTTGCTCTTCCATCCTACCAGAGCACATCTCTTGAACAGATGGGTCACTCCATCCTTTAACCAGCACTTATGGGGGAAAATGAAAAACAATTGAAGATGGTGCATTGTAAGCAATGCTTCCTCTTTTTACAGCCATCAACTTTTAGTGACCAAAAGAAATAAGCATCATTATTAGAAGATTCAATATCCATTTCACAACAAGAAATTCACACAGCTGTGAAGTTTCTTGCTGTAGAGATGTACATTTTCCTGATATTTCTGCTAAAAGAATACCATTAATGCACTACCTAAGACATGCTGACAGAATGCTTGTTTTATATTTCTCCCCTCAGAAAAGCAATATACAGCTAATTCTATTGCTACTGTTATTTAAACCCAAGTGGATAGTATTTATATGGGCTACATCCTTGGTGTCATCTAAGTTTCTTATCTACTCTATCAAAAGTTATGCATTTTCCTTTTGCAAAACTTATCTCAGCGAAAGATCTCTTGTTAATTTTTTGGGTTTTGGGGATTTTTTGTTGGTTTTTTTTGTTTTGTGGGGGGGTTTTTTTAGTTGGTTGGTTTGTTTGTTTGTTTTTGCTGTTTGCTTTTCGTGGGATTTGTTTGTTTGTCTTTTGTTTTTGTTTTTGTTGGTTCTTTTGGGGGGTTGGGGGTTTTTTTTGGTTTTTTGGTTTGGTTTGGTTTGGTTTGGTTTGGTTTTTTTGTTTGGTTTTTTTAATGTTAAAGAATACTACCTAAGGTCGGAAATGGATGAAGTTGCATTTCCTAACTCTGGCCATTCAGAGGAACTAAGTCTGTCTTTGAGTGAGCCATCAAAATCAAGATGTTTATATCACACCTTAATTTTCGCTCTGAGTGCCAGCCAACAAGTAGGCACCTGGCCATGCGATTCTCCAGCACTTCAGCCCAGGTAACTTCCATGCCTCTACAGCATCTGACATGGAGTTCACCTGCTAGTGACTGACCCAGTGTTTAACAGCAATTCACCACTGGAAATGGTCTTTGAAATTCATAAATTCAAGGCAAGCCTGGTTTATGGGGACTGATAATGCTGTATTAGTTGCTGGAAGTTAATGAGGTCCTGTGTTTGAGTACAACCAGATTAAAATGAAAAACGAACCACATTACATTCTGTTTCGACAATTATTATCAGTTGGTTGTAATATAAATATGCAAATTTCTCAGCTTGAACTTTAACATCTTCTGTAGAGACCATTCATCTCTTTAAAGTATTAATTTAAGTTGTAAAAGGATCCATACATCATTGCATGTCATTTTGAAAACAAATATTAATCAATTTTACACTCTGAATTGCCACTGTGCAAGTGTAATGTCCATTATTTTGGAGCAAGTCAGTGGCAAGAAATTTACATATTCATTCTTGCCTTAAGAAATCATATGATAATACAAGTACAACACAAGAAATTCAAAAGACTTAAGACCTTATCATCATCTATTCAATGGCAAAAAGGCTGCCTTTGCATTCTCAATGCATTGGTATGCAGATTAGGAATATGTTTCTCATTCCTATCAGTATAACCTTGAAAGCTGGTGACAGCTGAAGTGTAGTCATAAGTTTTCTCTTCCAACAGAAAAAACAGAAAGAAAAAGAGGCAACAAAATGAGTGTAAAGGATACAGCAATTTCAAGTTTTATGATAAGCTTTTTGATAGTGTATCTGACTACTTAGATAGACTGCACTGTGTGGGTATGTAGCTTAAAAGTGTCTTATGTCTAGATTTAGCTAGAATTGTAATTACAGGTACATCTCTGCCACTAAACTAAAGTTCATATTTCTGATATGAGGGTTAAACCTGTCTTTTGTTAGCTACCACTATAGGAAATGGTTGATGGTGTTGGCGTGTTGAATATTGCCAAGGACACCAATTTTTATCCCAGCTGTCTCCGGGAGAAAGGAGGCAGTTCCCGGTTGGAAGGCAAGCAGTCCCAGGCAAACACTGTGCTGGAAGCCTTGTCCTGGGGAAATAGATAGGAAGCAAAGTCTGCAATCCAAGTAGTTTGCCTGTTTCTTCTGTGGGAATCATAGCAACTGAATTGTTGTTTTACAGTCAGAATTGAAACAGGCAAGGACAGGGAATAGGTTAAATGAAGCTTTGTTAAATAGTTTTGCTTTCCCTCTAAGTCCTCACTCTGCAGTGTCTGCTTGTTCTCAGGTCTGAGAATGGCAGGGATAAAGGTGAATCCCAGCTGATGCCAACAAGAATGCTGCTTCCACTTGAGAAAAGCAAATTGCTCTTCTGGATAGAACTGGAGACTCCAGAAATGCCATTCCTAAGCTCCAAGACGACAGGTAAAGAACAGCAGTGCAGGTATCTGTCTCATAACTACCTCATCTTGGTTAATTAAGCAAAACCAGGTTCTGAGATAATTGGCCTGGCAGAGGTTATACATAAGCTCCCTCTAGTGGATTGCTGAGCAGGAATTGATAAAAGCACATCAAACACTTTCTGTCCCTCCTTGTGCACACGAGACACCAGGGGCACCATGCTGCTCCATGGAGCTCCTGCTGTCAGTCCCTGCCTGCTGCCTCAGGACAGTCTGCAAAAAACTGCTGCCCATAAACCTGCAACTAGAACATGAGGTGACCGCAGCACTTTTTGGCTGGGCTTGCTGTCCTTCACTCCTTGGCAGGGTCAGTTTGGTTGCTGCTTCTGAATACTGATGTTTCTCAATCATCTGCCTTTGTTTTCTGGTTAAGTGAATGGGTGAATACTCTGCTACATGTGCTCTGTCAATTCAGCACGTTGGGAAAGGACAGTTGAAGCAATACACACATTCTCCATTAAATAAATTTGTCATGATAGCATAATCAGGTCATTAGCACTTACCCTGCTCTTGCACAGGCTAATTCTATATTCCTGGGAAAAGGAAACGCTTGGTTACAGCGCTCTGTGCCTCTGTCCCTCTGGGTGTTCACTCAGACCAGAACTGCAAAGACAATATGCAGTCTCTCGTGCTCCTTGTTTGCACAGTTCATGCAGGCCAGAGGGAAATCACAGAGAGGACGCGTGTAAGTGGCCAGATTAAAATGCAACGCTATATCAGTATGTCAACTGGATTTAGGAATATAACAGACATGTAAGCAATTAGGGTATTTGCTGGTTCAAAATACTCGCATGAATGAACCCGCATTATCTTCTGAAAAGCATAATAATATGTAATTGCAGTAACAATTCTTCTTCCATTATGTCCTAGACATCAACATTCTATAATATCCTGCACAACTGATTGCAGGCAAGCCCTCGGTAAGAAGAAATACTCCCAGATGTGGTAATGTCCCAACACTGTGGCTGCTACCTAATATTAAAGAATTACAGTAGAAATGTTTCAATAAGAAAGTAGAAGCATTTCAGTTTTTATGTGGCATAGATTGCCACAGACACTGTCAAGCAGCTTTATAGAGTTCTAAATCTTCATTCAATGCCCCTTTACATCATTTGAATGAAGATTTAAGCCTCAATAAAACTTTCTGAGTGCTTGTGGCCATCTTTGCTGCGTAGTAATCAGAGTGGGGTACAAGCAGACGAATGCACTGTAGTGCTCCTAATGATCATCACTATTTCTGGTGACATTTTCCTCTGTAAGATGAGTTGTCTTAAAGGCTATTTTCATGGATGGTGCAGCAGTGCACATAGAAACAGGTGTTTATACCCAGTTTTTATGTAATCCTTTAAAGGATTTCTTTGGGGCTTGTGGGGATTTTTGTTGCTTTTTTTCCCCCACGGTGTAATATTTCTTCTCTCTATAGCTATTTTGAATTATTTTATAATATGGACGATATTCAGGAAAAAAATAATAATTTTTAAAAAAGCTAATATTTAAAGGGTAACTTTCCACAACACTTCAGCTCCTTTTCCTTGTTTACTTATCAATCTCCAACTGTAATTAAGATATTGCAGTGCAACTAGTTGTGGCATTGAATTAGAAGCTTAAATAAAAATCAACTTCTAGCTAACATATTAGCTGGGAAATTCAACACATGCTACTGCATAAGCTCAAACACAAGGTATGACAGAGTGGAATTAGAAAGAAAATTTATTGGGAGAAGATGCCGTTGACAGAGTACATTTTTTTTTTTTTTTGAAAATACAGACACTCATTCAGGAAAAAGTTTGAAAAAGAAATAGCCAGCCCATGAATGGTGTAGAGGATTTGGAGTTTGAATGCTCCTGCAGAGGAAGGTGTGGGACCATTGTGTAGGTCTGAGCATCCACAAACTTCCACAAATGGCAAGTACAACTTCTCTCTTGAAGTTTAGACTCCCACCACAAGGTGTTTATTTTTCATTATGTTTTACTTTACATCAAGGTTTTCTGTTAATGATTAACGTCTCTGAAATTTCTCCCCTTAAGCAGTTACCTGCAAAGATGGATATGTCTGGATCCATATAGCTCTATATTAGAAATTTGGTCTCTGTTACATGCTTTTCATGGATACTTTGGCAGCATCATTCTTCCTATTGAAAAATAGTGAAATGCAAATTTTTTTTGGTAGGGCTACTAAAAACAGTGTGGCAATTACCTTTTCTGAAGTATACAATGGTTTTTGTGTAATCCTTAAAAGATACAAAATAAAAGATATGAGACGTGTGTCTTATTTAGAGTAACTGAAGCTGCCAGCACTTTGTAAAAGCAGTAGGAGCAGTGTGAAAATCAAGCTCCTTTTTTTTCCTCCACATTTTTAAATGGGAATTTTAAAGAAGATCAAATGTGGAAACTGCTCAGCCCATCCCCTCTTGGGAGCCAAGCTGTGTTTGGTCCTGAAAAAGCCACAACTGACCTGCAAGGGGAATGCATCGGTTACCAAGGCCCTCAAAAATGGGCTTCTCACTTGCTTGTGGTGGAGCTCTTCCAGTTTTCCTGGGAAGATTTCAGGTTTCATAAATCAAATGGAGACAAGCTGATTCTTTGGCCTTATTTTGGGGGAAATTGTCTCGTTTCCATTTCCTTTGTCAAGAGATGCAAAACTGGAGGAGCTCCATAGAAGAGGGACCCTCCTTAGGGCACAAATGGGTGCCCCTCTGGGGCGAGAAGGGGAGGCAGCAGCACATCCTTCCCCATGCTGATTTCTGGCTCAAATGTTAACATATTGACCTTAAGTCAAACTTACTGTTTCAAGTTAAATTGAACTATCATTTTCAGCACATAAAATGTGTAGAATCTGAACTGTAAGGGCAAATGAAGGCCTTGTTCTAAAACACCATAGCCTTATCGAAATTTGCAGTTATCTCAACTTTCACCAGCAGAAAACCAGGCCTGAGTGCTCAGTCTACAGATTTGCAGCTGAAGGATCAGAGTAAAACTCAGAAAAAAGGTATATTTCCCTTTTGGGTTCAAGACGAGAACTGAGTTTTTACATAATTTCCAAATGATTGACCCCAAGCAGTAGGTTGGGGGGGATGTTTTGAGCAATATTGTCCCTTCCTTCCCCTTGTATTTCTTTGTAAATAACACATTACCTATATTAAGGTAAACTGACTCTATTAGACAATTACCTAAGGGGATTGTGAAACTGGGGTCTGCATTATAAAGCAAGTGAAGTTATGACAGCTGTGACACCAGAGGAATCAAGGCTGAATAAAGACTCTCTCCATTGCAGACAAATGATGATAAAGTGATCCTTTTAGCCAGCAGTCAATGGAAGCTGACAAGGCCAAACCTCCAACTAATGAACAGCCCAGCCTTTGCTACCAGGGAGATGTACTGAAAGTTTAATCTCAATAAGCATCAAAATACATTTGGCCAAACATTTTTAACAAAAGAGTGGCACATATCATTAAATGGCCGTGAAGTTAGATGAGGGAGAAGGAAAATAAGAGCATGGGGGTGTATGTTCTTACTGTATCACAGGTGCACAAAATTGCCTTGATAGAACAATATCTTATTTTTCTTCTAAAATTGAATTTCAGATGGTACCTACGTCACACAGACCTAATAATACAGAAAGCAATTGTCTCAATGATTCCTATTAAATCTGTGCATTTCCAGATCCTTATAGAGTAATGTCAGTTACAGAACAATGTCAGGCTGACGGACGCAGCACAGCGTTAAAGAAAAAAAATCGTGCACACAATAGGCCAGCTGCACATTAATAAATATGTAATGTTTGATTAAAAATATGGATCGTATTTTTCCCCCCAATTGCTGACTACCCCTAAGGCAGAAGATGTGATCTGGCTCCCACTGATGGGTTTATTTCTTGCTTGCTTTGAAAATACAAACTAAAATGTTTTCCTGTCCCAGCTGTTTCCCATTGTTCATGTTTATCAGCTCAAAGGGTGAACGGAGGAATAAAAAATACGCTCGCATTTCAAATGTGCCAGTCAGTCAATCTATTGTTAAAAGAAGAAAGCCTAATTGTCTGTGCTGGCAAACTTCTTTTTGGTGAATGTCCAGTTTTTAAGAAAAGCTATTCAGCTGTGCCATTTGTTTAATACATGCATAAAAAAGCACATAAAATCACAAGTTTTCTGTGGGATGGGATGGGGGGTGGGGAAAATCACATTTCTAAGTTATATCCTTGAAACACTCAAGTGGTGGCCTAAGAAGTAGTCCATGGATGACTTTTTTTGTTCTTTATTGATCTGAATAAGGAGATGGAAGGAATTTTCATGGAATAAGAGTTAATGCCCTAAAACTGAAACTGGCCTCCTTCTCCAAATCTTACATTTTACATCTTTGAGAAGGAGCACTCCTTCCAGATTGCTTTACCAATGCAGTGGCGAAAGTCTTTGCCAGTTATATTCACAAGAGTTTTATGTTTTAATTTAAGCTACTACTGTTGTTCATTTCTTCAGCGCCTCATCTGACATAAGATGGGAATCAGGGTGGGGAGAGAGCAGGAAATACTTTCCTGCATAGGAGAATCTTGTGTTTGTCTCCAACTCCTGTGATAGCTACACAGCCCTATCCAGCCTTTGGCTTGCACTGGCAGTGCTGCTCTTCCAGCTTTCAAACCAAGCCCAGTTAATCAGAACTGACACTCATTTTGTGCCATGCAAATGGGCAAATATTTAACTCGCAGACTACTATATTGACCAGGGCTGTGTTAGTCCATCTTTCTGTCGCTAGTGCAGTTTTTCCTTTGAAACCTTTTGAGGAAAGGGTCATCTTAAGTTCCTCAGTTGTACAGCACCAAATGCAAAATATTCTTGTAATCTGAAAAATTAAAAAAAAAAAAATCATTAATATAGCAAACTACTGTGATACTCTGCTGGGAACTTTCCTGTTTTTCTAGGTTTTTCTTCTTTTTGAGGGGGGAAGAAACAAGTAAGTGGCGTTACCATCCAGCTATCACCCCCTTGTGACACTGAGATGTCACTCACAGCAAATTGTACAGATCTGTCTTACATGAGGAGTTCAATAACTCCTTGTGACATCTAAATTACCATTCCTGGGTGTCTGGGTTAACACCTCACAGGAAGGAATAAGGCGATAAGGTAATTGTCCCAAGTGCTCTGCATGTTCAAGTGCCTGCTTTGGTCATCCCAGGCTCATATTTGCCTGGAAGTTTGAGAGCCAAATACTTCCTAAAATTGGAAACTGGGCATCTGGGGATGAGCTACCTCACTCACTAAGATGAGGACTTGAGATTTCTCTAAATCTGCCTTTATTAAAATTACTGGCACATATGAAGGTATTTCATACTGGAAAGCACAATGAACCCCACCCTCACCTGCCCCTCATGAGCAGACATTTCAGAAACTTCATTAACTCTTGATTCATTGATTTTGCAGGAAAAAAAAAATTATACAGAATTATTCCAGAGATGGAAAAACCAAAAAGGAGAATTACTAAAAAACCCATTAATATGCAGCAGGTGGAAGGGAAGCAGTCAGGGAGAAATGGCATGTGGCCGAATTTTAGCAATTTTGGGAGATTTTTGTCATTGTCTTAGGGACTACTTAAGCAAAACACCAAGCACAGAGCTCTGGAAGGATGGTGCACGCTGTGACAGCAGGTGTCAGGTGAAGGCCCCCAGGGGATGGTTTGGTGGCCACCGGAGTGAACAGATGTGCTGGGAAGGGGTCCGAGAGGGACCTGCAAACTCTCCTGGGGGAGCACAAGCTCTCTGCTGGTCTCCAGGAGCTCCAGTGCTGGAGCTGCTCTAAACACATTCAGCCTCTTTCTGTTTGTAAAATTATGGAGAACAGTGCTCTCTTCTGTGGACCATTCATGCTGCCACAGCTGGACAATAAGCAACAGTGAATTCTGAAGATACACAGGGAAAATTCTTTAAACCCACTATTAATATTCTGTAGCTCCACCATTAAATTGCAGCAGACTTCTCCATTAAGGATGAAGAAATATTTTGATTTAAATTCAATAATTAATGATCTGCTTAGAGGCTTCAGTAAGCAGATTATGAACTGTTCATCTCATCAAATCTACGAGATGTAGGCAAATTTTGCGATTTTATTTTTTTCCCAGAAAAGAAACTGAATTGAATAAATAGCAGCCTATAGTCCTAGGACTCTGAATTGACACTTAGTGTCAATTTTTGCTTACTGGGATTTCTCTGCAATGACATGGTGACAAAACATTAGGAAATTTCTTAAGATCTGATAAAGCACAATGCAGTGTCTCTCCTGAAAACACGAGATCATAATGATTTATACAAACTAAAACTCAGGATGTTGCTGGTGATGTTCCAGCAACAGAGACCCAGGACAGATGTCCATTGTGCTGTGATTTGTGTAATCACTTGCCCCAGCCAGTGCAGACATAAAACAAGCGCAGATCAAAGAGGGACAGGGCTCTTGCTGTGTGCTTGGGCCAGGTAAGAGCAAGAGCAAATTGTGACTCATGTGTCAGTCAATGCCACAAATGTGAATGTGCCTTCCCAAATCCAGCAGAGAGCTCCTGTTTTATCACATGAAATGGAAGGCCATGAGCTCAGCAAGTGTTGGAAATTGCCACTCCTCCAGCGCTGTTCTGGCTCAGGTTCTGCAGGCACAGACATGACATGGTGACATCATGGGTCACTTAGGAATTCACTGACCTTCCAAAGCAGGGAGGAAATGGTTGGAGTTGCTATTTATTAAGTAATTGTTAGCTATTTTAAAGACTTGACTATTCCAAAGCTGATCCACAGGTGACAGTCCAGGAGCACTCCATAGTAAATATCCCTGTGTGAATAATTGGCATTTTATTTTAGCCAGACACCAACTCTTTTCAAGCAAGGGGAAAAAAAGTCTTTTTCAGCTGATCCTTCCCTTTTTTTTTTTTCTTTTTCTGTAAAAAAGAGTAATTTTCTCAGTATGAAGCTTTTCTATATTCTTTGTCCTTTGAGAGACAGAATAATTGGCAAGACTTGGCAGAATTAATAATATTCTTGAACTTGTAATTATCTAATATCAGTGTTCTAGATGGAAGATCAATACATTTTGATGTCCCACAAGCCAAATTAATACAATGTTAAATGTCATGGTTTGAAACTGTTTGAAATGCCTTTTTGAAATTATGTGTAATGTACATCTAGTGATTCAGATTTGTAGCAGAGGGTGGTTGGGTGCCCTATCTCCCAGATAAATCTGTCTTTTGCTGGCTATTTGCTGTTTTAACTCTGTCAGGCAGGCAAAAAACTTCTGCTGTGACTGATTTTCCTTCAGTGGCCCAGAGCTTTTCCAAGAATCCTAAAGGAGACTAGAAAACATCATGCACTGATTAACAGACCACATTTAATATACCTTTTTAAAATTATATTTAGCAATTTCTTCTGTAATATCGACTTCTTTCAAAAATAGTGCTCAGTACAGGATGGGGCATTGGGCCACACAGTTCAGGCATTATATTTTTACCATAACAATTCCCTGCATGTAATGTTCTCTCCATGATAGCATCCATGTTATCCACTGTACAACCATTTTACACAATGGAGTTTACACCCTGGACCAAAACTTCCAATTGGACTGTAATGTATTGTAAATAAAACACTGTCACATCTTTTTTAAATTTTAAATATGAAGCACAGCTTAGCAGGGGACTTTCAAATGTAATTAGCAGTAATGCAGCTCTCTTTGAAATCAAGAAATCTGTTTTCCTATGGCTCTGTGTCATCCCTGGTTTGGAAGACAAATTCACAGACTTTTATAAAATGCAGCAAATGAAGCCATGTCGTGCTTTATATAATTTTCCTACTGCCATCAGGAAGTACAGTTTTCTTAGAGGCTTGTGGAGCATCTGTTAGATGTGAAATGCACTGAGGGCTAAAAAATCTGTCTTTTCTTAGCCTCTGTGCTGCTTTCCTTGTAGATACCAGGCACTGTTTTGTTTTATGCAATATGCTATAGTATCTTGCAGTAAGCAGAACAATTAATTTCCTCAGAAATCATGGCCACGCACCGCAAGCAAAGTCTTTTGACATTCCATAATAGGTGTTATGTGTAGTGGGTGTCAAGAGTTGCCTAGATATGCTGATAATGAGCCATACTTCTGAGGAGTCATAATCAATCATTCTTCATTTAGAAAGTCAGATCCATCAGCCTGTCATCAAAATGTCATAACCCATTGATCTCACATTGCAATCAAGGAATCTTGACTCTTATTAATGGCATTCAGTTACGCCCGTAACATCAGCAATCATTATATCATTTATGATAATTTTATCATTTTAGTGGTATCATTTAAAATACTGCAGTTAGCGACTAAATCCATTCATCCTTTTGTTAATTCCCATTAATAGTTACTATTAATTCTAACATAGCTGCTCTAAAACTTCAACCAATTTCAGATCCGATATGATCTGTGTATGGAAATAAAAAAGAAAAAACACCTGTGAGTCAGAAAGACCTGAGCAGATTGGATTCCCTTCTGGGGGTCATTCTACCTCTGCTCTCATAGTTGGTAATGTCAACACAATCTTTTAAAGAAGTTACTTCCTGTTATCTCACTGCTGCCCATCTGTTATTCCTGTATCTCCCGATGACATGTCACCAGTGGTAGTGACAATTTCTTATCCACTGCTGTCAGAAAAAGAATAGCTTAGGAGCTTGGAAACAAATTTCAAACTAAAAGTTGCTTTGAAGTTTGATCTGCTATTCAGTGAAGCACAGTGTAGAAGAAATAGTAAACATGTCAAGATAAAGGGAGGAAAAAGCGAGTGAGAACAGTGGAGCAGGATAGAGATGAGCTGCATTTGCATACATTTCCAATGTGCCTTTCAGGCACAGAGACTTGAGAGATGCATAGCCCTGTTGCCATGTGGGATTTTAGTCTGTGGTTTAGGAGTAGGGAACATACATTGTCTGGTTGAGGTAACTGTTGAAGACAGAGACTAATCATTTTATTAGTGGGAAGTTTTCTGCAATACAGGATTTTACAGCAAAATTCTTCTAATAAGTGGGAACAGTCAGGACTCCTCTCTTAATGTTAAAAGGATTTGTTCGCATTTTCACTTTAAATTTTACAAATCTAAAATTACAATATGATTCTGAGAAAAAGATGGTAATAGCAGAACACTATACAGCAAAATATGACTATTTTCAAACACACTCTTTTTAATAAAATCAAACATCCCCATGGAACGTTTCACACTTGATAAACAGTTATTTCCTAGTAGGAAAGCATCCAAATGGAAATTTTTACCTGGTCTAATAATTGCAAATTAACTGGGATCGGGTTTGCCAAGTCCTAGGAGCCCAGTTTTGGCAGCCAGCTCCTTGCAAGGCTCTCCCTCACAGCAACAAGTTTGTGGAATCAAGCCCTTTGTTTGGATCAGTGCTCATCCCTTCAGCCAGGGCTAATTGGCTAATTCAATCACACTGGCTATTTAATTAATAAGGAAGCCCAAAATTCCACATGAGATGAAAGGATGAAGAGCCCAGGAATGACCCTTGATAATAATAAAAGATAATTACAAGCAAGAATTGTATTATTCAGACTTTGTTATTGACATGATAAGCACTGCCATATGCCACGCAAGCTGTGAGCTGCACCCTACTGCTCTGAGGTGTCACTGCTCGCTGGGTTTCAATGCAAATGTGGCTTCAGGTGAAGAACTGAATGCTGCGAAACCAGAAAAAACAAAACTAATGATGAGCAAGCAGTCTGGCCACCTTGTTACCTGTGTTCAGGTAGAGAAGCACCACTTGTAAGATTCGTTTTTCTGTTTAGAAGGACCAGGAATGTGAAATGCCAGATCCATCTTGAGGGCATCAGGGTGCTGCATGGGGAAAAAACCCCTAAACTGCAACATTATTATGTTTATTAGGAAAACTAGCTTCCTTATGAATAAATGACAGGTGTTTTTGCAGGATCGACTGGGAAAGGGATGGGGAACTACACTGAAAAGCAGATTCCCAATATACAGAAGTTTCTGCCAGAATGAAAAATTTCACAAAAATTTGGTCCTATTTTATTTACACAAGGCAAAGAAGTGTCTGCTGATGCCAGAGAAGCAATATGTAGGACATGTCAGAAAGCCAAGGAGAAATAACAAGGCTACATCACCTGCAGCACCACTTTCCTCCCAAAGCTTTAATTTGTGTGCTAGCTCCTAAAGACAGCCAAGTTCTTGGGAACTAGATTTAAAAAACTGAGATAAGATATAGGCTTAATTTCTGGCTCCATCTTTCAGTCCCTGTGGACCTGGGGCACACAGAATTTTGCTCTTTCTCCTGTGATTTATCTCTTCAGACTGTGCATTCCCAATGTAGAGACCATGTCTTCATCTGGGTGTAGCATAAAAAGTCCCCAATCTGATTAGGGTTTCTTAGTCAAAATTAAAAGTTTTATAAAATCTTTAAAATCTTCACCAATTCCTAAAGACTTCTTGAGTTTTATTGCTCATTAGAAGTCTGAATCTGAGAAGCAAAACATATTTGATTTGTAATGAATGTAAGCCTTCAGTAAGATCACAGCTGTAATGTTACAGAATCACTCATGTAAAGAACAGCTACTGGAAGAAAACCTGCCTTTTTTTTTTTTCTCTTTAACCTCAATAGAGCAGTTCTTTTGTTAATTACAGTTACTGCACACTGTGATATTGAAGTGCTCTGTTCTCAAACATATTCTTATTTATTTTAGTCCTTTTTTTCCCAGGTAATGAAATGTCAGAACCCTACTTTTTCTGGTTTTGTAGTATGTTGATCAAAGTGACCTTTGCTTTGCGGCAGACACAAATCAATATAGCGCTCTGCGGTATTTGACAGATAAAGGTGCAACATATAATAAATGGCAATCACTGACGAGGAGAGCAAGAAAATACCTGCCAACTTCAGTTCATACCGGCAATTTTCAGACAATGCCACGTGTTATGTTCAAAGTAAAATTCATTCGTCCATCTAATAACAGAGGTGGGGGATATTAAAGGACTCAGTTTTGTTAAAGAAATGTTTCAGCTCACAGTAATAATTCAGAGTCCAGTCCAGGTCTACAGTGGTTGGTTGCAAGTAAAGTTATTACATTTTGAAGACAGGTTAGAAGAGCAATTTTCCTTGCCATAAAGGAAAGGGATCACACACACACACACACACAGTTTTTACCCAAGAAATGAAATAGCAATGATATACAGCCTTACAAACAGTCTCTTGTTCTTTCTCACACACACACACAAATTGTCTTAATATCCTAATGCAGCTCTCCAGTGCAGTGTTTCACAGCTCACTGCTTGATTTTCTCCTATTCTTCCTAACCTGCTGATAATTTATACACAAATGGAAACAATTTCTATTTAAATGCTTAATTACACATAGTGTCAGCAAATTTGAAGTCAAGTGGCAGCTTCAGCTCACCATAAATGAAGTTTAGGTGTGTTAGGGTAAATTTCTCTTTCATTATGGCTTGTCTTACCTTCAGTAACACAAATAGCTCAATGCAAGGGTCCAGCTAAAATGGAAAGCAAGGCTGGATTTTTTCCTCTGTGATCAGTTCCCCTCATGGGCTGGGGCTTGGGGCCTGCAGCCTCTGTGAGAGGAGCATCAGAGACCAAGGCAGCCTCTCCATGGGCTGGAATTCTGGGTGTTTCAAAAGAAAGGTCTCATCCTGCCAGATGACCTCTGGTTATCTTTATTATTTCCAGTGACGGAAGTGTCTGTCCATGGAACTGCTGGCAGGATCTTTTTGTGAGGGTGCTGTGCTTTGTTGGGGCACATAGAAAGCATCTGTATTTTCTTCTCCTCACAGGAAACTATTTTTATACTGTGACTGAAAGGCCCATTTATTTACCTGTTGTTCATAATACACATAATTTCACAACTCTCATTTAATATCTATTTTCACAGGTGTTTTGCATGAAGCTGCTGACACACTTTAGGCAAAGAAAAAAGGCCAATTCACAGACACTTGTGGCTGTTCAGAGCCATTCGATGTGGTTCAGTGGAGACACACCTAATTCATGAAGCCCAAATGTCCATCACGTCCATGCAAGTGCAGAGTGTGCCTGCCAGTGCCTCATACTTACACATACAAAACCTGGGATTGAGACGCTGTGCTAACTTTTGATTAATATTGTCAGGCTGTGACCATTGATTAGCACAGTTCAGGACTAGTGGCCAAATTCAGCGTTGAAGCCTGAAATGCAAAGCCAGCTGATGCTCCAGAGGCTGAGCAGGCTGCAGGAAGAGATTGCAAACCCGGGGGTGCTCAGTGGGTGACCAGAGCCACTCCTACGGAATAAGGAAAGCAGCACAGAAAGTTGTAGGAATCTTTTTTGATCGGCTCCAGATTTTTTAATTTAGTGAACTTTTCATCATTTATTCTGGTATTTTTCAATAGAAATATTAAATTATATTCTTCTGTGGTAATACTGTAAAAATGAGGATTTATCTCCCTCCGGTTATTACTGTGCCATTTTTTACTATTTTCGCACCATCTCTTTATGAAAATTGAGTTTCTCTTTTCTCTCTTTTTCTTTTTTTTGACAAAATATTGAACAAGGAGCAGATGTTTTTTGTCATTTGTTTGCCATAACACCAGACCTTTTCCTAAGCTGCTGAATGCATGATTAACTTTAAACTGATCCTGCTTCTGTGTATCATTTTTCCTGTATCCTGTTGTGCTGAACTGTACCCATCATTACCTGGGATGCATCACTTACCCTAGTTCATGTTAACCAATTCTGAATTTCTCACACTCTCAAACTTGTGCAAAGCAGTTTTTTTCTATTGTCATTATACATTTTGCCACTCAATATATTTACTGAAATCAGTCACTTAGTAAGGGACTATTAATAGCTGATCTCTCCAGCCTGGGAAATGTAGTTATACAGTGCAGCAAAATTTTTCCTCGTAGAACATCTATGTTATTTCAAATGATGGTTCCATACTAAGTTATCACAGTCTGGCATGTTGTCAGGTAATTGACAGCTGTGAAAAGACAACATTCATTCCCCCCAAACCTGCATGCAGTTCTGGTGCTGTAAAGTGTGGGTTTAGCAAGGAGAGAGTCTCTAAACATCATAACCTTGCTGAGGGGTTGTTACCCCAACTGGCAAATGCTCAACTGTGAGCAACAGATTTATTACCTGACATAATTAATGGCCTAGATAGTGACATTTCCCATATTATAGACAATCATGAATTATGAGCCCAGCTGCTAGCCTTCTCATTCACTGAAATCGGTTGATAAATATGTTTATTTGAGGTCAGCTTGGCCTCATCCATTAGAAATATTGTTTTTCTAAACATTACATTGATTTAATTTAACTCTAATCAATTTAAAATGGTTCTGACAATTAACAAAAGCTTCAAATATGACCTTAAAGTAATAGGATTCATTAGCTATGTTTAGGATTAAACTTATCCTAATAGGGCTATTTTTCTTCTGAGGGCATGTAGTAGGCCGACTGGTGGTCAGTCAAAATGAAATCAATTATTATAAATTATACAGTTTGGGTTGATTATGTCGTGCCTGCTAATTTGTATAAATAAGGACCTCAAACAATAGAAGCCATTTATTAATAACTATCTGTGTCCCAACCTGTATCACACTTTATGCTACAGCTGCAGGATCATCTGTTACCCATGAAGTATTATATTCTCTACTGCTAGGCATATATGCTAATTAAACCCATAATTAATTGTAGCAGTTATAGTTAAAGTCAAAATGCTGACAGCCTTTTTGGCCTATTATTCATGGTAATCAAGCGATTCAAAAGGCACCGTAATCAGGGATTGCTGCGCCAGCCAGGGGATCACAGCACAATGGCAGCCTCGGTGACAGCTGGCACCCACAGGTCTCTGGGTACAATAGGAAATATAAACCTCTAGGACTCAAATGCCTCCGTGTGGACAGTGCCCATTGTTTTTCTGAGGCAAAACAGGAGCCTGAGTCATATTTAAGGAGTGACTCCGCAGTGCGATGGTGAGCAGCAGGGCACAGGAGCCCCAGAGAGCCCCCCTGGCCTTCCCGGGGCACTGGCAGCACTCAGGGTGTGACACTGTCCAACCCTCAGTGTCCTCTGGCTGCAGCCCCTCGCCAAACCCTTCACTTGCTGCAGGGGCCTTAGAGCAGGGATGGGAATTCTGGAGAGTGTTTTAGAATGTCGAGAAGAGGTTTTATTGGCTCTGTTCTCATTGAACTTGTGTCTGCAGGGCAGTGGGCAGTGCCCAGAGGTGTGTGCTGTCCCCGGGTGTGCCACCTGCAGAAAAAGAGAATGTCCTATCGGCCTGAGCAGGGAACATCTCCTTTCCCACACATCTGTCTGTGTATCAGCCTTTGCACCTGTGGCAAATGCCTTTTATTCTGTTCCCAGGTGCAGTGGCGGATTCCAGCAGCCCTGAGAGGACAGGGTGGAGGGAGGAAGAAGAAGGAGACAATCTGATTGCTGTCAGCAGAGACACGCAAAAACTCTTCCAAGACCTGCCCTGGAGCAAGTGCTCTGTGTGGGCACAAATTAGGGTGCCTCCAGAGTGACCCGAGCTCTTCAGGAGGCCACCAGGAGTGGACGAGGGGATGAAGGCCAAATGAGTGGTCACTTTTAATGGTCACAATGGCACCTTGCAGCCCAGAGGAGGTGCAGTGCCAGAGGGGCCATCTGAACCTGTTGCACCCACAAGGTTCCTGTGTCTGCGTGGGTATTTCCTCGCTTTCCTCCTCAATGGAAAGCCAATCTAGTTGTCCATCCCTGCATGGGGCCTCAGATCACATTCTCTGAGATATTCCTGCCATGGTCAGGCCTGTTCATGGCCCCGCTAGGCCAGCAAGTTTATACATACACATCTTGAGATGTGCTACTGCTTAAACAAGGTTAGCCAGAGTCTCATTACCAAGATTTACGCTGTCAGTTACAGAGATGCCCACCCAATCCTATAACACATAAATTTATGGGCATCACAGAGAATTTTTTATTGTTAGAGCTCATATACAATGTGTGCCCTTAGTGACACATTTTAAAATAAAATATATTGTACTAGTGATTTCTAATGCTTAAAATAAAATAAAATAATAATCAACTTTTAGCTACAGTTTCCCCCTGGTTATTGAGCTGAACTTAATGACTGGCTGAAAAGTATTTGTCAACACAACAGCTGGAGAGCAACACTTTCTTGTGGCTTTATGTCACAGCATATGCCAGCCACTCAGAACATGTGATAATTCAACTGGAGCTGGTACTACAATAGCAGATGGGTTGAAGCATTGTTATTCTCACTCTAGCTCCCAGCCCTTGAGGGATCACTAAATAAAATCAAAGCAGATGGACCATTACAAGCTCATTTGTGTTCACTACAAGCACCTCAACCTCCAGTTGTGATATACTGCACCTTTGTATAAAATGACATGTATGGTAACACGGCCTAATGAAAATAGCATCAGACTTGGCAAGTGAGGAATGAGACTGGGAAATATGCACAGATCTATTTATCATTGAATTCTTACCTTGCAGTTCTCCCATCCCTCTCTCCTGCCCCCCCCCCCCCCAATGTTTATCGTAGTATTTTTCTCCATGTTTATAATTTAATCTCCTCACACTTGTCGCAAGAGCGAAGAGGTGGCTGTTGGTTGTGGCTGTAGGAGCCAAGCAGGGCTCCCAGCCTGTGCCAGGACAGGATGGATGCTCCTAGCCAGGAGTGCAAAAGCCATCCCTACACACTCTAGATGAATGTGCAGATCCAGGTGCCCACAGTGTTTTGAGCACCTGCTGGCACCAATACCTGCAGGGACCAGGACACTGCGCTCATTTCTCAGCCTGCTCTTGCCGTGAGGCATTCCACAGCTCTGCACTTTTGAGCCTACAGGGGACTTGGTACATAGAATCAACTGTTCCACTAAATTCCAACTTTTTTGTCTGTGAGGTCTCAGTCAGCATCTCTGAGCAAATTCCCAGGGCATGGGAGGCATTTGCTTCCTAAGGATGAAAGATATTAAAACTGTCAGTTTCTGGAGGAGCATCCTTTGGGGTCTGCTGACAAAGAGTTTGAACTGAAAAATTCTTCTTGCCATCCTCAGCAGCCCAACATAAAATCAAAGGCACTTTTAAGTACCTGCTTAAAAAATGTCTTCTGAGCACCTTGTACAGCAATGCACCAACCATGTCACCTGAAGGCTTTGTCCTACCGATCCCACCATGACCATCCTGCCCCAGGGAGCTCCAGCAAGATGAAATACAGCAGGAAAGCTCTTGCTTCCCTTTATGACAACTGCGCCTTTTCCTCAACCACACAGACACAAACACGTAAACACACACACACACATGTGTGTGTGCAGTTAATGACAATCCCCAAACTAAACTCCTCTCAAATGTGAGCTTCTATATCTGCGTGCATTCTTTTTCTGCCCAGCTTTAACCAGCTTCTGTGCCCTACTGCTGAAACAGCTGCATTCCATGCTAAATTGCATATACTGTGAACTTATTCAAGGCTTTGAGAGTTTCATTTTTTCCTGTATAAACAGGAAGAGTGGGAATAGACAGTGTTTGGGGAGAGTTAAATGCTCTTGGTTTTGTCTACATGAAAGACTCATATAAGACTATAAACCTTTAGCAAAGCTCCATAGGTGACCTGACCACGATAGGTCCCCTCATGCAGTGGCTGCTGGGCTTTAAAGAGCCAGACAGGTGCAGCAGTGGAAAGCCAAAGAAATCACTTCATTGGGGTTGATAAGTACAGTTGAATGTCCGTGACTGCACTGTGCAAGTTGAAAAACTTGTCCAGCTTTTTCTGTGAAACAGCCTCTTGCTGACTGAATTGTATGAAATGATGAATGGATCAGATAATGTTTCTCACCTTACCCAGAGACTGCAGGGCAGCTGGGCAGTGTCAAGGACAGTGCTTCCAGGGAGCACAGTGCCTGCAACTCAGGGCCACATCCTGATTTGTTTGCTCTTCCTGAGCGCTTTCTGTTCAGTGTAGGACTCATCCTCAACTGTGAATTGGTGAAACTCTGTCAGAGGCATGTGCAGGTCAGGTCAGGCATCAGCACTGCCTCTTATCTGCTGGCCAGCTTTCCTATCAGCCAAACTAATTTGCTAAGATAATTCTGTTTCCTGCCATCTATTCCAATAAATCAACCACTGTAGCTTCATTGAATTCTCTGCCAACTGCTGCCCTTGAAATTCTCAAACTGTATGGGGGGCTGGGAGGGAAACCTGTAGTCTTCTAAATATAAGAAAGTTTTAGATAAACAACTTGATATTCTGGGCAGTGCTGTATCTCCTCAGCCCCACATTAATGGTGTGCCAGAGTCAGCTCAGACTGAGGCAAACCCAAATGCATCAATCATTCCTTTGAAAACGAGTTTTCTGAATAATGTGATCTCGGGTGGCAAAGCACATGTGGGTAAACACAAACACGGCAAGTGACACAGAGAGAGAGAACACAGCACACGTTCAGGGAAGAGCCAGAGTGAAATGACAAGGGATTCACTGTTGTGGTTGTTGAAGAAAGAAATAAAGGTGTTCCAATAAAATGGTAACTCTCTGACAGTTAATTTTGAAGAGGAAAAAGATATGGTGGATATGTGGGAATTGAAGAAACATGAAGCATTCCCAAGCATGCCAACTACAGGAATTCAGGGGGAAAACTGTATTCTGCTTTTACTTATGGCAATATTAAATACTGAGAGTAGCAGTGATATTACAGTTCACAGCCATATTAAAAATTAGAAGATACACTAGTTTATACACTGCTTGTATAGCTTTGTTTCGATTGCAAATTTAATAATGCAAATTTGCTGGTTGTTTGTTTTTTTTTTTTTAAGGGTCCTCTATCCCTCATACAATTTCAGCATTTTCTTTTGAATTATCCAGAAGATCAACATCAGTTTTATAATAGCTCTGCTGGGATAAAACTCAGCCTGTGCCAGCTAGGTTACTGAAGGGAGCCAACTTCTTCCTCAGCAACATGGCTGGGTTCATTCAGTCAATCACTTGGCAGAAGGATGTTTAAACATAATTGCACAGCCCCTCCCTGTCTTTAAATATTCAGAGGAAAAGTCACAGAAGAACTGATAATGTAACAATAATAATGGGGCTGAAGAACAGTATTATAGTGTGAACTCATATATCCCTTGGTTTCATTTACATGTTTAACAGCTGCTTGTTTCTTGATTATAGAAAGATCATTACCTGACTTGTAAGAAGAGAGGGGGAGTCTGTTCATCTTTGGGCAACTAGCTCTGCATTTATTAATAGTTGTTGCCCATCTCGTTATACATTTAATTGCTGCATTATAATTTATTTATTCATTGATTTATTGTAATAGATGAGTAGAAACAAAATTACCTTTGCAAATTACTTCGATAGGTGGGAAGTTTGCATTGTTAAAAATACCCCAAAATGCAGTGTGGAATGTGAGATGTCACCCAGTGAACAGCATCTTCACACATAAGCACTAGCAGAGTCAAACTAGTCTCATTGCAAAGTGAAAGAAAATCCAGCCAATTTATATACTGTTAAAAAAAAAATTTACTATGTAACATCTATACAATTACCCTTACATTCCCCTGTGTCTCTGCTTCATGGAACAGGGAATCAGCTGAAAAATGAAGAGCAAAGAGGATGGAAAGCAAAGACTTGTAAAAATTATAAAGGTAGGAAGTTTGCAGAGCACATGGTGCAGCCAGGGCTGCCTTGCTGTCAGTGTGGGTGGGCAGCTCAGCCCCACAGCCCCAGCCGGGCTGCACCTCAGCCGCTGCTGCAGCACTGAATGGGGCAGGGGAGCCTCCAACACGACCTAATGGGGCCACAGAGCCACGGACAGAAAATACACACATGGAATTATTTCCACATTCACTTATTGATACATATAGGGAATACTTAGACCCAATAAAACTCCAATTTTTTGCATCAGTTAATTAAAACTAATGATTTGGTAAAACTGATTAATGAATAACAATATCCACTATCAAATTTCTGTATATGCAGATCGACCAGCCACAAAACTTGTCAGTTAGGGCCACAAAATGCAGGTCCGTTTTTGGTGGTGGTTTTATTTTTGTCCTTAAAACCCGGAGCGTGCAGCAGCTCCCGGGGCGGTGCTGCTCCTGCAGGGCCCGGCTCCTGAGCTGGCAGGGGCAGGATGCTGCTGGAGAGCCTGGAGGGGACCAGGGGCTCAGGGAGGCTCAGGTGCAGCCACACTGCCGGGCTGGACCGCTTCTCATCCAGCTCCTGGGCTCTCTCCTGTGGCACTTCGTTTTGAATGACAGTTTTTGATGTGAAAAATTATTACTGCATTCGTGTTGTTTATATAGTTTTCATCAGCTTCCACTAAGTGCTGCAATTGCCCTAAGATTTTCTGGGCATGTTGCACCTGCCACGCAGTGCCTGCTTTAGTCACGCAGACACAGGTAGGGTTTGGCTGCAGTTTTGCACGCTGGGTGCAGAGGTGGAGCACTTTGGCAGCCCAGTTTGCCTGGCACACAGTGCCAGCCCAGCCCCGGGGCAGCCCATGGCTCCAGCAGGAGGGACTCACACCCCTGCCTTATGCTTGGGGTGCGCTTGCAATGCATAAAGCTGTGACAGCTGCATGTGCACCGCATTAGGGGAGGCCACAAGCCGATTTCGGAGCAGCAGGACAGAGCCGGGCCGGCACCCGCGGGCACACCGTGGGGACACCGCGGGGACACGGGAGTGGCACTGCCATGCCCCGCACGGAGCGCAGCCGGGGCGGGCACTGCCCCCGCGCGGCCGCGGCCGGGAAGCGCAGGCGCGCTGGGAACGGCCCGAGCGCGGCACGGCTGGGACAGAGCAGCGTTGCTGCCAACAAAAAACCGCGCTCAAAAAACAGACCCACCCTCTACGGGACCTGCTTCCTAAAAACAGCTTTTGCATCTACTTTTTACAAGTGTTTTAAATAATTTAAAAATCTTTATCTTACTGAAAATACTTAAGTGACAGCATTCCTTTTACAGGCCCAGGTAGGACTTTATTCGCTAGTCTTGTAACTATTTTTATTTATTATTACTAAAATACTCAGGAAAATAATTGAAAAAAATAAAAGGTAAACCTAGAAATACAGGATAGGAGGATTTTTCTCGACAGGAAACACATATAAAGTGGGAGCTATGGATTCAGCAGTGAACCTACAGCATTACGCATTTAAAATAATTTTTCCCTCCAGGCAAACGCTAGCTAGCTATAGCTGCCTTTCAGTGTTTTTCCCTTACAGAAGCAGGTGCTAATTGGTAAGTAACAAGAAGTATTCTTAATTGTATACAGTACAATTCCTAAGTCTCCTAGAAATGTTGAAGGACTAAAAGAAATGTATAAACACAAATCCTCTTCGAGGCACACAAAACAAGCTAGTTCACCCTGCATTCATGCTTTTTCATGAAACTCCCAAATCTCCAAGCCCCAAAGAAATGAATAGAGCCATAAGAATAATATTTTTAATTAATATTAATACAGAAAGAGCACACAGTACATTCCTTTCCAGCAGCAGCTCATTCAGCTCTACCATTGGAAAAAAACAAAAAATTAAGGCTAGTTGAGGGCAACCTGATTCAATGGTTTGTTTCCCTTATGCCTTCTTAGAGACAGCCTTGTAAGTTTAAGAGACTATTTGTGCACAAAACATGGGATGTTTATTTAGCAAAACATCAAGAACAGATAAAAACATGCTTTGTTACAGTGGTAAAAATACACAGAGCTTTCAAGCTGCTTTTTACACCAGCTCAGTTTGGAAACCACAGCACTCTGGTGTGCAGCACGGTGGCGCCTTGGTATTGTATGGAACAGGCAAGTGCTAGGGATCATGGTGACCACGCTCAGCTACTCAGTGGAGTATAAAGTGCACGAGAAAAGTAAGTGCATTGAAATGAACCATTTATGATCAAGAGCAATTCTTCTAACAGAGAGTACTTGCTTAAAATGGGAATCTCACAGGCTGTTCAGTACAACACAGCAATAGAATTTTCAAGAGCACAGAATCAGTACCACAGATACTAGAAAGACCTTTACTGAACATGGAGATTTTGTATTTTTTCCTCCAATTATCTCCCCTGCTCAAAGACAAGCCTTTGATGTAACTAACAGTGGGTTTGGCTGGGGTTTTTTTGAAGGATTTTGTTTCAGTCATGTGTAAGGCATCACCTTTAATACCTTTTCTCTTTACCCTCTATGTTCAAAATAAGCAAGGATTTAGTGGCACAGTGATTTGTTCCATTTTGAACCTCCAGCCCTAAAAATGTTTAGCAGACCAGGCAAGTTGTATAGGGTGAAGGTTTTTTCCTCAGTTACAAAAGTTTATGTCCTATGAAACTTTACATTTTTACAGGCTGTCAGGAACCATACTATGTATTTTCCTACTCACAAGTTAAGGCCATTGTCAGCAGTACTTATGAGCCAAACCACGAAGCAATAATCCAAGTGCTATTAATTTGGGGGGACATTCACCATATAAAAAAAGAGAGAGAAAAGAACTGATTGAGAGGTTTCCAAATGTATTAAATAACGTAAGTGGTGGGTGCTTAGTCACTGGAATCTTTGGGTATTACAGTTAACAGCAGTAGATGCTTAAAATGCAGGCTTCAAAACAGCTTATTCAAATCCCCTACAAATATATGCTGAAGGCTAAAAAAACCAAAAAAACCCACCTTTCTTACCCTTGCATATAAGTTTTTTTACAAGTTTCCTTTCACAGTGAAATCACTTTTCTGTTTGTAGTCGTTTCTGAGAAAGGAAATAAAACTGATGTTAGTTTCTATAGCGTTTCATTTACATTGCCAGGTCACCTCCAATGCAGTGAAGTACAGCACACAGCAATATATTTTAGATTAAATGAAGACTCCTTGATCGCCAAAACTAATTTTTTTTGCATGCTATAGAAGACATCTCTGCCCTCTTAAGTGGTAAACAACAAACTAACCATGTAACCATACACTGCTTGCAAAACTATTTACCATTTTGCAATAATCTATAGTACAAAATGCAGGTTGTAAAGCCCTGCCTGCCTTTCCAAACACAGTATTTGTCACCAAGAAGTGTGCACAGTAAAGAATATTCCCTACTTGTCCCACAGGAAGAGTTCACACCTCTTTTCCTTTCCCATTGAAAGGCCAGAAGATTGGGAGGCAAGAAGCCAAGCAGTTTATTTACACCCATCTATACTAACTCCTGCTAATAGAGTATGTATCCTGAAAAACAGGATACTTCTCAGTTGTAAAAAAGAGTGGATATTTTGCTACAAGATTATTCACCTAGGAAACTTTAACACGGCTGCCAATTCCAATTCTCTCCTCTGGCCATAGCAGGTCCAAGGCTGTTCTCCAAGGTCAGGCAGGAAGAGATAACTGTATGTAATGAGGCAGGGGAGTTGGGAAAGATGACAGCAGCGAAAGACATGAAATTAATACATTGGGAAAAGTTGAAAATAAATCCAGGGCTAGGGAAGAGAAAGAATCCAGACATTCAGACTGGTCTCATTGGTGCAGGTTTGTGCTTGGACCTTTGCTTGCTCCCTGCTCAAGGTGATACTGCTGGCACCTCCTTCATGGTAGGTGCTCATGTTAGTACTGAAACAAAGGAGAGTTTTGCCAAGGAGCACAGACTAGATAAATAAGGCAAGGGAACATGAAAGCCAGGAGACTCTTTGAGGCAAAATAACATTTCTAACAACTTTGTTGCTCTTGAGAGTGAAAGATTAGAGCACACATCATGCAAAGGCTAATGGAACAGATCAACCCCCTCAGCACACGCTGCTTCACACAGATCAGTCCTTCAAGCAGTTTTCAAACCTCTCTCCACTAGGGTGCCATGGTAGAGTGTGTCCCAAAGAAAGGTTCTAGGTTTTCCAAAAAAAACAAACCACATTTTCTACAATAAGGGATCAGTCTCCATTGCCTTTAAAAGAGTGGCTTTTCCTCTCTAATATTTTGTTATCTCTTCCCTTCTATAGACTTGATCCCAAAAATGAAGTTTCCATATAAAACATCTTAAGAGTTGAAAATGTACAGCTCATATATATGCAATTTGTACAACCAGATGTTACTGTATATATGTAGTTGCATGTTTGCTAGTCAGTGTAGACAGAAGTAGCTAAAAGGCAACTAAAACAACAGTATTTCATTGCAAACAGGAACCAACAGACTTCAAAGTATAGTATTTTACATTAACACAGATTTTGCAGCTTTTCAAGTTAGCTTTCATCAGGTACTTGGTATACAGTAAAACTCTGATCTACCTTTATTTATAGTTCCATCTTTCCAGGCAGAGATTTTTAATATTCTCTTTTTAATATTACTAATCCTGAAATGAAGAATCAGATGTATAACATATTCCCAGGCAGTAGCTTAACGCACTGTAGAAAAGTCAGTTCTGTTTACCAAGGACTAGAATTCACTTCAGTAACATTCCCTGAGGCAATCCATGATTTTATTGTTTTGTCCTGGAATCATTTGTGTACATTGCTGCTCTGTTCCAGACTGCTTTGTTTCCTTAAAAATAGACACTTAGAAAAAGATATCTGTTAATTTTCATTGCTAATTTTATATTTTAGCAATTATGCTTCCCCTTAACATCCTCTTCTTTTCCTCTCTTTCCCCTCTAAAAATTGCAAGTTAACAACACAGCAAGTCTGCGTGCTTGGTTTTCACAAGACAGGGATTCAGATCTTTAAATGAATGTTAATTTTTGGAACTGAAGAGAATATAGTAGGTAACAGACCATAATAAGCAATAATAGTCTAAAAGTTATCTTACTAAAACTGAAGTTATTCTCTCTTTGAGAGAGAATCTATGGTGCTAAAAAGATCAAGGGTGAGGAGACAGTGTGGGGATAGAGAAACGCATGAGAATCATCATCTCTGTCCACAGAAATGCACTGAGCTAGAACACTGTTTCCTTACATTCTCAATGGACTAAGGAGATTTCTCCTGATATAATTTCACCTTTAACATTTCAAACAAGCCTGTGTATCATCAATGCACTTAAAGCTTTTAAGTTTTAGTAACTTAACTTTGTTTATAAAACAAACACACACAAGCACACTTCCTAGAGTGCAAAATGCTTAAATACTTCAGTTACAGATCTCCATTTGTAGTTTTCAGAACAGTTAATCCTCTTGATGTCATAATCAACTTCTTCCATTGCCAGCAACGGTTGCATTGAACTCCCCAAAACTGCAGCAAAGCCAAGAGTGGGTAACTCTGTACTGTCTCTTCAGTTCTGCAGAGATCCTGATTCATTTGTATAAACTCATCGTTGGACTTTGATACATGCACATGTAAGCATCACATAGCAGTCTTCGTGCACAACCTTGGATTTTTCTAGAATCCAGTGAATGCAATTCTTCTAGAGACATCTTCAGGTATTCAGCAACTTCTGGACATGGGGTGACTTGTGGAATGTTAAAGCCATTCTGACCTCCTTTTAAACCACAAGGAAAGAAGGAGAAACAGATTAGGAGAGCATCTACATCTATTTGCTCTTTACAATGTACTTTCATTATGACAGCATCACCAGTTCTTGAAAACGCCTTCTAAAAACACCTAAATATGCCACACTGGACTGTTGCAGGGTAAACATCTATGAAAAGTGTATTGTTCAAGAAATCACAATTAGTGTTAGAGTATCTTGTAGTGTTTAGCAACATACCACACCCACACAAACACCACACAAAACCAGGGAGAACTTTCGGTTTTCATTAAAAATTCTGTATGACTTTAGAAGAGTGACCTGAATAGATAAACCACCTCAGATGCTACTGAATTTGTTAATAATACAACAACTGGTAAGAGCTGATGAATTTACAAACCATGTCTGTAAGGCAGGCTTTGCTCCTAGCCACTTTCCACATAAAAATGAGCAAATTCAAACAACACAAGTATGGATATCCATGGCATTGTTCCCAGCAGACATTTTTAGCTTATGAAGAAAAGCTGAAGAAAAATATTTGCAATACAAAAAACACCCCTAAGATCAGCAGGAGGTATTTCCAGCATCACATGTGATCTAAATTCCCAAAATAAAGTGGTTCTTTACAAACTTCAGTCACACATATTTCAAGCACTCTGAAACAAAGCTTGATGGTCTTCTGGTTGTTATAAGGAAGTGACTTTAATTCTGCAGCAGTTTCATGTTCAACAGGAGGCAAGATTCTTCTCTCCCTGCCAAATCCCAGTGTAACAGAGGGGTTCAAGAATACTTCATGCAAAAATTGTTACTGTGAGTCTGACACTTCATCTATTACTGTTTTTCTCAGGCACCAAAATTGAGAGAGTCCCTATTTAAACAGGATCTGTTTAAATAGCAGTATCTAAGAAAAACTTGTGTTACTGACATTTTTATTATTACAGGGTAACAATTTTCCACTGATAACTTTAAAGGGATTCAAAGGAATGGCACAGATGTTGCAATTTGTGGCTACTTTCTTTATTCTAAAGACACGTACTGTAAGTTATTTAAGAACAAGCAATAAAAATATTTGCTTGCTAACTGATAATCATCTACATCCTGTTAAACACAAACTGAAAGTACATTCCTGTAATTGATTATTTAAAATTAATTCTCTCTGCCAAATTTGCAAAGTACAGAACAATGTATATGGAGTCCCGCTATAAAACTTCTGCAGTTACTTCTTTACCATCTATTTACTAAGGTATCCAATTTAGGTGAAATGCAGATTATGCAAATCAGTAGCTGCCATGAAATCAATGTGCTGAGGTAAGGCTGAGTCAAGATTAGTATGCCAGCATTAAGTACATTAAGTTAAATGATATTAATATCCCCAAAACTTCAAGAAATAGTCACTGAAATCTAAAATACACATAAAAAAATGAAAGAGAAAATGAGCAGACGAAATGGAAGGTTACCATCCCAATCTGCCATGAATAGTCACTGAAATCTAAAATACACATAAAGAAATGTACGAGGAAATGAGCAGACTAAATGGAAGGTTACCATCCCGATCTGCCATGAATAGTCACTGAAATCTAAAATACACATTAAAAAATGTAAGAGAAAATGAGCAGACGAAATGGAAGGTTACCATCCCGATCTGCCATGCTGTCGAAGAAGAGCCAGGCAGAGTCGTCCCTGCCGTACTTGACAAAAGCTACGTAGTGGCTGGTTTCGATGCACAGAACTGCAAACAGCTCCATCTTCTGCGAGGGGATGCAGCCATGCCGCCAATCCCAGTCCGGTAGATCCTTAGGAAGTGACAATGGATTGAATTTATGACTCTGTCTCTTGGGATGAAGATGAACCTGCAATTGAAGTGATATTTTGGGAAAGAAAAAATACCCTATGAGATTATTTGTTTCAGTGGTAGACAAAGCTAAAAAGAGCATTACTGCTGAACAGAAGATTAATGGCATTAGAGAAAGAACTGCAATAACAGTAGCTGACTAAACATTTCTCCTATTTTTCCCCATCACTGTAGTTTAATATTGCCCAGAAAATTTAAATCTAAGGTTAGAAGAGAGGTCAGGTTTAATGCAATAACATTCTACTATGTTCAGATTTGAAAACAAGCCATGACTGACTTGTTCATGCAATTACCAAACAGCAAAACTGAGCATTTGTGTCATGAATTTATCAACTGTAACAAGGTAGTGTGCACATAAAAATAGGATTTAAAGCACATAATGACTACTTCTCCACTGTGTCCAGCCCTGGATTTGGCAGTTTCCATGTTGATAAACACATTGCAGGAGTTCCTGATCTGGCACCAAAGGAGACACTTTACTTGGTAGGTGGCGGCTACACTGGTGCTGGTGAGGAAGTCTCACTATGCTCTTCTGCCTTTCTTTCAATTATCACAGCATAAAGCATTTGGGTTAAACCAGGAGAACAACAAAAACAAGCACTTACTTGTGTATTGCACGTTTTGCAGAACTGCTTGATTTTGCCAGCAGAAATTTCAGTGTCTTCATAGCATTCCCTGCACTCATACATAGCAAGCCCTCCACAGATACGACATTGCCTGGGAGCTGAATTTTCAAGAAAGGTGTTAGTCTCCAGTCTGGGGAGGCTTTTTTTTTTTTAAGACAAGGAATACGAAAATGAAGGAGAACTATTATTATAAATGGAGAAAGACACTACATTAAAAAAAGTTTAAATGAGAGTGCCAATCAAAGCAGAAATTTACCACTATTTAACTTTTTCCCTTTGATGGAAAACAAGATTATAAAAATCAAGTGCATGAACAAGGAAAAACAAGCTTTTACATCAAGTTGGCTCTCTCTCATCATATTAATACAGCTAGCTTAGCCGCTACGGCTGTCAACGACAGAAAAAAAAAAAGAAAAAAGCATAAGCTGATGGCCAAGACAGCAAAAGAAAAGGCCATAACAAACTCAAAGATTATTCTTCTAATGAATTCTTGCAGTTTTATTAATTCTTATCTCAAATTAAAAAGTAGGTGTCCTTCCTTAGGTAATGCAATGAAAAATTCAGTGGACGACCAGTGTCAGAAATTTAGGTCACAAAAAGAAGTGATACATGGCTGAAAAATGCACAATCACAACATGCCACAGGTTCTTGTCCTAATCTCAGGTTCTCTTCTAGTTTGATGACCTAATGAATGGCCATATTAATGAACTGCTTTGCTGCTAATAACTTGATTTTAAAAACACTGTCCAGAAATGAGTACAGCTGTACAGGTACTCAAGACTTAAATAAACATAATCAAGGAAGTTGAATTCTATACATTCTTCTGAATTAGAGCTTCTAATTGACATGAGGGGAAAAAAGCCTTCTAACCAGTAAACTTTAATTTCTCCTCAGCCTGAGCATCTCACACTACCTTAGTAAATATCTAACAGAAAAAACCAACAAACCCACCAGAAATACCAGGAGTACTTCCACTTTATTATTCACTCTCAACATTTCATTAGACAATGCACTGTTATATACTTACTGTCTTCAAGTAAGTCTGTTATATTTAATTCCAAGGATGGAAAAATTTTATTGAACATTTTGAAGTCTTTTCCAAACCGAGGCATCTGGATAATCAGGCAAGAGGGTGCCTAGGTAAAATGCCAGAATATAGTGTAATGAAATTCAGATAAATAATTATCAAACTTGATAGCCATTCTTCTAATGCTATAAATATATTCATGTTATTTAAACTCACAGTCCATTGACAGAGGTATCTCAAAGTGTTAGTCCTTAAAACAAATTACTGGCAATAGAGAAGAAGTTTTCTTTTAGTAATTCTTTACCTAAATCACTTTGATCTGTTCAACTGAAGGATACATGTCATAAAGTGAACCTTAAAATGTTTTTGTTATGTTTTTGCCATCCAGGGCATTCTGGATCACAGTATTCCCATTTCCAACATGTCTGCAGGTTTTTACACCAAATCCTACTTCTGTCCCATTGCTGAAGGGACTGATATTTAAGTATCATCACTTCTAACAAGGCAACGATCTGTCACCAACCTCTGCAAACTTCAAGTTGCTGTTGATGAATGACCACTCTAGTAACTGCTGAATTGTTGGGACTCCAACTTTCTCATTTTTGTCCATAAAAATTTGATAGAAGTAACAGTCTTGTACTTTCTGACCCGCTGATCTAAAAACAGATTAAAAACCAAAACAATTCTGAAGTTCTACTGTAACAATGACTGTCTTACTAGAAAAATAACATCTACATGAAAATAGTCTACAAAACATCCTCTCTTCTTTGAAATATATTGTGCTTTATAAAAAAAAAGCTCAAACAAACACTGAAACCTAGCAATACACAGCCCTCTTCCCCCAAAAACAAAGTGACAGGCAGTCAAGTATTAAGTGTGGACTGATTATGGAAAAATTTAAAGAAACAAAATCAGTCTGAGTTTCAGAGTATATTTTAAAAACATAAGCCTATGCATGACTGAACTACCAACTAAGAAATACTTCCTAAGCATCTGCATCAAAAACTCCAAGACAATAAAGCAGCTTTCATTGGAGAGACAATTAGGAGTTTCAGTAATAAAATATCAAATGAAACAACAATAATTATCTTCAGTATGATGGGTTTAATGAAACATTTCCTCTAAATCAGGGAGATATTTACACTGCTTCCTGCAGTGGAAGTCTCACACAGATGGCTAATGCTGCTAGACTCGCTCTATAGTTAGCAGAGAACTCTCCAAAAGGATAACTCAGATTCAAGGCTGTCCAGCTCTGAGTGTTAAGGCTCCTTCCACACCTAGGCAAACTCTGAGGCAGGTTACCACATCAACTGCCTACGCCAGCAATAGGATGTAGTCTGGAGAAATGTCTTCATCCTCACCAAATTTAAAAAAAAGGGAAAAACACCCTTTCCACTATACACACACATCCCTACCACAAACCAATTATACCCTTCAAAAAACAAGAACCACAAAACCACACCACCATTTTGTATGGATAGGGAGAGGGACACAGGATTAAGATACCAATTTAAGTAAGCTTTGAGGTCAGATGTTCAAAACATAGCCAAGTATCAAGTACCAATGTTTTCAGATAATATTTTTGTTAAATAAACATGAATCTGGTATATTGGGGCGGAGAACTTCAGATGAGCAATTCAACCTCCTCTGGAAGTACAAAAGGAAGGATATGGAAGACTGCTCAGGTTGAAGAAATGAGTTTTGCTACTACGGAGAAAAAGCATATAGGTACTAACTGACCTCTAACAGCAAAAAAAACCAGTTAGGTAGAAGCTGTTTCATCTCAGCATCAAAAGTTCCTGGGATGAAATTCCTAGGAACTTTCATCCAATTTGCTATAAACTACAAACTCCTCCCATCCCAGCCAGCATTTAAGCATATGTTGCTTTTTAGAGTACTCAGGTGTTGAGAGGACTCTAAGATCATGATGCTCAGTACTACCACCACTAAGAAAGGAGACTTCTGAATTGCCCTTGAGGAGTTCAGGTATGTGCACAATACATACAGAGTCTGGTGCTAAAAGCTGAATGGTGGAATATAAGTTTTGTTCTCTGTATGGCACAGGCACAACAAAACCCTTGAAGGCCAAGGAAGAATGATTCACCTTATTTTCAACAATGGCTCAACTCTTAGAATATGGTGAAATAAAATATTCAAAAATTCTTCTGGGTCTGAAGGGAGGAAGAGAAAAAGGTTTTGTTAGCATGCAAAACCAGATACACTATTCAAGACTCATTTAAAGTGAAAGATTTCAAAATATACATTAAAAAAGTAACAGTTAATTTTTACAGCTTTATTAACACAATAAGATTATGACAAACTATGAACACTTTTGTGACAAACCTCTGTTTATTCTTTTAGTGTTAAATGACCCTAATAAAAGGTAGAGGCTCAACAAAGCTTTCCAGTAAAAATCAAAAAGATGCTCTGTATTTCAGAGGAATCATTTGGCACCACACAACTTTTCCAGAAGAAATAAAAGCTTTCAAAAGCAAGCAGTGAATCTGCAGAAAGCTAGCAAGGAGCAGTGACAGTAACACATAAAAACTACACAATAGTCCAGAGTTCACCTAAACAAGAGACTAAGTCCTCTAACCAAGAATGCAGCCAACAGCAGCTTCCCAGAGGGCTGTTCTCCCCCACCAGAGTTTGCTAGTGTATTTCTCTTCCTGCCACTAACTGCAGTAAATACTGCTTCCAGCATTCAGTATTTATGGAGAAGGTAGTATTCTCCTGAATAAAAGCAAAACAGCTACATAATACAATGCTAATTAATCATTATATGCAGTAGAAGATCAAAAAGTTGGGAACTCACTTTCATAACACAAATTGAACATTTTATTTCTTAAAATACTACATAACCACTGTAACAATTAAAGGTTGTAGTGCAAAAGTTTATTCCTCAGAAATAAACTGATACGTTGAAAGAGGACGAAGACCCCAGCCTTATCACAGCCTTCTCCACTAACTGCTAGAAGGGGACACAGGAAGGCACGAAAAGAAATCCAGGCAGTGAAAGACTTTTACAGCAGAAGTTGTTCAGCTAGGGTTCCTTACATACCCGCAGAAGCAGAAAAGACCTTTCTAGCAGCCAATGGTCACTCAGATCTCTGCTAGAGACACTACTGCTACAGAAAAATATTTGGGTGTTTTGTTTTGGTATAATTACATAGCAAGGTTGCTCAGTTCCTTCATATTAGACTCTCGTAAGTCTCAAAGAAAGGCAAACCTCTCCCATTACCTTTTTCCTCTGAAGTGAATCCTGATGCAGCCTCAACTTTTTCAAGTATTTTCCTCAGTTTCATTATTTTTGTAGCACATACATATCCATATCTAAGACAAATGGGTTTAATAAGCTATTAGCTAATTTCTGATCAAGTCAGAGAAGTACAAAAAAACCCCAAAACCAACCAACCAACCACTTAAAATACTGAAATACAGGTTCTCAAATCCTTCTTTAACTGCATACAGTATTACTTCAAAACTATGTACTGATTTCTCATATTTAATCTAGCAGTTTTCTTAATGCAGTATAAATTCAATGCAGTGCTCAATGTTCTTTTATAACCTTAAAGAGCATTTTTAATCATCAACTTACCAGGATAACTGTTTTTGGACTTGTCAGGCAATTATTTTTGATTTGTTTTCACTCTAATTTGCACCGCTTAATACATCATTTCAGAATGTCACATAATAACAGCACAGTGGAGTTGTTAACAAAAAAAAAAATTCACTATATGAGAAAAAGACACAGAGCTGTACTGTTGACCTAAAAAGCTGAGGCTTTGAGCATCCAGTCTTTTCCTCTGAGGTAAGAGATTCAGCCATCTCAGCCACGTGAGATTTCTGCTATTCAGTGTGCATCCTGCTATCCTAGCTATACCACAGACCACTGGAACACATCAGGTAAAGCACACACTCCCTGACTAGAACAAGGCTTCAGGAGCCAACGTTTTATTCCAGAAATCAAAATAAAAACTTTGTCATAAATTGTTCAGCGATAGCCCACAGAATTTCAGAAATACAAGTGTATTATTCACATTTGAAAACAGTTAAGCCTAGGAACAGTAACTTTTTTTTTGTATCTCCTTTGCTCATTGTGCCTAAGAAATTACAAAAATCATTTTAAGTTCTTTTAATAGAAGCATTTCAGCCACTTGCAGACCACATGTAAAAAGTAATGAAACTTCTAGAGCTCTGCTAGATCTATCAAATTGTGAAACTCCGTATAAGATAATCCAAATAATTTTCTTGGCAAGTACAACAGCATTAAAAACATGTAAACATGAATGCTGTGAACAAACATAACTTGTATTTATGAATACTTCTGTATATATATTTGTATGAATTTTACAATAGCTTTGCGCTGATCCATTTGCAAGTAAGAAACTAGTGAAAATATTTTATCACCAAACAATGAATAACTATTTCCAATTATCACTGATTAAATCTGCCATGAAGAAAAAAAAAGTAAAAATACTAAAAAAACTACACTGAGTAGCAGCAGATAGTCAAACCTCTCAGATTTGCAGTAGGTAATGCAAACACAACACGATCTCACTAACTCATATTAGACTAGAGATCAGTTCTTGTCTTCACTTACATTCTCAGAGGATTCACAATCTCTGTCCGCAGCAGCTCCTGAGTCTCACTGTAATACTCTACATCATTTATTTCTTTAGGTCTAAGTAGCACAGTGTCCAAAACAGAGCTAAAAGAAAACAGGCTACAAAGAAAAAAAGGAAAAGGAAGGTTGTTTTGACCATTCAGATGCCTGAGCAACATAAGACAAACAAAGCAAAGCCACAGAAGAATTAAAGAACTAAACAAACTCAAAAAAAGGCAATTATGGACAGGGGACACAGCTGCTTGAAATAGCCAAGTCCACTCCAACCCAGTAACCTTTCTGCAGCAAACTACAGAACCAGTTGCCCAGGCAGGATTCTGCAAAGAAGCTGTAAGAGGCACTTCCCTCCCTCCACCCCCTGGCCTGTGCTCTCTTTATCCTTCAACCATTTACAGGCCAGGGACTCCCTCCATCTAAACAAGCAGATACAGAAGGGCCAGTACAGTTTGGACATGATTAGCACTTCATTGCTCACACTGGGAGAGCACAGGGATGTGTCAGACTGCAGCACATGACACTGGAATACACACAGACAGTCATTCAAGCAAGGATCACATGTTCTGCATTTCTAGCATGGGATGCCACTATACAAATTATGAACTTACCAGAATAAGGTGGAGTCTAAGTAACAGGAGTTGTAATGACCCTGGATACCTTTCTTCTTTCCAATCATTGTCTCTAAACCTTCTTTTTCCATTTTTGGAGGAGTGTTTTCTTCTACCACTTCACTTAAGTAACCTCCAAAGGCTGAAATTTTTTTTTTCAAAAGACACTTTAAAGCCTCAAATTTTATCCCCCTTGAGATTTTCCTATTAATGTTTTATAGCTAAGCTGCTGCCTTAGTGTAAGCATTCCTTCCCTGGACTAGAATAGCATTTTATTATAGCTGAGACTCACTGTCTTCCAGAGAGTGAACAAGGCCTTACATTTCCACACTAGAGTACTTCAGAAAGCCTGCAGCACTGAATTCATTTTATCCAGTAGGAATGAAGTTCTCTTTTCATTACAAACGCCCTATTCACACTTTCTTACTTACACTATCATACAAGTATCAGACACTTTTCTTTGCAGTTGTCCCAGGCAATACAACATGACCCAAGAAATCTAAAATACTTGAAGTTAGGGGGAAAAAAAGCTTTTCACCACTAACTTCCATCATAAAAATACATGCTTTTCTTTGTTAATATTCAGAGAATAAAAGAATTTGATGTTATAGATTACAGAAAAATAATTGCCTTTATTTCTGATAATGCAATCATACATTGCTGGAGTTGCAAATATCATTTTCAGCAAGATTGTTTTACAACTTCTGAAGTAAAAAGTGTACAGCATAAAAAAAATCCCTTCGTTTCATGACATTTCTTTAAATATATGAACATTTTCTTGTTTTAAAGCATGAAAGAATAATTCAAGAATCACTGTATTCTGTACAGGCTGATCTTCGATTCATTAATCTCAATTAAGTAATACCTGTACAGATTTTCAAGTGTTTCATACAAAGAACTTATTGCAGGAATGAATGAAACCAAAGCCCTGGCCAGCTCCCAGCTGATAAACAAGAAAAAAGCAGAAGGTCAGTACCTAGAGAGTTGCAGCGCTCAATCTGGTTGGAAACGGGTTGTAGTGAGGCAAACCTGGAATCTGGCCTGCAGCTTTTGAGTTTAACAAAAAGAGCTTTCTTTGGAGCACAAGTGAAGTATCGAGTTCCTTTAAATGTTCCGTCCGTACAGCCTGCACATTCATCTTCCTGAAAATTCAAGTGAGAATTCACTGTTTTTCTTATTTCTATAATTCTGCAGTAAGACATTTGATGAGGTATCTACCCACAAGTCACCCTTCTGGTACTCTAATACACACTGTTTCTGCAATTTAGTACACAAAGCCTCGACTGAGGTGTTGTTTAACTAGATTTATAGGGAAAATAAAGAGTTGCAGGATTCTTTCTTCATGCTTAAACTTTCACTCCATCCAAAATAAAACAAAATTCCATCAGAAGTAGCGTGGGGAAGGTGGGAGGAGAGACCGTGAATTTAACCTGGTGCAGATTCCTTCTGTAGTTAGAGCACTTTTGACAACTTAATTAAAATTACTAAGCATGGGGTAGCGTGAACACTTTCACTGTGACTCGGCTGCACAAGAAAAATGCCATCAAAGACAACACAAACTAGAAGTGAACAACAAGCTGTTATCTTTGAGAACGGGACTTAAGGTATATTATCTGCTTACTAACAACTGCTAAGCTTTAATGCAGAAATACACGAGTGGTGCCCAGGTTAACATGACACCCTAAGGAGCGGTTTCAGAATGCCTGTGGCAAACTCTGGCTTCAACTTCACCCAAAACATCACAAGGATGAGGATTTTTTTTGTAACAGCTGCAATTCCAGTCACATTCTCACGTACTTTGTGTTTTACATATTTTCACACTCTTTTGTGTGAAATTTTATTGAACATTATCCCAAAATAAAGAACCCCATCTCCCTAATTGTGTACCCATTAATTTAACTGAGACCCCATGACAACCCTGGCAACAGCTGCCACAGAGGAAACATCAGTACACAACAGCAATTCATGTTTGAGGCAACTGTTATATTTTTTTTTTTAACAAAGGGCCCACAGAAACACATAAAGCACATGGCTGTCAAATCAACAATACCACTACTGTCAATTATCAAAACCAGTGTTATGGCTCTGACAGTCATCACTCTGACTGCCGGTTTGCTTATATGCAAAATACAAACAAAAAATTATATTCAACAAAGACTACTACAGCTAGAGAATTTTATATAAATTTCCATTTCAAAGAACCTTTAAATTTCCTTTTTCAATTACAGTCTCCATAATGTAGGCAAAGGACATTGCTTTAAAGCAAGGAAGTGATCACTCCTATAAATTCCATTGCTCACTGTGTTACAAAGACATCTCAGAGCCTATTAACAGGGTAAGGTGTAGGGCAGCCACAGAAGTCAGAGCTCATCAGAGAATTTAGCTCATGGCAACCTGTTTGGGCAAATCCCCCAGACTGGCTGCTTCTGCAGCATATACAGGCACCAGCCCTGGAAACCAAACTAGTAATGTACATTAATATGAACTAGAATTTATACTTACCAGTTCCAATCCTGCTAATACTTCATTTACTCCAGGGGGCTGGCCAATCCAGCGGATTACTCCATAGAAAGGAGGATTTTCTTTGACTTCAGCCAAGGAACCTGCTTCAAGACCATGTGAGTTTCCAATTGGGCTGGCTGTTGACGGACTCTCCTGGGTAGCTGTAGTATTCACATCACCCATGACTGACTGAACAGATAAAGAGAGAGGACTGTGTCCCATAGTACCATTAGTACTTGTTGTTTTTGTCAAGCTAAAAGGGAGGGAGTGAAATCTGTTTTCTGTAGACACAGAGTTTGTTAAAGGTGGCTGCAGTGGTGGTGAAGAATGCCCAAATCCAGGAGATGAATCAGTAAGTGATTTTGAAGGGTCTTCAGCTGTTAAAACCAAAACAAAGATGTTAGTAAGTGTTGGGGGTTTTTTCCCCCTGCATTAAAAAAGAAAAGACTTAGCTATCAAACCAGCCACATCTGATTTAACAAGTGGGAAGCACCAACAGCTGGGGACATTTAGGAAGACTTTTGTCACTTGGCAACACTGGAGATACAACACTGACTGTGCAGACACTGCTACAGTCCACTTTTACCACAAGCAACAGAAACAAACAGCACAGAGAAAGGAGATGTTAGAAACCACAGGAAGGTTTCGACTGACGTCTTTCTTTTCATCCTCACATGAAGCTTTCTTCGAACATGAGTTAACAGCCCCAAGAATTATGACTGTAAGGGGCAAAACTAGGAAGAGTTTTGTGACTGAGGAAATGATTTAGTTCACATCTTATAGAGACATAAATAATTGCTTGCGGATATGATTTGCAAATGGAAAAGTGCTTATTCCCTTGACTATATCACAACATGCTTTCGTTCTAATACAAGGACTCAATCAGTGTCTATAAAGAATGAAGGACTTAAATATGTCACGACCAACGTAGTGCCTGATAAGAGATCACAACTACATACAACAGCACAAGCACTCTGTCTTCTCTCATCTCTCTACATCGTTGTAGAACACCTTGAGTTGGAAGGGTCCAATACCAGTTGGTATTCACAGAACAAAAGCCTCTTCATCTTCACCTATCATCCCCAAGCTGTTTCATTAACTGAAGTTAATGTCTTAAAAAGTGCTTAAAAAAAGACTTCTGTTACACAACCAACAACAATTTTAACCCATTTTCTTTTGTGGTTCAAAGAATTCAGGGACTACTGCTGCTATAGGTTTCCACTGCAAATTAGCATTATTAGTTTAGTATTTACCCCTTCAGTCACTATGCCAGCTAGCCACACTTTTATAAAGTTTACCAGGTAATTTAAAAAAATAGGTCTGGAAGCAAATCAAGATGTATTGATGCTTTAAGTTTGTGCACTCAAACCTTTAAAAACCAACAGAGAGATTTTACAGAAATAACTTTTAAAAAATACAGGAAAACACATGTATACTTAGATATTCCCCCTCCCACTTCCAGACTGATTAGCTAGCATGGCAGAATTTACAGTTCCCTTGGATCTGTAACATTAGCTACAAAGACAGGCAAAATACAATTACTCTGTACACTCAGCTACAAGGAATATCATCATGTCTTCCATCCAAACCTCAGCTTTTATTCTGCCTGTAAGACACATGCATTTCCACAGAGCTGCACATGAGTTGCCAATAACATAATCTCCTACACGCAGAATAAAACCACAGGTCACACCAAGACAGAGTACTTTTTTCACAGGGGTTTCAGAATGCTTTTTATGATATAGTGTGTATTCCACTAAGACAACACATTCCAACTTTTGCATTTAATCTCATTCTTGTTTTGTTTGAAGAACATAATACACTCTAGTTTAGTTTCGTGGTTTTTTAAAAATAAAAACATAAAAAACTATCCTCTCTCTTTACCTTCATCGATATACCATGGGGGTTTTGTTTTCGTTTGAGGCTGAGAGTCAACTGACGAGCCATTTAACGTGTAGAAGACTTCAGATCTGCTTCTATTTCCAGGTTCAGAGGTAGATCCTGGAAAACAACATAATTTATTGAAGAGATTAATCTCTATTTACAAAAGATAACCTACACTCTTAGTAAAATTTTTTACTACACTTTCAAGAAGACACAACTGCCTTTCCACAAAGGAGCAAACTCTCCCACCAAGACTAACACAGTTCTAAGCTTTGAACAAGGTAGAAGTCTACACCAAACCAATACAACACTCTAAGCTGAAATTTCAAGTCACCAAGCTGAAAAGAAGGCAAAAAACACCCCTCAAGAGCAAGTTTTTCATGACTATAAATTATGGATATAAGAAAGTATTTGCGATACAGTTACAGCGAGTTTGTTTTGGTTTTAAAATTTCACAGTAGGCAAATAAGTTACTGATCCAATTCCAATTCTATAACTTTAACTGTCTACCATCTTTAAAATGATTAAATAAATTCAAACTCCAGAGATATTTAACTTTTAACTACAGTTGGACTTGATGGTCTTAAAGGTCTCCGACAACCTCAATGGTTCTATGAACTTGACACAAAACTGAAATAATAAATCAACTGAAAGAAAAGACAATACATTTTTGCAAGCAACAAAATTTTGTAATCTTACGTAAGAAAATCCCTTCCCATACATACCTATAGCCTTTGGCTTACTTCTTGAGGTATAGGCAAGCTTGGGAGGTCTCCTGTCCTGTGACACAGTCTCTAAAACATGGTACATGAAGAGAGATTAGCTTCCTTTTCTATATTTCCCTGTGTTACACAAAGTTCACCTCAAAATGTAACTGGACAAAGGTCTGCCATCACAAGCTTTAAAACCAAGTGGAACAAAACCTTGCTTGGCACATAACCAACGTTTTATGTGGATACAATTTGCTTTTATCACATCAGCAATTTCTTACTCTGAAGTCTACTACAACTTCCTGAACACATCAAATAGATTGATTTCACATCCTTCAACGTAGGTATGCATTTCCATTATGGGAAACAGATGCAAGAAATTCTAAGGTTTTTTCCTACCAACACATCTACAAGAAATGCTTTTTTCAAAAAATGGAGAAGTCCCCATGAATTCTCCAAAGAGTACAAAAACTGCACAAAAATATACATCTCAATTAAACCAGCAAATAGGAGGTAGACATAAGAAAAGTTAGTCAAATTGAAGAGCAACAGTTACAGACTACACACTCACTAGAACCTGTCTAGAGACAGAGCCCAAACAAAAGTCTCATATAAACTTTTCTTTCTTCAGAAAAGGAATTGGGGAACTGTAATTGTTACAGGTGAACACTATTCAGTGAATTACTGCAGTGAATTTTTCCAGTCTTGACAGGCATTTCCAAATATTTATTCACAGAATGCATACATACTACTGTCAACACCTTTCAAGCACAGAAAGAACAGCTTTCTGATCCAAGATATTTAAACTCCTGGAGTAAATTGAACAACAATCCATAGAAAAGACTCCCACTACAGACACTCACATATTCATGAATATTATACAACTGCACAGTATTGAAAATACTGTACAATTTGACAGGAATTCAATATTAGAGCTTTTCTACTAGTGAGACTGCAAACCAAAGGAGGGCGAAACTGAAGAGAAGTATAGCACAGAAGGTTAAAGTAATTCAAGTGAATTTAGGCTATTAATTCTTCAGTAATGTTTTAATCATATAACTATGCCTCGGTGGAGGATGTCCCAGATGTTATCAAAGTCTGCCTTCTGGTTAAGAAAGCAGGGCATACCTGGAATAACATCATTGATATGCAAAAGAAGTGTACTTTCAACACTTGCAAAACTGCACAGCTGTATTCCATTATATCTTCCATCCCAGTTTCCAATCGGATTATCCTAAAAATAGAAAACCACATTACATGTATCCCAAAAGAAGATTTACATCATACAGAATACACACATAAATCTTTAGGAACATAAAAAGTAGGAAAATTAAAGATTTGACAACACCTACTTTTTCTTGTAACAAATTTTGTATTTAGAATAGGCAAACATTACAGTCTTTAAAGACAAAAGCTTAAAACCTGCTCTCTTGAGAAATAGTTCCTACTTTAATAAGCACTTCTCTTTTAAAAAACATTGTTGATAAACAAGCTAGAACAACTCCAGTGCACTGTTATGGAACAGCAACTGCAACCAAGAAAATGGAAGCATTTAATCTACAAAACCAGAACAACCTTGAACTACCAAAAATTTAAAAGCTGTTCATTTTAAAAAATTCATGTTGCTAGAAATAATTTTTAATGACAAGCTTCACATTTTCTTGAAAGATCAACTTTTGTACTTGAAACTCATATTTTCAAGGCAGAACAAATTCAAACAAAACAGTTACATGAAAAAAACTTTTTTAAATGGCTAACAAAAGAAAAAGACATCCAGCCTACTTTTTTAAACAGGCAGAACAAAGCCAGTCTCACGAGACGAACACTCAACTCTATGACTTCAAGACTGACACCTAACATGGCAAGTAGCTCAGTGGAGGCTCCTCAGAGTAAGCAGAGTATTTTGCCTGAACTGTTTAGCATCAAATAGGACACCATTTACCTGATGCCAAGAAACAATTACCACCAAGGGGCATCTTTGAACTCAGCGTTTATTTCCCATTTTAGGTCAGCCTCCGCTGAAGTAGCTTGTGGATAATGTTTCTTCTTCTAAGTGCATGTCATTCACTAGCTAACACACATGCAGAAGTTATTAAAGTCAGATTTTTTTCTTACCATGTCCACTCCAACAACGTATCCTAAACTCTCGTTTCCTGGTAAGACATCACAGAATATAACTGTCCCATACTCTATACTCTCTCCTATCTTCAGAGAAACCCTGGAGTTGATCTCCAGAGGAGGAAGTTCTACCTGCATTGCGTCAACTTGAGCTGCATAGTCACTTTCCAGTTCATTGTCATCATCTTCCACCAGCTCCAGTTTGTCCAAAGCAACAAAAACCCCACAATCCTCATCACATCTGAAAAGCTGCTTGCCTTGGTACTGTCCATCAGTAAAGCCCTGACCGCGACCTTCTTCCTAAGTGTTGAAGGAGGAAGAAGAGGAAGGAAAAAAAAAGAAAATATAAAAAACCAAACCGTGTATTTTGAAAAAGCAGACTACTAAAAGAGTAGCAACATAATCCAGCGCTTTGGGCAAATTGCACTAAGAATTTGCCTGATGAACAGTCATTATATTGAGAGAATTCTGTTGTCAGAATCTGTGGCAAATATCCAAACTGCCTGTCTTAGGGGAATAAAGAGCAAGATGTCATTAGATTAGAGAGTAGCTGCAGGCAAAGCCTTCATACTCAGAGAAGTAGGCTTTCTTCAGGTGCAAATTTTGCTTCAATCATCAAATTTTTGCCATATCAAGACTACTTCATACTAGACACAATGCTAAGCATTCAAAAATTCCACTTACAAGCCAAATAAAGAGAGATGATTTTCAGAAACACTTGGGCCTGATATCCCCCAAATTCTCAGTGGGAATTACAAAGAGTTCAGGAAAAGTTTAAAGAGTACTTTGAAAAATATACTTCTACTACAAGAGAAGAACTCTCCTGAACCTAATCCTTCAACAGCTTACGGTTGGCATTAATTTTGCAGAAATATCTCACAAGGAGATACACTCTCTGTTTTAACTAGCTGCCATTGGACTTTTAAGGATCTACAAAAACAGCAGCCCTAAAATCCAACCCTGCGTTTATGGACTGTATCCTGACACAGGAAAATGAAGTACTCAACATAAATCTGAGAGTCAGATATTCACCATGATGGGGATGCAAGTATTTTTGCCCAGAGAAGTTGCGAATGCCCCATCCATGGCAGTGTTCAAGACCAGGACAGATGGTCTAGTGGAAGGTGTCCCTGCCCATAGCAAGGGGGTTGGGACTGGATGATATTAAGGTCTCTTCCAACCCAAACCATTCCATGATTCTATGAATTAAATTTTTCTGGGCTAGAGGACTCAGAGTATGTTCAAGTCTTTCTGCCAGCCCATGCACCACATCAAGCTTCACTTAACATGGAGATTACAAGGCTGATGTGATGCGGCATGTTCACATAGAAGTATGCATGAGAAGACTGAAGGTAACAGGTTTTAGGGGTAACTATGCTTCTAGAAAAGAAAATGATTAGGATTCCTCTTTAAATTGAAGATTTATTTAGCTCACCTCATAAAGTATATCTGATACTGCCCCTTAGCGAGTAACTTACCAGCAACTCTACTCCAAAGTATATCCCTGTTAGGGACCTTTCTTGCATTAACGGTCCTCTGAAGCGAACAACTCCAGGATATTTATCATCCCCTGCTCTCAGCTGTACTCTAACGGGTGAGCCAATATCTATCTGGACGCCTTTAGCTAACCTGGTTTTGCTTTTAAACAAACTGTATCTTTCCTCACAGTTAGTAATAGCCAGAAGCAACTCAGCTAGTTTTTCATTTATTTCTATAACATCCTTCTCATCCACAAACAAGATTGCATGAGGCTGTTCCAGAATCTTTAATCCAATCTGCAGTTTCTTGCCTTTACATGGAATATTTCTGGAGTGTGCCACAGAAGAACGGTCTTGAAAAAATTGCCCAATGCTACCTTTGGGCACTTTCAAGAGCTTTTGAGTCTGCTTGTCTATGACACTGCATTCTTGGAGAAGCAAGTAAAAGATCCGCTCTTCCCAATAGGATGAACTTGTTTTTTCTTGACTCCATAAGCCTGAATTCATTGTGATTAAAACTTTAAAAGCTGCACAGAAGTCTTCAAGAAAAATACGCTCTTGATTTATGTGCAGTGATCTTTCCAAATTCTACTGGAGGGTCCAATCTTTGTGAAACAATGCAATATTCATTTTGCAAAGAAACACATTCAGAGCAGGAAGCCTAGAATTAAAAAAAAAGGAAAAAAGACAAAATTGAATTGGGTAAGTACAGCAAGTCTTAAGTAAAACACAAAACAATTTAAATCTGTGACCACACTAATTCCTCATACAGATCAGAGTTCAGCAAAATCCAAGGCAGTGACCACAGTCCCAGAACAGCCACTGTATTGCTGATCATGGACAGATCCATTTCTGCTCCTTAATACTGTGTATTTCATTTCCTTCTCTAGCTCCTTGAAAAAAAGGAGTAGTGGAAAACATGTAATGAAATGCAAAAAACAAAGAAAACACATGTAAGTGAAAGCAAAAAGAAAACTTAAGTGCAAATGAACATGAATAAACAACCTGCTCTAGTTTACAAACAGTATTTTAATGAAACTTTCCACCATAAAGCTCTTTTTCCCATGCTTAGTGACTACTTATTTCTGACAAAGTGTACTGCATCTGTCATCCTGCATAACATTTTGATTTAGTGAAGCAGAAAATTGTGTTGACAAAATAGAGCAGCAGAAAATGGGAACTTTAGTAACTTATTAACAACCATTTCTTTAAATAATAGAAATGGACAGTTCCAATAATATAAAATATATGAAAACCAAATTGTGCCAACATAGCAACATGCAATTCTGAGAAGAAAACTGGAGGCTCTTCTTTATTATTCTAGAAAGATAATTCACTTCCACGAAGTAAGAAATACCTGACTTTCAGTTATTAAAACACCATAGAAGCAAGCCCCTTAGTTAAACATCATCCTAAGAACTATAATTCACAACCAATGAAGTGAAAAAGAACAATTTGAAAATACTTCTTTGAGCATATATGTCTATAGTTTGGATACATGAAGACAGACCTGCAGTACCTTAGCAGGGTTTATTATTCTAAAGATGACAGCAAAGGGCAGTATACACGTTCAGAATATATTGTCATGCAAATTTTCCTGTTTGCAATCTGTGATGCCACAGTATGCATTCAGTTAATGGACAATCTCAATGACTATTTATGGATTTAACTTCAGTAACCTAAAGGCAAATAATCTTCGTCCTTTAGCCTAGGTACCCTATGTCTCCACGACCTTTTCTGATGGCATTCAAATACCACAAAATCTATTGCTATTTCTCCTATGCTGTTTGAACCCAGTTTCAGAAGCTATTGGAAAGCAACGAAAAACAGTATTCCTGTATTATTTTCATCACCTTTTTACACAGAAAGAGTATTTAACAAAATTCTTTCCCCAGAGAAAAGTAGAGACTACAGACGATCTGAAATTTAGGCAAAGTCTCATCTTTCAGTCCCTAGGAATTCACACATTTCTGTGCTGCCTTGGGGAGGCTCTTGTACCATCCAGATATCCAAACCTGCTCCTCATCTGCACAGACATGACACGTGGGGGTCAATGTCATCACCACACTTTGACACTGCTGTGCAGGAGTTCTGTGGGTTAATGTGTTTCTATCTGCAAAGTCATTAACATCTGAGCAGCAGCATCTAGGTAGTTTCAGACCTCACTGAAGGAAAGGCTGGTCGACCATCCATGTATTTTCAAGCTAAAAAATATTCTTTTGATACATATAAATGGGCTTTAATATTTGTTGATGATTAACAAAAAAGTGGTGTTGAGTATGGGACTGAAATAATTTATGTGGAAACTGATGAAGAACACAACAGAATTCCCCCCTCGCACCCCAAATGGAAACATGATTAAATGACCATTGGTTTTTATAAGTCTACTCAGATGGTAAAATAAGAGTTTCATCCAAGTTCTGAGTAGTTCTCTGCCCTTACTTTTTTCACACGATGGGAAAAAAACCCTGTCTTGTTCTTCATAGTTACATTTTATGTTCTCAGGTTTCAAAAACTGACATACTTCACTTTCCTTTTTTTTGAGCCATTCCACAAAGTTTCTCAATCCCCAAGCAAGCAAGCACTTCTGACATTACACAGTTCCTGATCTTTCCTACTTCATTTACAGAAATAATTCATTTTCATTTTAGAAATATGCACAGAAATTATACATTCTGTTCAACAGTTTTAAAAATATTAATTGGAAAGTTTAATTAAAAATAATATTTATAATAGCTATTTTCAATAAGTGTATCTTGTTTGCAGGTCCATTGCTGCAACAATACAATCTTGACACGTTTAGTAATAAAGAATTCAGTGTGAAAACATGGCAACAGCTGCATTTAGATTATGTAACAATAACTTTATGTGGTGTGTGGTCAGTCTTTCAAAGCCTTAATCATTCACAGAAATGTTATTAAACCCACTGGATACAGCACCAAAAAGCTTTCCTTTAATAAAGAGTTCATTATCACTATATAAAAATGTCTTCCTTTAAAAACTTATCTATAACCACTGTCCCTGGCAAAGAAAATACACTTCAAAAGCCAAATTCCCTTCTTTTAGAATAATAGAAGTGATAAATTAGTATTTTAAGAGCGAAGAAAAGCTTGTTAAAAGGCCATTAAGTTTTATCTATATGTCAAAAGTACATTTACATAAACCACTGATATTAAGATTTTTTTACAGCCATTTTCCACAGAATTCTGTGAGTAAAGTAAAATCTTCACTGAACAAACAGCATAGTCCTATCAGACTGTGACCAGAATAAACTATTAGACCACTGAATTATTAACTTGGGAGCCAATCAACTTATCCTTACCAAAAAGACACCATTCCACTGCACAACACACCAGCAACTACAGAACTTTGTGCAAACCCAAGTACTTGACCACCAACATGGACATTTTAAGTGTCAGAGCCTGTTCTGTTGCATCCTTCTATTCCACCAACCACCTGAATTTTTTCATGCTCCAAGAACTTTGGGGAGAAACAGGCAAAGCAGTTATGACTGCAACACTACATACTTTGGAAGAAAAAAAACATTTTAAAAACTGTCAGGGATAGGCCATAACAAGCTACCTAACTTCAAAGCCTCCCTAACTTCCTTCTTTATTCTTCTATTGTGAGTCACTGTTGTCACTACAGAGACATCTCATCGGAATAACAGTTTGCTCTGAAATTCAAGAACTTTGCTTCTACCCTCCAGGAGCCTTAGATGAACTATATAGAGATGTTTAAACCACGTATCAGAATGAACACACACCTGTGGCTCTGATTTAGAGTATAAAATAAAAAAGCTAAAATAAACTGTACAGTTTCTTAAAGAAACTTCCACTTTAAGAGCAAAAGTAATTTAACCAGCTGAGATGCAAAGTTCTGTTCTTCGACAGCCCCAAAACAATTTTCATGGGAAGGTTAAAACTAGGAGCAAGGAAATTTAGTTGCAGCTCAATGTACACATGTCGGCAATACAAACTACGAGTGGAAAAAAATGGAAACTGTTTCTCAAAGCAGCGGTTGAAAGAGTCTAACACAAAGAACTTCATACTCGTAACATGATTCCTAAAAGAAAATGCACCTGCAGTTCTGTCCGGCCTTATAAATCTGATACAAATATTCCCGTGAGAGAAAAGAACAGGAATCTTTCTCAAGGGCGAGAATGCTGTAGCATTATGAGATTTGCCAATACGGCCGCTCTGCAGACACCCCGTGGCCAGTCCTCCCCAAAAACGAGTGCGTGTGCTCACATTCCGAAATGCTACAGAATATCGCGTTTCACTTGGTTTTCTCATGGAGTGTTTCACGGCAAGACACGTCCGTGCGAGCCACACGTCTCCGTGCAAGGCTCAGCTTTAGGGAATAATCATCCCCCCCAGCAAATCTGAGCATTTTCTCTCCTCTCCGGGGGCTCTGCGCAGGACAGGGAAGGAAAGTCCCGAAACACTTATTGAGTCGCCAACACGCTGCCCGGGGATTGAGGCTGAAGTGGCAGAAAGGCCCAGCAGGGCCCGCCAAGAGCAGAA
>VZRL01000950.1:1958677-2075515 GCA_013397895.1 Origma solitaria | reverse complement strand
GGGACTTCGACCGCTCCGGAGGCGCTGATTGGATGGTGCGCGCGTGCCCCCGGCGGTGGGCGGGCTCTGCGCCCCGGGGTCGGTGCGGGGTGCCGCCCCCCAGCTCGGCCCGGCCCCGGCCCGGCGCTGCGGGGAGGCTCTGCTGCGTGAGGGCTCTGAGGCCTGAGGGCTCAGCTGCGCGGCGGCTCCGCTCCAGCCCGCCCCGGCAAGGGACAAGCCTGCATCCAGCGCCGTATCCTCAGCCGGAGTCTCTGGTCGCTGTCCCCGGCGGGCGCAGCACGTGGGGGCGGGAAAGAGAAGGCTCCTCGGGTGGTGGCAGGAGACTCCCCGGTGCAGTTAGGAACTTCCCTGGGGGCACAGCTACTGACGGAATTAATAAGTGGCTCTCCGTGAGCGCTTGGGAGGAGGGCAGGAGCGGTTTTAGCCGTGCTGGGGCTCGAGGGGCGGTTCCCCCTGCACAGGCCGGGCCTTCCGGCGCGGGGAGCGCGGGCTGGTTCCAGGAGCCCTCCTGAAGCGGCGGCCGCAGAGCTCCCGGAGCCCTCACGCGTGTCAGGCTTCGGTCTGGCTTCAGTGCCCACTTCTGAAATGTTTTTACGCCCAAGAAGTTGAAATGCTACTGAATATTTAATTTAATAAAAACCAAATGTAGCTCCTCTTTAACCGACCTACTTTTGATTGTGCCTGTCATCTGAAGGCTGCCCTGTTTTATCCACTTTGCATCACTGTTGTTCGTAGCTAGTGAGCTCTGCTTGAATTATGAATGAGAGGACGAACTCTGGAATAGAAGGGAGTTGCTCAACAGGACAGTTATGTTCAAAGGCTATTCACACATCCAGCATTTCCAAAAAACATTTATTTTAGAGGAGATTTCTTTTTATTCATGTAGTATTCTAAACTGGTGCTTCAAACTTAATTTTGAAAATATTTCTGAAGTTTTACACTTTCAGAAATGGACTTCCTACAAAGTAGCATCTTTTAAGGATACAGCATTTGATTCTGTATCTCAGGAGGTTACAGTAATATTGGCATACAAATAAATACTGTCTTGGTTTCTTAGCATCTGTAGCATTCCTTTAATGCATGTTTTTATGTAATTTAGTAACCCGTGCAGTTGGACATTAGCTGAAGTACAGGCTGTTCCAGTTAATCCTGTTCCCTATAGCTCTCCAGAATCCAGAGACAGTAAGCAGACCCAGTGCAGCCCCAAATCAGGGCTGGAGTGCCCATTTCTAAGCTCTGAAGCAATGTGAGTCACTAGCAAGGCTAGTCATCTAGGAAGATGGGAAGGCAGGACACGGGGTTTTATTTGTGTGGGTATGTGCAACATGGAAAGGACACAGACGCCAGCAGGAGTTTTTTGGAAACTCCTGAGGAAACAATGAGATTCCATCTGCTATGGAATGAATGCTCACACTAATCATTCCACCTAGTCCGTTAAAAGCAGAATTGCTTTTCAAAGACTCGTTTAATTTTTAAGCCATAAATAGCATTGAAAATATACTAAGATTTACACCTTAGATTTCCTCATTTTGCAGAAGAGCACACAGTAACCCCAAGTCATGCTCTGCTAATCCTCAAGGTGGCTATCTATACACAGCTGCTGCAGCCTCCACTTCTAGAGCTGCCTTTTATGCTACTGCAAACTGCATTAACATGTCTGCTATAAATCCTGTTATCCCAAATTTCATTACGTTTCCATTTTGGGTATAAATAAATCACTTGTGGAACATGACTATAAGTATTAGCCAAAGTACAGCGTAATTGTATGTGAGAAGAAAAGGGGACAGACACATTATGAGCATAAAATAACAAACTACTTGATAGGAATGACTACATGTAGTGTTCCTAATAACTCACAACCAAATAGTTAAAAATATTCCGTATTCCATGTAATTATGCACTTAACCCTCTATGAATTAAGCAGTAAAAATGACCAACATGGCCCATTTACAAAGGCTGTCATTCTGCAGACAGAACAGTGCTTGTGACATTTAACCCAAGTTAATATCCCATTGACCCACTGCGCTTGCACACAGCTCCGTGTCACTGACAGACCGCAGATGAAAGGCAGGCCAGGACTAGTGTTTACTCTAAAGGTCCTTCATACTCCTTTAGAAGTATAAAGGAGCTGTAAAGTGCTAACAGGACTTTGGCAGTGTAAAATGGGCCTGTTATGTCTCTTTTATGTTGAAAACCCTGTCAATAACACCAGCGCAAGATATTTGCCATTAAACAGAAAATGACTTCTTTAAACCACGCTCTTGTTAAGAGAGACATGTTTTGTAATAATGAAGTATGGTAAACAAATTCCACTTGCAAATGACACAACACTGTGCAATTAAATATTTTGGCATCGCGTGGAACAGAATTTTGTGCTGTGCCAGGATAGGAGTATGGTATTCATTTATCACAGTATTACCCCAAAAGTGCAGAATATTCATCAAAACAGCTGATTTTTTTTCTCCTAATTCAAACATGGAAATGATTGGTATTTATCCAGCTGCATTAAAAAAAAATAAAGAGGAAAGGTTCTTGTAGAAGCATCAAAGACAATATGACCGCACTTTCTAAAGATTAGTTATGTGTTAAAAAGGGACTTGGATAAATATGTCAAGTATTTCTGCCTCCCCTTGTTTGTTTGGGGGTTTTTGTCATTATCTACTGTTCTAATGAATGATTTAGTAAGATAAATAATGTTTGGCTAAATCATTTGGGGCTTGAGATGGAAAAGCAGCAGAGACTACGAGATTGCCTGAAGCTGCACTTCTTAGGACAGAAGCTAAAGAGTATTTTGTAATTGGGGTATTACAGCTGCATTTTTTAATAAGAATAAGACCTGGCTCTGCCTGTGATTAAATGCCAATAAAATCTGCCAGAAAACTGCAGTTCATATACGCCATTGGTTTAGCTCCCAAGTTTTCCAGCTGATACCAGCTTTGTAGTCTATGGTTAAATAATGTACCTGTCAGGGTTTGTGTAATCTATCTGATTGGGAAAATGGGAACTGCCCAGGTTGGGGTATAAATCTGGGCAGAATGTTTGACATTGTGGCAGCAGTCCCTTTTGGTTCTTTAACTATCAAAAGCACACAGTCATTCAATAGTGGCAGGCATCCTTTACACGGCATCATAATCCTGCCTCATTTGGTGGCTGGTTACCAAGTTTTGGCCATTAACTTTCAAGTTATTTTTCTTAAAATGAGTAATTTCATTTTAAATCGGTATGGAGGGCATACCACATATGACAACTACCTGTTCCAGAATGCACTGTTATGATTTTAACCTTGCCTCACTCCTGCATTATTGCAGAGCACACTTTTCCCATATCCCTTGGTAGGTGCATTTTAACACTGTGCTCTTTACATCTGACAAAGACAGTGCTTTCACAGAATACAAACTCTGAGTCAGACACTGCATCAGGATCCCTTTTCCATCCCTGACAATGACAGAAAATGCTTTTCCATTAAAATTTACCACTGTTTTATGAGTATTAGGGTAAATTGATGGTGTTAGTGCACTTGCCCATCTCTTACAATGCCTTGCTGTCATTGTGAACATTTTCTTTTCTTTTGCTTAACCTTTACATAATATTTGACTGTTGTAAGTGAAGCTGAGAATATAAAAAAGAGAGATATTAGTTATGCATTCTGCTAGCAAACAACATTGTGTACTGCAGTGGGTTTTGCATGTGCTAATCAAGTAGACATTTAGAAAATAGAATGCTGCCAGGCTAACAACTCTGCATCCCAGTGAAGGGTGAGGCACTGTTTGGACCAAAGCTGAGCTCCTGGGAGCAGGATGAGGAGTAGCAGCCTGCTAAACCTGCTGTGGATGTCACAGCTTCCGGGCATGAGGAGCACCCTCAGGCACCCGCTGTAGCCATAATAGCTGACTCTACTGAGGCAGGCACAATTCTTGTGGAACACCCTTGATTTGTAAATATAATAATACATTTCATTCGTTTTAATCATCCAGGCAAATTGTACTGGAACTTACTTATTCTGAAATAGTTGGAAGTAGAGGTCACACTTTATATACCAAAAAATGTACATTTTTCTTTTCTTTTAGCTATATCAAGAGCAGGACAATAGCAGAGCGTCACAAAATAATACATTGCTTTTTGGCAACATGTAAATTAACTGATTCAGAATTCAAAGTTTAGATACATCTGTAAACTGTCAGCATGAGTGAAATACCCTGAAATCCCTCTTGGTTTTTGCTCAAAATTGTAACCAAACCCATAAATATAACATTAAAGGACTGTGAGTAGAGCCAGAAACCCATGCCTTGTCTACACTTAAAAGAGTTGGCTGGTGTAGCTACACCTTAGAGCTGAATTGGCATGCACAGACTTCTTTTCGGGTGTAATTTAAATCACTTTCCTCATGGAATATGCTAAAGTGGCCAAAGGACTCTGCCAATATAACAGCATCTACTCCAGGGCTTTTGCCAGGGTGGCTGTAGCTGTATGCAAGGGATTTTTCATCATTCTGACAGCTGTTTTGGCAAAACGCCTACATTTAGACCACATCCAAGATAAAATTGGCATTGTTTTATGCTGCAAATAAAGCAGAAGAGAAGCATTACCAGTTTATGGCCCTGGTTTTACATTATTTTAAATTGTTTGTTCTAAAGGAATGTGTGGGGCAGGATCCATGTGGTCCTTTGGATGTTTGCCTCCCACATTTGTGCTGCGTTAAAATTGCTTGGTTTTTCAGTGACTGAACTTTGGCAAAGTGGAAACTTACATTACTAAAAAAAGATAGTGTCCATATTATTTACCCCAGAAATAGCTATCCTGATGGTTTAAAGCAAATTTCCAAACTGAAGTGAGCTCCAAAAGGAAGCATCTGGGCCAAAGGACATGTGGATTAATACATCATTCTTCTTCATTTTGTCCTCGGTTCAACAATGAATTTAAGCGCATATAAGATTAATTTTAGGCACACTCGTAAGCCCATCTCAAGCTTAGTAATCATGCCAGATGTGATAATCTATTTGAATTTTAATTGAGCAGACATTTGAAATTAATCATATGTTCTGTGCTGTGCAGAATCGAGATTTCTGTCAGAAGTTTACACAGGGAAAGGCTGTTTGTTGTGATACCCTCTGCATTTTCTTTCCTGAACTGGATGTTAAGCTGCTCTTTTAAAGACATCCCAAAGGGCATTATTTTTCGATATAAGGACATTTTACATGTTTGACTCTTTTTTTCCCCCCCTAATCTCCCTTTTGCTAAAAGTGGGTTTTTTTTACCTCAGCAACCCCTGCAGAGGAGTTAGTATGGATGGTGTTGATCGCACTGAAGTCTCTCCTGTGCCCAGAGGACGTGGCCCGGGGGTCCCGGGGCCGCGGGAGCGAGCCCGGCCCGGCACGGGCGGCTCCGGGGCTGGGGGCGGCAGAGACAGAGTTCGTGCGCCATCAGCCAATGGGACGGGCAAGCCTGATTTCATCGAGGCTTCTTCCTTCCTTTTTGTAAGACACACGATGTGCCTGCTCGAAGAAGGCACAGACATCTTTTTTCTGCGTTTGGGAAAGGCAAGGCGAGGCAGGCTCACCTGGCAGAGCTCACCTGTGCCACCGCGAAAAGAGCTCAGCGATTTGCGGGTGAGTGCTCCGGGCGCTTCGGGGTCTAGGGCTGCTCAAAACTCCGGGAAGGAGCTGGAGCAGCACTTGCCCTGAAACGGAACAGGATGAGTGCCTGTTCAAGATAAAGTTGTGTCATTTGTTGCGTTGCAGGGGTTTCCTGTTGTTCTGCTTTTTTGCCTTTTTTTTTTTTTTTTTTTTTAATATGGAAAAATAAGTAGTAGCTTAATTAAAAGAGCTTGTGATGATTTTTAGCAGTGAAAATGAAACTGTTTACGTGAAGTGCAGTTAGTATTCAAGGTACACATATTCAAGGCAGGAAAGACTTGTGTGTCATGCACTTCTGCATTCTTCTGTTTGCCAGTGTGATATACATCTCTGGTAAACCATGTTTAAATTTAGTATTAATGTATATATATATATGTATATATACACCTATATACTAATATATGTATATTTATGTATATAAAGCTATGCATATATAAAGATTTTTTTTCACTGTAAATACAATTGTTTTTATAAAGTTATCCCAACTTATAACCAAAAAAAAAAAAGTCACTTAAATTTGTATGACCGTTTTCAGATTCCTCATTTAATTTACTATATATGCTCTTGGGATAAACTGTTGTGATTTTCAAAAGGCTGAGCAGTTAAACAATAAGTGGCTACTCTTCATATTCAAAAACCAGATCATAAGGAGGACTGAAGAACAGTAAGAACTTTCACTGCAAGTCTGCAGTCCAAAAATAAGGGTTTCCTTGATGCTTTCGTTAAGGAGGATGACAATATATGTGTACTTGCTTATGCAAGCCAGGCAAAGGAAAGGTTTTAGTTAGAGGAAAGTGGTTTGCACTTTCATTATTTCCAGTGGGGAAAGTAATTTATTTTCTTTTTTACAGCCTTGCAGCTTGCCAGAAATCAATAAGTCTGCTGAAGGAGTTTCCTCACCTCTGTATCCAGCGTTGCATAAATGTGTAGTAGATAACGGGAGGCAAAATTATATATAGCAACAACTCTGTCCTAAACCATCCCATTGTTTAGTAACCACTGCTTGAGCATTATTTTAGCAGGGTGTTTTGTAAAACTATATTGTTCTGTTATTTGATTTTCACTCATTGACTGAACTGTGAGCAACAATTCACTCATGCTAAGTGAACACAGCACCTTGGAAAAGGTGTTAGGATGCTCTTAGAACTTTTCCAACTGCTCATATAACACAGTGGTGTAACAGGTAGGGTTTGTTTGGTTGGTTGGTTTTTTGTTTGTTTTAAAAGATACAACAGAACAAAACAAAAAATATCCTTAAATGTGGAGACATTTAGGCAGCAGAATGTCCACCCTAATCTGTGGAGTAGGAGTATATTGTGTTAAGTATTTTATCAGTACATGGGAAAATAGTGGTCCTACTAGAACAGGTATACAGATCTAATATAGCACAGTATGTAAAGTAAAAGAACAAGGAGTATATTTCTGTACAATAATTAGAAAATTCAGATCTCCTTCCACCAAGCCATTGTCAAATGCAATTGTTTTCTTTTCACAGTAGAGAGGCAAGTCTCTGGAGGGAACCTAAAACTGTGAAATATGATAAAAACTTTATACTATTTTAGATATCACCCTATTTTGGCCTACAGGTTGTGGTTAAAAACAGACGACAAGTTTTTGAGTCTTGAGAACAGTAAATTTTGGCAGTGTAAAAGAACCAGGCTGCTGGTTATACTAATTATCTCCAAGATTTTAGTTCATCTGAACTCATACTTGCAAGCTTGAAGGCAAAATACAAGGAGGAAGAAATCTACCCACACTGAAGTTCATGACAAAATTCTCATAGGTAACTGAGTTCCCCATCTAATCTTATTCAACATAACTTCTTATGGTTCTCTTGTTTGATTTTATGCTGCCAGAAAAACACCCAAACACTTTCAGTGGTAACAGTAGTAGGGGTGGATCTGCACTGTCTGGATATTTCTGTTTATTACTTTAGTTTTTATGAAGCTACAGTTGCACTGATAGAAGTTCACAGAGAACAATGAGAAAGTAATAAAAACATTACCAAACTGGATCCCCTAAAGGCATAGTGCTGACAAATGTCATGGGGTTTGTAATCTTTCAGTGATAGCAAGCAATGGACCAAGATTCACACTGCACAGCTGAAAGGGAACTGTTGGAAGCTGTAAGAAGAATTACTACATCTTCTACCACAAGTCCATCTGGTGAAGAAGAAAATCAACCAGAAGCTGAAATTGCATGTCAAGTGAGAAAAGAAAACCGAGAAAAAGATGATATGCAAGGTTAATGCTATCCTTTTATTTTTCATCTAGCTGTTTTTGCCACTAATATTTTGTATAACAAACTTTGCTTATTTATTGCAGCAGTAGTTCAAGGTTGTGCTGCCTTTCTCCATTGAAAATAAGCCTTGATTACATTTGTAGTAATAATGTAGCAATAGTGAAACCAATGCTCATCCTGGTGTGTATGTACACACACTGAGTTTTCATTTCAAATGCCTCATGCCTAAAATGCATTGCAGATTTAATTTTACACACCAGGAGTGAAAGCAGTCATCATCAGAGGGCTTGTCTTGGGAGTGCACTTTCTGTGATTCACAAAATCGGAAATTCTTGGCAGTACCAGCAAGGGCACCAACTTGAAGATAATCTCAAGCAGGCAGCTCTCACATGCCTTTAAGAGGCAGCACTGAACATTTACTATGCATAAGATTGTTCTCCTCTGTTATTAAATAAAATGTTGTGTATAATCCAAAATATATATAATCTCATCAAGATTTTAAGCCTGGAAGGATGTTATAAAAGCCACCTCTCCTAGGAAATAGATGCTTTGTAGGGATTGAGCCAAACCCCCAAGGCCTTGATAATTGAAACTGTATGGTCAAATGAATAAGACCATGTAAAAGAGGGGTGACTAAAAGAGTACTGTGGTGCCTTTACAAGTCTATTTCTGCATCAAGCTGTTCCCTTACCCTTCATTTGTGGTCATTCACCTCCATTGTCAGAATGTTAGATACACTGCAGACTGACTTCAGCTGAGTGCCTTGAGAAAGACGTCCTTGATTAGAAACTGGGACTGGTGTGCCCACTGAAATACAAATATTTTATCCATTTTGCCAGCCCATATGCCACCTGATGAAATCTATTGTCAGTAGGTTTCAAAGACAGAGAAATCACCTTTTTGCATCAAATTCTCCTGTAAGCAAACTCTTCAACCAGCTGTCCCAAGTTTTTGTATACGCACATATATATAAATGTGTGTGTGTGTGTGTGACTATGGGAAGAGAGAGAGGAGAAAGGAGAGAGGTATATAAAATATTTGTAGCTGAACTGTGTCATCAGTTCAGCTACAAAAGAAAGAGAAGATGTGAGAATTCCTCCTTCGGTTGAGCTGGTTTTCCAACTTAGAGGTTAGGATATTCATGTTTTTTCAGCTTTCTCCTATTACTGCACAAATCCCATATTTGAATAGGGTCAGTTTTTGAATATATGTCTGGATTTGCAGCTGCGTTGTATTATCTCCTCTATTTAGCAACAAAGAAGCCTGGAGAAACATCTGACTCAAAAGACTCAGTCTGTTTCTTAGGGCTTCTGGGATGGTGAAGCAAATCTCCTGCTCACATTGTGCCCTAGGTTACAACCTTGACATAAAATATTTCTTGGCAGTATTTTTTCTACAATTTTGTATTCTGCAGATGATATGTGGTCTTTCAAAATTTCAGACCCTAATAGCTTTCCTCAAAGCATCTGCTCCTGTCTCTAGTAGCAGTGAAATCACTTATTTTATCAGTCTTTAGGTCTTACTGTTACAGCAACAGAAAATCTAGGCTGTCCTTTCACAACAAATGCATATGAGTTTTCTTTCCAAATGCAAAGAATATAATCTGAAATATTAAATATGTTGGTTTTAGATTCCAGTGCAACCCTAAGTCCCAGCTCTTCGATGACCACTAAGGAGCTTCAGGAATATTGGAGAAATGAAAAACGTCAGTGTAAACAAGTCAAACTCCTTTTTGAAATCCCATCAACCAGAATTGTAGAGCACCACTTCTCTAAATATGTGGTAAGCTGAGAAATGAATATAGTAGAAGGCGATTAATTTTTATTCACTCTACAGGGGTCTGCACAGCACACAGCAGGCCTCCCTACATGAAAGCCTTACCGAGGGCCAAGTTTTGCAGGCCATGATCACACTGAGTGGAACCTTTTCTCACTGATTGTATGGGCCTAGCTGGTGGAATCTGCCTCAAAAAAAACCCTCTGACAGTCAGTTCACAAAATCTGCTACAGTGGAAAAGTGTTATCAAATAAATTAGTATCTTGAGTATCCTTAAAAGCCAGAGTTTTGTCAACATAAAGGAAATTCACACAAATATAAAAATATCTGTATAATTACACTTCCACTGAGCCGACCAGCTGTAACAGCTGCAGTGCATTTGTATAACTTCTGCATCAGAGGTTTCCCTTCGCACAAGTGCAAAATCCTTTGATGTTGACAAAGTCTAAGACATCCTTCAGCTAGATCGCTTGGGATTGTTCCCCTTCCCTACTTGGAGCTCCCTTAGGTGGCAGTTTTCTGTCATATTTTTAAGATAAAACATGAGTATGAGGAGTGGGAACAACCAAGTAGGTTGGATTTTTGTATCTTTATTCACAGTACTGACACTTAGGTTTTATTTCTGATTCTGCCCCTGGCCTTCAGAAGGACTGATCGAGAGCAAGTCCCTTTTAGTACTCCTGTGAAATTCAGATAGGGGTGATTTCCTTGTCTGCTACAGTCTGTGAGATCTGTAGATGAAAAATGCCTAGAATCAGCATTGCTGATACTGGGTGATCCAGTTTGGTAGAATTTGAAGCAGGTAAATGTTTTGGAGACTGTCCTAAAATCTTGTTGCATGCTGTACACACCTGCTTATTTGCTGCTTTTCTTGCATACACTCCTGAGTATCCAGCTTGCTGAAGAGTTAAAAGTTGGTTTTGTGCAACTGTATGAGAGCAAGAGTGTCGTTCAGCATATGTGCAATTAAACTTAGTCATAAGTTACGTGCCTAGGCAGAAAGATTTACATTACAGCAAAATTGAGCCAGTTTGAATGACAGTCTAATTAAATGCTATTTCTTACCTTTTTCATGCACTCTCCACAAATAAAAAAAACAGGTACTTGTAAATTATTCACTTAGCTGCCCTTGATAAAATGATAGCTTAAAAAAATTGCTCTTATGGTTGTTTTAGAATTTATCAGGCATATATACATTTTTCAGCAGGGAGCAGGACAAAGTATCGGAAAATGTCACAGTGCTTACAAATGAAACGAGATCAGAGAAGTCAGCTCAAATTTAGAAAGCTTTCAAGAAGTGCCTGTAAAGATCATTTACTAAGATTAAAAGAGAGAATTTCTCTTTAAGGAAAAACAAGGAAGGGAATCAGACAGGCATAGTGCAAGTACTGATTTGCACCCTTCAAGAGCAGCAAAGAAAATAACTGGCCTGAGTAAAACCCCTCCAGCTCCTGGGTAAATCAGGGGGAGCAGGGTGCATCTGAATGTGAAGATGGTCATCATCCAGAAGGTCAGCAGTCCATGCCGTTAGCTGCTGTTTGGTGTTAAATTGGCCTCCATGGAGCTGCCGTGCTTTACACACATTAGGGATTTGGCCCTTCCTCAACATCGCTGTGCTTGGATCAGCACCAGGAGAGAATATTTGTACAGCACAGGGCACAGAATTTTGGTTTGCAGCTCTTTGCCTAATATCACATTTATTGGAGTCTTTTTGAGGCTAGTGAAGAGCTGAGGAAGGCATGCCCTTGAGCACTGTTAATGTGGGGCAGCACAGCTGTTAGCTGCTAGTGAAGGGCTTTGGATAGCAAACAGATTGTTGTAGAAATGTCACCTTTTTTGTATTATTTAAATGCGAAGTAAGTTTGAATACAGGACAATGATTTAGAAGAGGGAAGAGGATTTGGAGTTGCTCCATCTTATTTCTGCACACACCAAATATCTTGCCAAATATTCCCTCTTCTTTCACAGCGTTACTAACACCCCCAAATCCCTAGGAATGTCTTATACAAAGAACATTTCTGAATATTATGACCAATGTAAAATAGATTACATTCAATATTAAGTCTGGGAAATCCATTCAGTTCACTGAAGATGATTGATTGCAGCAGCCATGGCTGTTATAAACAAAGTACAGCTACAGAAATGCTTTGTAAGTGTTTTTATGTGCTTCAGTCTGCTGCTAGTTTGCTTTCCCAGCACCTTGCAGGGTGGGATCTGTTAGTGCTCTGTTTATGTAAAACTCGTTTATGTGCTAAGCCTAAGTCTGGTGACAAAAGTACAGAACAGCAGGAGGTGGGAATTTTTAATTTGATGGCTGCAGATCTTTCAGGACTACACTGAGCATGCAGCATAATCCCAGACAGTAACTGATTTAGCAGCACTGCCATAGGAGTACATGAGATTACACACAGAAAATTGGTGCAGGAGTGTTTTGGCTGGAGGACTGTACAAGCACAGTCTTTTCAAAGCTGTACCAGACAAAATCTGAATGCACTGAGGCTAGGATGGTCCTTCTCATGCTTATTTTTTCTCTTTGGTTGTGTTTAGATGTATAAAATCATCATTTTGCAAACAGGGAGTTTTGACAGCAACAAGTCTGTAATTGAACGGCGTTATTCAGATTTTGAGAAACTGCACAGAAATCTGCTGGAGGAATTTAGTGAAGAAATGGAAGATGTGACCTTTCCCAAAAAAACCCTAACAGGGAACTTCACAGAAGAAATAATCAATGAAAGAAAATTAGCCTTCAAGGACTACCTGAGACTTCTATATTCTATGAAATACATCAGAAGATCAAAAAAGTTTATTGACTTTTTAACAAGGCCGGAGCTTCAGGAAGCATATGGTTGCCTGCGGGGTGGCCAGTACACCAAAGCTTTGGAAATCCTTTCAGAAGTCATTGGGCTGCAGGAAAGGCTGACGAGAGGCAACCCCGTCTCGATTGTCCCCACTCTCTGTGCCATTGTGGTGTGCCACAAGGACCTGGAAAACCCAGCAAGTGCCTTTGAATGCGGAGAAAAAGCTCTGTCACACCTCCGTGTGCACACCAGCCACAGGTATTATATTCCACTGCTAGAAACCATGATCACCCTGGCGTATGAACTGGGCAAGGACTTTCTGTCTTTGCAAGAAAAACTGGAAGAATGGAAGACAAAGAAAGATCCCGTACGGCTTTTTACCCTGAAAGAACTTGCAGTTCGGGAGTACGTACAATGAACACAAGGAAAATTTAATGATAGAGGAAACTCTTGAAAGTGTGAGAACTGGAAATTACCTGTTTGGCCTACATAACATTGTATTAATAGAAAAAAAGTTAAATATCTTCTGCGTTCAAAAGGGACATTAACATCTATTTGGAATATATTACATCTACTCTACAGATCTAAGGAGTACCTGAGGAGCACCTTAAGGTTTTTTGAAGGAAATTTGCAAGAAAATAATAATCTATGATTTGGTTATTTTGAACATAGCTTATTTCGTGTGAAAATTCCAAGTAAGAAAATACAATTAATAAAGCACTTAAGAATCTACAGAATCAGAGGCATTATTCACACATGTGGAAACTACTTCCTTTCAAGAAGAAAAGTATCTTCTCAGTAGATGCAGTCTAAGGGGTGCATCTTCAGACACTGAATGCAGTTTTTTACTCCTCCAGCTGGGGCTTGGTCAAATGGCACTTTGCCATTTCTGAGAACAGTGGGATTGGTCCTGTTCCCACTGAATTCAGCTGCTGTGGGCAGGAGGACCTGGGTGGAAGGTTTACAATCAACTTTGGTAGGAGCAAAAGATACAAGCAATGCTCATTTTACCAGAGATGAGGGAATGCACTTCTTTTCACTTTTGTAACTAACACAGTTTTATGACTTTCTATTGAAGGCACATTCTTTGTTTGCTTGCCTCTCTATTTTCCCTCAATTCTAAGGTCTCTCCCACAGACTTCTTTTAACAATCTGGTAAATTAATTCTCATAAATATTGTAATTAGCATGTCATTATCATTATTCTCCTCTGAACACAGTTCACTGAGTGCTTTCAGGCCTGTACTCCCATTACAGCTACTACCTGCGCCACAATGACACTGTCTAGAAATTAGGACTAACTGTATTAATTTACCTCCAAGAGACATGAAAGATTCAGCTACTTGGAAGTGCACTGAAGCTGAAAAACTTTGTTGAGAATTGTTACAGGAAGGATGTCTTGGAAAAAAATAAAGAATAATAGGACTGTCTAGGGTGGAAAGTTAATATTTTAAGTAGCTATTAACGGCTAGGCATTAAACACAAAATACATGGATTATTTGTTATTTAACAATTATTATTTTTCTAGTTATACCAGAAGTAATAGAATTAAGAGTAATTAATTGAGAGATTTAAGGACTAATCTTCCCACAACATAGCATATTGCAGGACAGTTTAAACGGATCAAAGGTAACACCTTCTTAGAGGATATGTGAATCAGTAACAAAGCAGTGAAGAAAAAACCATGTCTGGGGTCCACATCACACTCAGGCAGCTTCAAGTTCAGGCAGAAAGGAAGCATGGCCATCACATTGCTCTAACTCCACAAGAGAATGTGATGAAAAACCAATATGCTAATGTTATAACTTTCCATCTCTGAAGGACTAATTGATCTAAAGCTCACCAATTTCTGCTGGCATGTTTTGAGGCACAGTTTGGATAAGGGACAATTTTACAAAATTCAAAATTCACTAAAATAAACAGTGTGAAAAAACCCAGTGTTTTGTTGGTGTAAACCAAATCTCATCTGAGAATGTTTTTCCCAATAAAGCACTAGTGGAATTTTGCCAGCAAAATGATTCTAGAATAGGTCACTTCGTGCTGCATTGAGACTTCAGTCAAGCCACTTCAAAGGGTCAACTGTAGTGTTCATAAAAGGCGCTTGTTATTTCATTACTATTAGAATACAGCAAAATTAAAATCTCTCCAACAATTCAACATCCCCCAAGCAAATCACATATGTATTTCCTTCCTATGAATACAGAGCCTGTGGCCTTTGGATTTATTAATCTCCTCAGAAGTTACATTGAAAGTCATTGGAAAGAAAAAGTTAGTATGGTTATGGCAACAAATGGGCATCCACAGAGCCTGGATTTCACCTGGAGCTCTGCCAGAGACTTGGTCTGAACTTAGCGCAAGTAATCTAATCTCTGTGCCCCTCTTTCCTCACAGTCCTTCCCCATAAAGTTTCCTCATTCAGGTTTTCAGTACTCATAGAACAGGACAGCTGTGAAACTTGACCAAATAAGTTAACTCCAGCATTTAACTTGGACATGTGCATTGGGATAGAGGCAATTTTGATTTATACAAGCCTATTTCATTTCTCAAGGATATCTCAGGGCAGAAGAGAACTTAGAGGTATTGAATTGCCAAACTGCTGTGCCTTTTGTGGATTGCAGTTTCTTTACCAGTGCAGTCTTATTTTAGAACCAGGTGTTATTTTCATTATAAACTAGAGAAGTTACAAAATTATCTCTATATTACATTGTACTGTAGTGAGACCACGCTGGCTGATCAGCCCCACAGGCAATCAGCCAGTCCCAATTTCTTAGCTGTAAACTCTCAGAGAGTGGTTGGAGTTACCTAAAGAATTCTGCTTCCTTTCACACACATTTCAAGAGTCAACTTCCGCATATTCTTTTTTACTTGACTTTTACAGCAGAGTGAATGTTCAGAAGTCACATGCTATTAAACTAAAAGGTAGTGGTATTCCTGCTCCCATACTGACCCAACTGTCCTCCACTGGTAAGGGCAGCCTGCAAGGACCAGGTTCCCTCTGCCTGTCCATGACTTTATTTTCCACAGTAGATAAATGTGTAGCCAGGTAGGACAGATTTGCTGCAGGCAGTCAGACAAGGTTAGCATTTTTCCCCATTACCTTTGCAGCAGTAAGGCAGCCTTGCTGTATTGTCCTGGCCTTTTCATAAGGTGTGTAACAATGGAATGGGTGCTCTACACCTGCCACCTGCTCTTAGTTTTCCTCCGAATAACATTTGAGAATGGCTCAAAAGAGAAACAGCTACCATTTTTCATCCATATCTACCTGTCTTGCTTATCTCTTGCCCTCCCTTAACTCCTGTTGAGAAGCCAGTGGAGAAACAATGGCTGAAACCCTTGTGCAGTCTCCAAGGGGTTCACATCTCACCCCTCCAGGTGCCAAGCCAGCAAAAGGGAACAGGGCTGCATCAGTGAAACTATTTTGGAAGAAGGAAACTCTGGCACTGCCACATATGCAAGAGCATAACGCAAATTAACTGAGCAGCTGGTTCCTGCTTCCCGACAGCCATTTTACTTCCACTCTTCACTGCTGTACAATATTTGAATGATAAGAGCCTGTTTTATAAATAAATCCATTTCATCCTTTTCCTGTCTCCCAAAACAGTGTGTCCTTTTTACAGAATGTTTCTTCAGTGTAATGAAATGAATGGAAAGGAGCAGTGGCTGGCACTTGTCCTGTTCATGTTGTGACCTTCACCAGCCGTTCTCCATACCTGGACAGCAGCTGGAGTCAGTCTCCAGCAGAAGGTCCAGAGACCCAAGCTCTGCTCTTGGCAGTGCCACAGGCCCACTGAGTGACCTTGATCAAGTCTAATCAAATCTGAGATTTCTCTTGAATATCAATGTTCCTTTTTCCTCTTCTATAAAGCTATATTTTACTTATGTTTTAGCAGTACATTCCAACATATCATTTTCCCCATTTTACAGCTGGGGGAACTGTGGTGCAAATAAGAGGAGCGGTTTTTCCCAAAGTCTAATACAGTGGTCTGTAGACCACACTGAGTGCCTGGAGAAATACTGAAGCACCACTGGCATCCCAGCTTTGCAAAAATAGACCTGTCACGGTCGTGTGTTCTTAAGTACATCTTGCATGAGCAACCGCAACACAGCTTCACTTGTGCCTGGTGTCACACACCTGAGAAAACTGCCTGAGACGGCTGTGGAAGAGAAAGCATTTCAGCAAGTCTGACTAATTGATATATTTGAAGAACCAATAAGTGGTTGAATAGCGCAAATATTTTAACCACTACTTTACAAAAATAAAAAAGCAAAAGTCTTGCCTAAGAGATTTTTAGAACATATAGAAAACCTCCAGACTTCAATATCATTTTACAGAAGAATGAACAAAAAAATATTTTTAAATACATTTTTTCCAGTTTTAAGACTTTCATAAAACCTTGGAGTTTCTTTCATGTGCTCTTGTAATCTAAACAAGAATCACACAACCACCACAGAGTTCTATATACATTAACAATCTGTTATTATCCACTCTTCTCAACAAGAGCACACAATATGTCAGAGCATTGCAGTGTAATCTTAATTCTCCAATTGCTATTGACATCGCTGAAGTATACATACAACAGATAACAATCCAAGTATAAATTCACATTTAACTTTTTCCCAGAAAAAAGGTCAAAAAAAAGAAAAAAGCTGTCCAACCAACAACTGCCTAGCATGTCTAACAAACCACAGGCTGCATACAAGTGAGAAGAAAATTTAAATAAAATCTGGGCAGATCATCTCCAAGAGTCCGTGGAGAGTTGCATTACGATCTATTGAGCTTTGCCCCATTTCCATATCAATTATTATATCATTTGGGGCATTAAGTAGATAATACTGTTTACACAACTTTCTAAAATAACTAAAGAAGCCCATGAGGATGCCTAGTTACTTATGAAACATATGCAGACAAGATGCTCTCTGTGCAATGCAGCATCTTGTTTACAGGGAATCCTGTGATCTTTATCACATACTTGTTATTAACTCCTGTTATCTGCTGCATCACTGGAGGATAATATTTGCTTTCCTGAATCTTAATAAGGCTAAATACATTTATTGAATTCAACAGATTTGTACAATCGGCATGGGAGTCGAGTTCAGGACACAAGATGAAATCTATGTTTCATGGCTCAGACAGCAGCTGAGCAAATCAAATCAAGAATGTTTATTTTTTTATTAGATCAAAGGCAGGAGCAAGATGTGTTGAAAAACTAAACAGAGTTGTAATGGTGTAAAATACTGAAAGTCAATTCCCATCTGGGTGAGGTGAGAACCCCAAAGAACCAACCTATTTACATTAAGATCACATTACAACATGTGTTCATCACACTTTGTGAATATATATACGCCCTATAGATACACAAGACACAAATTTTCGTGTCAGACCAGTAAGAGCTGAGAGTAGCTACACTGAACTAAATTAAGATATAATGTAGGTGAGAACAGAGTAAGTTCTACTGTCTGTTGAATCATGTGCACAATCTCTGCAGTCAGTGGTTGTGTGGATGGACAGATGGCTGATGAGTGGAAAGAGCAAACAAATTGGAATATTTCGATGCTAAATAAATGTTTGCCAAGCGTTTAATAAATCTGGATCAAAGCTACTTTTACAAGCACCACATGGTTGTAAATATATAGATATATATATACGAAGAGAGAGAGAGAAAGACTGTCATGGCTTTAAACATACAAACTTCTTTTATTAGAATAAGAATACATACATAAGTCTGTGATTATTCAGAAAAATGCTGCAGAGATATAGACTGGAGGAGCTCTCATATGCTAATCTCTCTACACTAGTGTAATTTAAATATTTTTCGTTCCAGCCAGTCGAGACTCTAACTGCGATAACCGATAGGAAATCCTAAAGCATTTTACTGAAAATATGGCATTTAAATCCCACTATTTTTCCAGTTTAGCAGTGATTCTGAAGGGGCCGCAGTGCCACTAGATGGAGCCACAGCATTCTCAGGAGCTCAGGACCCCGGCAGCTCAAGGGAATGGAACAGAAAACTTTTTTTAATTACTTGAATTTTATTTTTTTTTAAAAATCTACTCTAAAGTCTAACACTTAAATTTTAATATGATTAAACTAAATATATATCTCTCAACTCCATTGTGGGTTCAGACTGTAGCGCCTTGCTTTCCAGCTGTCCTTCAGGACAATTTACCAGAGCCCTTTATCAGGCAGCTCTAGGAGCCAGCTGCAAAGCTGAAAGGGAAAATGTTCTTGCAGGCTTTTAGACCTGGTGAGTTCAAAGCCAGAGTCACTGCAGCGTCTCAGTTCCTGCAGTACCTTTTCCTTCTGATCAAAAGGAACCAAGTAAAACTCACAACTCTTAAAAGAACTATCAAATAATGGGGGGAGGGAAGTAAAAATAAATGGGCCCGTAATGCCTTCTGAATGGTGCTGGGGAAAGTTCAATTACTCCATTTTAAAAAGCTGCACTCCCAAGTATGAAAACGAGAACTGATTCTGTTTTGAGCCCAACTACTATAAAATATACCTGCTAATTTATTTACGTGCAGGCGTAAATATACTGCAAAGGGTGTCTATGGACATGCTTTGATTTTGAGCTTTGTCCTCTGGTTGATAACAGAAGGGGAAGATGTGATGACTAAACCTGGACCGTAGTTCCTCAGTCTGTGCTTTAAGCAGCCAAACATAGCAATGTTTTTGGGAGCAGCCCCTGAGAAACCCAGCAGATCCAGCAGAAGCCTGCAGTTCCCTCAGTTGTGCTAGAGATTTTTATCAAGTTGCTGGGGTGGCCTGGATTTGGATACTGGCTGCTCCCCCCACTGAGTGCCAGCTGCAGACCGGAGATTGAAAGCGACCTCCCCCTGCATTCAAGACAGTTTTTTTCCAAAAGGTTTCTGCAGAATCTGCTAGCTTTTAGAAACAGCATGAGGGAGCTGGGCAGTCTGGAGGCAGTAAAAAGCAGGAAGATTTTGCCAAAGTCTTTGAAAGAATAGTCTCAGGAGGTGAGATCTTTGAAGGGGCGTCTCCCTCCTTCCTATTCAGTTTCTTCCAGAAATCATGGAAGGAGAAAAAAAAAAAAAAGGGAAAAAAACCAAAAAAAAAAACAACAAAGAGGCAGGAAGAAAGGAAGAAAAGAGACACACAACCTCAGAAGACAAGACATGGATTTAGTTGTTTCTGTCACTGCACCTCACCTCCAGAAACAACACTTTAAATGTGGGCTGAGTTAGCAGGGAGGGCACTTCCATTGGCTCAATAATAATATACAGTGCTTTTATAGTGCTTCATATGTTCAGAACATTTTATAAATACTGGGCCAGATTAATCCAGGCTTTAAATCTGCATAAACCTTGGCAGAGGGCTCTGGTGCCCATAAGATTATAAAGTCTGCCATGAAACTAAATTGTGACGATCAAAAAAGGAGACTCATAAAGGCATAGCCAGAAAAAAAAGTTTGTTATTTGTGAAACAAGAAGACAAGAAAAAAAAGTCTGGTAAAAGACAAACACATGGTTGGTCAGTTGCCTAGGATGTAAGTTTTCATTCATGTCATCTCCTTTGGAGAACAAAGGGTCATGCAGATCTTTATGGTAAAAACAGTCTTTCTGCCTCAGAGAGACTGACAGGGAAAACTGGTTTTGGTTTATGCATTTATATTTTTCTTATCCTAAGAAGATAACAGTGAGGAAACTTGGTTATAAGTAAACATTAACAATAGTATAAACTATATAATCTTCACAAGCAGCAGTAAACCCAACTAACTTATTCCTTGATTATTATGCTCCATGTTCATCTGACTGGTCCACATAGCAACTCTAAGAGGCTTGATTTGTACTGCATCAGAATGTATTTTGCACGTACTTAGATTTGAAATGTATTTAAAATTATGATTTGTCCTGCTGTGCAGTAGCTTAATGATAACTGACCTAATTTGCCATATAAATCTCCTGTATAGGAAAGAAATTTTCCTGTTGGAAGGCAGAGCACTCTGAAACAACCTTTGTTTGCTGCTGCCACCCCAAACCCCTTCAATATCTCAGGTAGGAGGCAGAGCATGAAGGCAGAAGGATATTCTTTACCTAATCTCAGCATGTTTTCCCTATTTCATGCTCACAATGGAGAGGATGAGGAAGCAGTAAACATGGCAAAAGCATCAAGAGGAAAGGTGAGACAAAGTACAGCTAATCACTGTCAGGAACCATGGCAGATATGTGTGTCACTCCAGAGGTTCAGCCATTCCCCTGGATGGATTTATGGCTGCTGTTTTCCATCTTCATGACATCACAATGTGGCTCCCAGGATCTCTCTGCCCCCTCCTCCCACCCCATTCTCTCTGCCTCAGACACTCCAATTACATTTGGAGCAAAATAGATTTACTAGCTATGGAAGGGTCTCTAAATCTAGAACATCGACCACCTCTCCCCTCATCATTGCCACATTTGACAGCTGATTTGATACAGCTTGAAGCCAGGACTGGCTGCAGTAGGACAAGCTCCAGAGGTCCTTAGCTTCCCAGCTGACCTGTGCTGTTGGTCTGTCCTCAGGCCAGGATGGGATTTATTCACTGACTGTAGTCTGAATGCACTCCCTCTTCACAGTTTTTCTTCCTGTTTTGGTAAACTTCTTAATCTCACAACAGCACACACAGCCTTAGAGACCTAAAAAGCTCAGCCTCTGATAAATTTTTCAGACATACCTGCTTCTGCCCATCCTGCCACCCTGCAGTACAGCTCAGCTGCGGTCTGGGGCCATCAAGTGTTGGAAGGCACATTCTAGAGAAAATGCAACTTGCTTAATCTATTAGCTATGGTTACAAGAGCTCATGTCCCCTTGTACAGCTGTGTTCCAAAATCTGGCTTTCCTCTAGATATTTTTTCATTCTTCTTTGTAACAAATGCCAGACTTCAATACTGTCTTTCCTAACAGTGCAGCTTTAAAATTTCTTTTCCTTTTGTTCACTGCCATTTAAGGCCTCCCTATCTATTGAAGATGACCCTGAAGCATCTACGCAGGTCACAGAGTTGCCACAATTTGAGGTTGCCACTGATCCCCTTGGTGTCAGTGCCCTGAAAGCAGCAGGGCCAAGCCATGGAGGTGGAATTCCCCCAATGTGACATTCAGGACAGACAGAACTGTGACCAAACATGCAGGACCAGTAACAGTAGGAGCACTGAGCTCCCTTCAGGTCCCTTTGTGTTAGCCTAGACCACCAGCGCCGATCTCAGGCACCATCTCTCTTCTAATTCGATGTATCTTCACAACCTACAGTTCTCTTCTGTGAAGGCACAACAGTGATGATCAAATTACTGCCTTAAAGAAACATTCTACTTATTTAAAAGAAAAGGATCAAAGGAAGCCTTGCAACAAGGAGAGAGGTCATATATTAGTCTGATTTTCATTAGAATCTCTAGGCGTAGGAAAAAAAAAATCTAACTCTTAGCCTCCTTCCTCAGCATGTCACCCTGTCCCTCCTGACAGCTTCTGGCAACAATCTTCTACTTTCAATCCTGAGAAACCAATTGAAATTGCCTTTATCTCCAAACCCCTTGCTCTGCAAAAACACTTGTATCATTTTGGATCCATGAGCCATGTCCCTCAAAGCTCTTTGTTTATTTCTCCCGCTGCTTTCCTTATGGCCTCAGTCATCCATGTTTCACAAGGAATTATGTGGCTTTCCCATTTCTTATCAGAAGGAGCAAATGTTAGGACAAGGTGTACATAAAGGGAGATCTGATAACCCACCCATGTATTGCTTTACCTGCCACCTCCATGTCATCCACAGCACTCATGCAATTCACTCTGGCCATTCAATTCTTTTTTGTAACAAAGCAATACACTGAATTACCTCATCATCTTACTCAGGCATAAGAGAAAATGTGCCCATCTGCCTGTTTTAACTTTGAACTGAATGCATAAATTTCTACCTTCTCTTTACCAGTTGGTGGTGGGTTTTTTGGTTATTGTTTTGGGGTTTTCTTAAAGGAATCTTTTCGGAATTTGTATGTAGTTCAGAGCTAATTATAGCTTGATCAGAAAGTGCTCTGGGGATGCTTGCATAAAAGGTGCTATAGAAATGTATTACAGTGCATTGTATCCAAATCAAATTCAACATAGTTAAAAATTAGCTATGGTAGTAAAAAATGCTGCAGGGACGAGGCTGGCATAGAGTCCATGCTGGAAAAAATGCCTGAATAGTTGTGATCTCTATTTTCACAGGCTGAGACATGGACCTTCAAGGGCTATTTGAGTCTGATGCTTTGAGATATGAGCTGATCACCATGTAGAAATTGAGAAGGGATTTTTAATCAGTGGAAGAACTGAGCTACAGCCATACAGAAGAACACCAGTGAATCTGGAGTAGATAATGCTCATTAGCTGTGGGTAGGAGGGTAGGTTCACTTGTCTTTGTCCATGCCCTGTTGGTAATGATGTAAGGCACAAGACAAGGACATCGTGGTAGGTGAATCAATACTCAGAACCACTGAAAAAAGTCTTATTTTCTCCATAGAATGAAGAAGCAGCAGCACTCTGAGGTCAGAGCTAGGCAGTCAGGTATACATGGATAATTGCAAGCATTGCAGTTCCTATATGCAGTCTTCACAAACATGCATTGATTCACCACAGAATGCCTCCTAAAGAAAAGGAATTCTTAAGATTTCTTAACATTCTCCCATGAGAGCAAGTTTCTTTTTCACTCCATTGTGCTACCGTTACAACCTTATTTTTATTTTCAAGAATTTTCATTGAATCACAGAATTCCTCTCTGACACAGCTCACCTTTTAGAGATATTTTTCAATTGATCAAATCCATCCATTCTACCTAACAACTCCTTTGCCTGTTAAAAAAACAACAAGCCAAAACAAAAAAAAACAAAGACCTAAGGATGCATGTAAAATGTAGCATCATTAACAATTCTTTAATATATACAAGCAAATCTGGCAACTTTAAATCATGTTATTACTTTGAAACATGCCACAGACTGTCTTTTCCACTTTCTACTTAGTGAATCTTCATAGGGTTTTTAATACTCTTTCTACTTTTGCCATGATCAAAGGAATTGCTCTCCGTTTGCTTGTTCCTCTGATAAGTGATAAAAGATGTCAGTGAGACTAATGAGAACTGCCTCCAGCTTCCTTCATAAAGCCCTGTAGAAAAGAAATCACAATGCATCGTCAAACCTGCTAGTCTTTTAGGAAATAAAGTGTGGAAAAATACTAGGCACAAAGACAACAGGGGGATGGGAGCAGGGAAGGAGGGGGGAAAAAGCTCTTACAAAAGAAACAAAGATATTGGTGTGTAAGCAGAAATTTTACTCCCATCAATAGTCCACGTTGGGGTAAATCCTGAAACAGCTGCATATGCAAATGTGGGATTTCAGAGTTCTTTGCACAGCAGTGCCTTTCACACACACAAAAACACTCACTGCACATGTTGGAATAGTGACATAAGAGCTTCTCCCCCAGCCCATGATACAGCAGTGGTAAAATCAGAATCCAAATCCAGATTAGGCCTTTAGCCTTCAGTGCCCAATGGCAGTCCACTTTGCTTTTTTCAGGATTTTCCAGGGCCTTTTCAGTTTCAAAGTGGATTTTACCCACTGGCTGTCTGGGAGGGCTGAAGGCAGATTGAGAACATCCTTAGGTTCTCAAACCATGGACATATTTCCATTTACTGGCACTGAAAACAGCTCAAACTCAATGGATCAAATAGAGCATGCAGGCATAGAGACCAGTCCCAAAGAAACAGCAAGAGTTTAATTTGTGCTGTGGATGCCTGCCCAGCCTTCTGAGCAAATTCTTCCTCCCATTCCTGTTTCCTGCAGATTTGCTGACCAATATCTCATCTGCAGGGGCTGCTGGGTGTTTTCTCTAGCCCAGATAATGGTCAGGTGCACACAGACAGGGATCTTGCTGAGGAAGGGCAGGTAGTCTCACTTCTTGGGATGAAAGAGAAATCAAGGATGCATGCAAATCAAACAGCAGGCTCTGCCCCTGTGCCCTCCTCCTCCACGGCAGATCTCTGGAGAGCAGGCTCTTGTTTTTCAAGAGTGACACAGACACACCCAAAGGTGGTGGCACTGCCATTTTTCCAGTGAATAACCTGCCCCTTAACATGGTATTGGTTGATTGCACATTAAACCCTAATGACCAGGACCTGTTGCCATTTTAGCAAGCTCGAGGAAGGCTGAGAACAGAGCAGTGTGATGGAGAATCACCATCTTTCAGTCAGCAAGCAGAAAACTGATTTGGCTTTGTCTTGTTTGGCATCAATACTCCTGTTATTTTCCTAAAGAGACACTGGTTATCTCAGACTGATAATTTTTAAATCATGCTGATTTATGACTAAGTATAGCCATACAGATGTGTCTGCAGATAGGGCTTTCTAACTATACACATTTATACAATAGATAAATGTATATAAAATATACATGTATACAATAGATAAATGTATATAAAATATACATGTATACAATAGATAAATGTATATAAAATATACATTTATACAATAGATAAATGTATATAAAATATACATTTATACAATAGATAAATGTATATAAAATATACATTTATACAATAGATAAATGTATATAAAATATACATTTATACAATAGATAAATGTATATAAAATATACATTTATACAATAGATAAATGTATATAAAATATACATTTATACAATAGATAAATGTATATAAAATATACATTTATACAATAGATAAATNATTTATACAATAGATAAATGTATATATAAATATACATTTATAAAATATATATAAATGTATATAAAATTGTATGGTTGTGTATAAAACAACCATAGAAGGTAATAATCTACAAAAATGTGGATTATAAGTCAATATTTATAAATACAAATTAATCCAAGAGGAAAACATAAAGCTGTCAAACTACATTTTCCTTTTCAGATTAATTGTTTTAATCAACAAAGGGAGGGCTTTTCTTGCAATGGTTGTTTCCAATGGTCTCATCTTATGGTAAATAAGCATCCTGCTTTTTCAGAGACTCAGTGACAGACATGAAAAAATGGATAGCTTTAAATTTTAGACAAAATTTTAATATCACTTCCTTTTTTAGGGAGATAGCTGAAGAGTACACAGTGAAAATATCTCTCAGTGTTCTGCGTGTTGACTTTAATCACTGAATGAAATAGAGTAAATGGAGACCTGGCGGAACTGTGTTCTCGTCACTGGTAATGAGTAGTGACTCACTGACCTGATATGAACACTTTGCCAGTAACACGTTTTAGAGGGGTTCTTTTTTCATTTTTAACTTTGAATGATTTAATACATCAGAATAAATTGGACTTAATGTGGGTTTAAAACTTAATTTTAAAGTTTTACTCAAGACTTTTTAAAACTTAAATTAAAAGCCCAATTTATTTTTAAGTCATTGATTTTTATCCATCCTGCTGTTTCTCTTCATTAAGGGAAGAATGACTCTGATGCCTCAACAGAACAGAAACTCTGATCTTTCTCCTGGGGCTCTGTTTCCTCTTCATACTAATACTAAATGTGAAGGGTCTACAGAATCTTAAATGAGGAAAAGAAATGCATTTCTAAGCTGGATAGGGGAGGGATTAAGTCGGGGAAGTAGCCTAGGGGAGAGTGGAGCTACATAAACAGATAGACACCCCGAGGCAGCTTCTATCACCATTAGCTTCGCCGGGCTGAGCACCAATTAACACCAGCCCGGGTCTGGGCCATACCTCCAAAGCCACAATGTACTCTGAGGGCTGCATTCTTCTAAAATAGCACAATTACAGTGTTAACCACCAAAACCCAGCAGAAGTTGCTTTTGATTCTGTTTGGATTACTGTTATCTTGTGAGAGAACCGGTGAGAGCACTAATTAGCATGGGAATAAGCTGATGCTTGAATTCAATTTCCTTCGTGATCATGTTCATTGAAAGAACGATTGGTGGGGGAAGATACACAGTTCTGTGCTTATTATTCAAGCACACAAATGCTACTTTTGCAGCTTTTCCTCATGCAAACACCTGCAGAGAAACAGTGCCACTTGTATTCAAAACAAAAGTTCTTTTATGGCTTTTGTCGCATGAGCTGTCCAGTTCATGCATTTTACTGAAAAAACAGAACACATTTTTGGCCTACTTTTACAAATCTCAAAGTTAAGTATTGAAAAGGGCGTTTAGCAGCAACTGGCTGGTAGAGGCTGAAACTCAGAAAAGAATTGCAGCAGCACAAGGTGATTATAGCATCCAGTCCTGCCCCAAAGCAGAGCCACTGCTCAGAGATTCCACAGGTGCCTGCCTGCTCAGGAGCTAGAGATGACTTTAAGGTTTGCAGCCTCAAAAGACTGAGCTGGAAGTTCCAGACTATTGAAGGAAAGGCCTCTTCAGTCTTTATGACTGTGGGAGCCATACTGATTCTGTTTGAGGGCCACCTGAGGAGGAGCTCAATACCAGGTGAGAAACTGCCCCTTTGTCAAAACTTCCCTGAGCATTTCAGGAGATACTGCTTGATGAAAATGTGTGGATAATTCACACACCTGCACGGCAAAACTCACTGTCAAAGGTGCATCAGGGAGGAGAGGAAATCTGCAAATGGGGAAAGGAAATGGAAATATGAAGAGTGCTCTTCAGAGAGGGAAGAAAGGAGGTTATTGAGACACAGCAATGCACATTAACCCTGTCCAGCACTCAGCCCCTGAATTCCAGCCCCTCCACCTCTCTAATTCTGCTAGCTGCAGGCTGCAGCAGTCTGAAATGCACAGTTAAATCATTTGTACCAAAAGAAAGAACCAAACACTGAATATCTCTTAGCTGAGATAGCTAAGTTTGGTGCAGGTTAAACTGAGCTTGCCTTTGGATACTCCAGTTCCCAACCCTCTGGAGACCCCCACGACCAAAACCCTGCCATGCAAATTCCTATGTAACCTACCCAGACAGCAGCAGTCTCTTCTCTATTTCTCTTCCACTGGGAAAGAAAAGCATACAAAAAACTGCAGATTTTTTTTAAAAGGAACTTATGCAAAAAAAAAAAATTAGGAAAGAAAGGAAGAGGATAAAGGCAAGGGGGAAAAATAAAGGAAAGCAGTCAAATAAATCTGGCAAGGTTTAAAATTACAAGGGAAGAAGGAAGGGATTTAAAAGAATAATGAAATACTGACATAGAGATAAAATTTAACAATTAAAGTGCACGGGGGAAAAAAAGGTGGCAGCAGTTTTTGAAATAAAAAAACCCAAAGTGAAAAAAATAAAATAAAGAAGACTAACATAAGATACACATGTCTCAGTTACTGTCACATTATAGGCAGAAATCCAGAATGCCTTTCTTAAAGCTGCGCTGTGAATCAAAAACTGAATCTCAATCTCTATTCATTTCCAGCAAGAAAATCATTACTCATTTCATGTTACTCTTCTTCCAAAAAGAAAAAAAAAATCTGACTGGAAACTTCCCAGTATCCTACAAACTGGAAGAATTTTCTACTTGAAAATTAAATTTTACAAATGAAAATTGTACTGCAGCTCCACATTAAAATATTTTAGACAGGTGTAAGAATACCACCAACTTTCCTTTGGCAAAGGAAAACAAAAAATCTCAAAGGTTTGCCTAGAAAATGCTTAAAACTTATAGGGAAAGCTGGCAGTTTTCCAAAGATGTTTTTGTTATCCTCACACAGAAAATATAAAGGCAGCTGAATGATCACATTTCAAGTCTAGTGGAATTTAGATCCTAGATCTCTGCACCATCTGCTCAGCATATTTTACTTATTATTCATTCAGGTAACGTCTCCTTCCTTCAGTGGTTTCTGTGAAAACTATTCCAAAAAGCTATTCTTGAAATTGTGTTAAACCTAGAGAAACACTGAAGAATTGCTGCAGTGACATGTATTAGAGTTTTTCCTGGGAAATCAATTGATTTAAATTTTGTTGTATCGCTTCTGGGAAACATCTTAGCCAAAACAACTTTTTATATTTGATCATCTATTACAGTATTTCTTTCACTTAAGTAGGTTTTTCAATACCTGTAAAAGACTGGGGATTTACCTGTGTCATTTTCAGGATATAGAGTCTGGGAGTTCAAGGAAAAATACTAGTGGTGAGGGCTTGTAACAGGAATGCCATAGAAATGCTTATTCTTGTGATCAGTTCCATTTCAAGGCTGTTAGCCAGACCTCTTGTAATAAATTTAGGCTTTCCTAAACAGGAAACCTCAGAAAAATTCATTTGAATGAACTGTAGCTGTGAATTAACGTTCCCAAGTGCCTTTACACAGACATGCACTTAAGGGTTTAACAGACCACAGTGCAGCAGAGTTTGGGGATGTGTCTGATATAGCTGGGAGATAGCACAACCTCAGCAGTAATTATTTTTTAACAACATTATTCAAATTGGAGGACTCATACTGCTTTTAGTATCTTTAACACTTCAATTTCACTTAAGCTGTGCTTGTTTTTATCCTTGGGAGACCCAAGGTAATGAAGTGGAGAAATGGTTTTTCCTAGTAATGCACAGGAATGAGGAATAAGACTCCATTACCATAAAAACCAACAACGCAAAGCCTGGAAGATGGAATCCTTGTCACTTAAGGCTCTCCCCAGAATGAGGAGCAGCGAGCATTTCTTCTGTTTTAGAGCTGCCCGGACAGACACAGAGTCCCCCATGGACAAAGGCTTGGGGAGGACTCAGGATCCTTTACAGATCCTGTGGCGAGGGCTCCGCTGAGCACAGCTACGATCTTCCTTGCTATTCAGTGCCTACATTATACCAATTTTCAGCACAATTTTACAAATCTAATGCTAGAACTCCTTCTGCAGTCCTGCGCCCCTCAGCAGTGCTGAGAGCAGAGGTGAATGCCCTCTGCAGTGCCATTTCCTGCTGCTTCTCCGCCGTGGTACCCACACGCGTTCCGCAGGATCTGCTTTCACAGTGCCACTCTTCATCACCCAATCCCTGCTACTTGATTTGGTACTTTGGCTTCTGGTTATATAACAAAGGATTTTATTTTTCTGGCTCCAGCCCTACTTTGCCATCCAAGTCCCCTGGAAGGATGGGTGCCTTTGGCTGGAATTCTGCCATCAGTGGTGTCACAGCAGTGAAAAATACTGGCTAATGACAGCCATCACACTGATGTATGCCATTCCTGGAAACTCTGCTAATGAAAATTTCTTTTGACCACTATTGCAAGCTAAGTCCATAAGCTCTTCATTATTTCATATTTTTCATGTAGGCTTGCTATAATAATCTTTATGTAATAGTCACAAAATTTACAGAAACCTAAACAGATTTAATCTTTGAGCAAACAGACATTTTCACTCACTTCACTGAACTGATACATAAAAATAAGCAGGTGCAGGAGGCAGCCTATGGTATATTCATATTTCAGATATTTAAATTTCAGTTTTAAACACCCTCAAAATGATAATCGCTGCAGAATGAAAATATTTGAGATGCTGCTGTAGAAACCAACATTATGGAGCACAGAGGCCAGAGCTATTTAGGTCAGCATTTAGTAGAGCATTCTGGGGCATTCTGAAAGTGCCACCTGCCCCTCCCAGAATGAGCACGGACACAGCCCTAGCTCAACTGGGGAACTGTCAGCATAAACCTGGGAGATTGCACTCTCTCACTCCCTGTGTACACAGGCATTTAGATCCAGAATTTTTTTCTTATTCACATCATTTATAATCTCATATGTGAAAACAAGACTCTCCTAGAATATTTTAAAAGCTGTCCTTAGCTGAAGTACTGTTTAGTTGTGTTTAGTGCTGTCCAGCTCAACAGCAAATTCATAGTGATGGTCAGGAAAATTCTTAGCAAGCTCTTCAAAGGGAAGGGGGTTTTTTATGGCTGATAAAGCACTGATCTCAACTGTGAGAACCAGGGTTTACTTCTCACTCTCCATCATCCTCAGATTAAAGCAAAAAAGAATTTAGGCCTTTCAAGACATTCAATGCACAGAAGCTCCAGAGAATAGAAACACACACAGAACAGTGAGGCAAAAGCCTGGTGTGCTAAAACTGTGTCTTGTCCATCTGTACCTTACACACAAATTCCTCCAGAAAAATTAATACCCTCCATCTGGCAAAGGAGGGTGCTTCGAGCACTTTGGAGCAAAAAGGCCATTATGGCTTTAAGCTCATTATATAAAATAAAACATATTTTTAAAATTTATTTATAAACTTAATATGCTCCGAGAAGAGAGCAAATTATTAAATATTAGGAACAGATGGGGAAATGTCAGACCACAGCTACTTGTATTTCCTGCATTTCACAGCTGGTTTGCAAGTACGAAGCATGCAAAGCCTTAAGCCACTCAGATCAAATGATCACAGTGGACCAAATTCTGTGTCCTTTACTCAGGCTATTTATTCTGCATTTGATTCAAGTGTTGTTTTGCCTGAAAGCTACACCTTCTTCTGCAAAGTGCTTTCACTTAGGATTGATTTTAAACCTCTTTAAGATGGTTCAGTAACTAAAGCAAGTTCCCAAAGCCCTCCAGACCCTTTGCCTTCAACTGTACATCAAGGACAGAGGGACTGTCCAGGGTATTCCTAGTCCCACCTAAAAATCCCATATTTTTCCCTAAAGAAAATGGTAGTTACAGCAGGTCTCTCCCTCCTTTCCTTCAGTTTATCATATATCCGAGCCTCTTCAACATTGTCAGTCTCAAAGAATATGAAAGGCATCTTTATTTCTTTGGAGAAGAAAAGCAAGAACTGTTTAGTACTAAGAATATTTTCTCCTTGTTTAGGCTGTTGTAAACACAGTTCCTATAAAATAAAAAAAAACAAAAAAAAACAAAAAACCACAACAAACAAGAAAACCAACAACAAAACACTAGTAAAAATCCTCCCCAAGAACAAACCACTGGTGTCATTATATTTAAAACAAAAAACCCTCGATGATAGATGCAGCCAGACACTGTGTTCCTTTTAACCTGAATCTCTGCCTGTGGGCCATATCATCCTAAAAACCCTTTGATACAAGTTAGGAACTAATGCTAGGGGCGTATCCAGAGCGGCACACAGGTACCTGCTGATTTGCCAGCTCACATGTTTCAAAAGTCTGGTAGCCTGCTCCTGGCACCTCTTGTCAGTCACTGACAGGAAGATCTTCCTCTGTGAAGGGCGATTTGCACAGCGGGGGACCAGCAAAGCAGCTGCCGCAGGTACTGAATAGAAAACATAAGAAGCAAATTATATAAAAATGATTTTTTTTTTTTTTAAGGATCAGGAGAGAGAGGGGAGGAATTCGCTCTCATGAAAAATGGGGCACAGAGCAAAGAAAGCGGAAGAGAAGGCAGGCATGAAAATGTCAGAAGAACCTCGGGGTGCAATTGATGCAGCCAAGGAGAGACATGAAATGTCACCTGGGGAAGGATTCGATGGCCCACGCAGAGGCCACGATGTGTCTCTGTGCACCACAGCCGCACAGAGCTCCTGCCCCGTGTCCTGCTCGGGGCCAGCAGAGAAGGCAGTGTCCCCATGGGCTCACAGCCCCTGCTTTCCGTGCCATCCTCAGGACAAACTGCTCGAGCTCCTGCAGGATGGCACAGTCCTGAGCACTCATCCGCAATGCTCCGGAGAGCATTTCCATGGTGAGCACAGGGACCATGTGCACATCTGCTGTGCTCCCCTCCGAGACAAGCCTGAATTATTTAAAGGCATAAGAGGGAATACTTTGGCTTCAGCTTGTCATATATGGAAAGGAAAAAACATAAAATGGAACATTTAGTCTTTACAAGCCACAAATCTAAAAGAAAACTTAGGATTAATTTAGGTTTTCTGCTTCACAGAGCAATATTAGAGGTTTGTCCAGAACACAGCTTCTCTCTTCCATCCCCAAGCCCAGTTTTTTACTGTTCAGTAACTAGGTATCAATCTCATCAGCACTTATCCCTTTTCCTGCCTCTTTCCTCTTCCCTAAATCTGCTGTCACAAAGAATTCTTCTCACACCCGTAAAAAAGAAGCCTGAAAAATCTATTGTAACAATCATATCTTCATACTTTCTTCCTTAAGGGTTTAAAGATAGAAAAACTGGTTTTGTTATGCCACTGTACAATATAAGCAGAAGATGAACAGAATAAATTAAATAATAAAAAATACACAGAGATAAAAAGCTAAGTAACAACTTTTTTTTTTTTTCCAGTTATTTCAGACTGCAGGATTGTAAATGGCATTGCATGTCTCAGTCACAGCTACCTCTTCCTGGCTGAAAGAGCACTAAAGATTGTTTTATTTCAGCCTGCTGAATAGGAAAAAATATTGCTTGCCTCCCTCCCAAATATTATCAGAAATATGATTATTTACAGGACAATGTTTATCTAAAAGCATAACTCCAAGGACTAGCCACAGGTAATCCAGGATTTCAAATCTAACAATACTATATTTAAGACCTAGATCCAGCCTTGACATTTGCACCTTTAAAATCTAAATTTCTGGCCAGAAATGTCTAAATTTCAGTCCAGAGCTGCAGCTTCAGGCATGCCAAATAACAGGCACATTCAAACGAGTTCTTCACCTTTTGCTAGGAGTTCAAGTAAAGAACTGACAAAAACTAGAGAAGGAATCATACAAATTTGATATTTTAAAGATAAATTAGAGTGCCTGCAGGTTTTTTTCATGGCTATTCCAAGCTGTCTCCAGCAATGTGTACTAACAGCTTAAACCTGAGACTGTGTAATTTCATACAACTGCAGCTGTGTGCCAGCTCTTTAAGCAATTCACCTAAACAGCTATAGCTGAAAAGACCCAATTTTCTAAATCAGCTGGGAGAGATATTTCATAGCAATACAGAATTAATATCGTCCAACTTGTTAGAACTAGTCATGACTATAATTAAGAGCATACACAGGAGTAGCCATGGGAAAAACAGATCTCTGAACAGTATTTTTGGAGGTAAAATTACATATTGATCCCTAGTGATAATGGGATAATGCTTCAAGCTTGCAGGCAGAAGGACAGGTCTTTTGAACTATGAAAAATGAACACAGCAGAAGTTAAGTGAGAAAGTTAATAAGTTACATGTGAAGCTGAATGTTTTTCTAGATGGGAGAAGGACATCTTCAAGGATACAAAATTTTTGCAAAAATAATTTACATTTACTTTGCATTAAATAAGTGTAGAAGGCAAAGATTATGATATAGGCAATTCTGAGGGATTGGATGGTCTGCTAGTAAGGAGGAGGATGCTAAAACTAAAATGAGTCATTAAAATAGGTTGTTTTCTCAGCTGTATGAGATGCCTTAAACTAAGCATTCAAAACAACCTAAAAAGGAAGCAAGAAGTAAACCAGAGGTGGAATACGTCTGTCACTGGCTGTCGGGGTGACAAAAAAAGGAACAAAAAATCAAGCAGGCTAGGAAAGAAAAAAAGGGTCCAGAGTATCATTAAGTGAACAAACCTCAAAAAGCAGGATTCTTTTATAGCAGGAATTCCAGTGCTGCCAGATGTGTGTTTTCATTAGGACCGAGAGAGGTTGGCTGCACACATTTCAAACCCATTCAGAATTGTGGGTTTAAAAACGTGCTCTTGTAAGTGAGCCTTCCACATTCCACAGAGAGGCAGAACTCTCACGTTTCCAGGAGCATTAAAGGCTGGAGTTGCCCTGGTAAACCTATTTATTGTCATAGTTGCACACCAGCAGACATGCATGGCAATTCCCAAACCTAACATCACTTGGCACCTCATGGCAGTGTGGAAAAGCACTTTAGGAACAAAATATGCTAGCAAAATATTAAAAAGAGGAGGAAGAAGGGTAAGGTTGATACCAAAAATACAATAGCCTTGTGTTTGGAAAGCAGAAAGAGAGATGATCTGAAATGCACTTCCATTATTTCTTCATTGGCCTGTTCTTTACTCAGGTCCCAAGAAATTACATTTTAGCAGCTTGCTTTGCACCATACAACTAAAATAACCTTCATGTTAGAAAGGGCACTCACCCTTTTCCTTGCTGACAAAGACCCTCACAGACTTCCCAAAATGCTGTCCTTTCCAAGGAGAGATTCAGCAAATGGAAGAAGGAGGATGTTGACCTGTTTTGAGGCCAAATCCTCAGCTGGTGCACATTGACAGAGCCACTGATTAAATTGTTTTCAGCTCTTCTCTCATTGAATGAAAGAAACATTTGATCAGATGAAGGTGAGGCACTGGAACAGTTGCAAGCCTGAAACATCAATTAGTAGTTTAATTAAAAAACCCACGATATTCTATAACTGAGAGGAGGAAGGATCAATACAAACCTATAAAATCTAAAACCTGCAAGAACAGATTGTTTTGTTAATCCTTCAGATTCAGATATCTACTTTCACCAATATTATTATTCCTTATGAGACATTAGAAGAAATTTGTGCATATCAAAACCATAGAAGACACATTTCTGATCTTTCTGTTTCACACAGAAACTCCTGTTTCGTTTATCTATGAACAGACATATGATGTCAGCTTTTGAACTCTGAAAAATCTGCCTTTAGAGGTAGCAATTTTCTCCCAAATGTCTATGTGACTTGGAGAAGATCTACAAGATAATATGAAACCATTTTTCCTCCCCCATGGTAATTACATTAGCCCCCCCGTCCCTACTTTATCTAATTTAGACAGGTAGAATAACTAATCCTAATGTACGGTTTTCATGCAGATGGTGATTTAACCAAAATGTCTTTTTCCATAGTTTGTCAGCACTGATTATGAAATGCGCAAGAGCCTCCACAGAGCCCATTATTCTCCAGCTAAGCTCAAGTATTTCAGCTTTGTGTTCTTCTCCATTGTCATGAATCACTATTACTGCAGGAGCAGGCCAAGGCACTTTTCTCTAACCTTCCCTTCTAAACAGCGCATTGACTTGTACACAAGTACAGAGAAAATGTTGCAGAAAGCACTTTCTGAAAGGTGTTTTTAACGTGGGTTTCACTGCTGGTAGGCAGCCCACAGGAAGGCAGCATCACGAGGATCTCTGTGTCTGGCCTCGGTGTCATTGCTGGATTTCTGCCTGCTCCTTGTGTTCTTCCAGGCATCTCTATTTGATTATGTGGACAATCCTGGCCCTCTTGACCAATGCCAAAATTCCCATGGACTTTGATGGGGCCTGGATTTCTCCCCAGTAACGTTTGAACCACAGAATCACAGAATGGATTGGGTTGGATGGGACCTCAAAGGTCTTCTAGTTCAAATCCCCTCCGACAATCCCTTAGTTTGATTCCAAGCTAAAAAACTCATGGAACACAATAATTCTCTGCTGATTAACAAACACATCTGTGGAGCAAGGCTCCTGTAGCCTTCTGTCCTTAATTCTGTCCTTAATACATTGGTCGAACTGTGCAGTATTTTAACCTGTGGTGCTTTCAGCTCAGGTAACACAAATACCTCCAGTGGACAGCCTGTGGGATTGCTCATGCCTAGGAGTTAAATGCAAGTTTAAGTGATGAAATGTCTGGTTAGATTTTTCATTAGAGTGTATTTGATAACCTTCTGTTGAATCAATCCAGAATGCTGTTGCCATGAATAACTTCTGCTATAAATTGATAGAAATCAATAATGAGAGGAGCAACCTTTGTGTGACAATTTATCTTTCAAATGCTACAAGAAGTAAAAAAAAATTTTGAAAGAGAAAAAGTTAAAAAAAAAAAAATGGACATGCCTGAAGAGCACTTGAAAAATAAACCGGTGCGGAGGCAAGTACAATGAATGGAGAGGCTGCCTTTTTTTTTTTGCCAGATCAAAATATGAGGACATAGACTCTAATAAAGAGGATATTTTTGAAAGATTGCTCCTGTGTAAAGCTGCATTTTCCAAATGATTAATTCAAAACTCACAGTATTATAACAAAATCAAAATGGGAAATTACTATCCCGACACGTTGTCAAAGCAGGACTCTGCCAAGTGCGTGAATAATTCCTGCTTTCTCCCACAGCACACATTCCCCAGGCAGAGCCTGCACTGGACACAGATGGTGTCCAAGCTAGGAGAGAGACACTCAGGACTGTTCTCAAAAAAATCTCTCATCTGTTTTGAGGCTTTACAATTCTCGTTTTGAAGTAAAAATGCATCCTGAAAGCAGGGAAAGAGACTGAACTACAGCAGGTACCCTGAGGGCTCCACTGTGGCTCTCTTTGACCGTGAGCTCTCAATAACCACAGCACTGCAGAACAAGCAGAAACACTTGACACTCCTATAACATCATTTGGTTTCCCTTTGTGTCACTGACCACAGGAAAGAATGGAAATGATTTGATGGATCTTTCCCCACTATTCAATATGGGTTTGGATGTGCAAAACACAATCTGGCCCTGATTTTTTTTTAAATTCAAAAAATAGAGAGATGTCTGTACTAAACAATAGCAAGCTTATTTGACTTAGTGTTGTCTGTCCAAATAGTTCATTCCTTGTCCTATGACATTTTAGTTATTTAAAACTTTAGTTCTTTGCTTATTCGTCTCAGCTTTCAACGAAAAAAAAAAAAAAAGGGAAAGGGTTCATTTAAATCCCTCCTGCTTGCAAGGCAGGGCATAAACTCCAGAAAAAAAACTCATGGGGAGCCCAACAATACTCTTCTAGATCTCCTGATACAAAACCTCATGATTTTTGTGGCCTACCCAGTTTTGATTGCTCAGGCTTCCTGAAACTTTAAATTCACTCAGACACTTTCAGTAACACACACAAGATGTAAGGTGCTATGACTGATGGATGACTCTATGGCATCTGCTCAAGCACAGTGTGCAATATACCAACAGTGATGCAAAATGCAACTTATATTAATGCATTCATATTAATTAACTTATATTATTGCATTAATCTTTATTTCACACAGTAGGCAAGAAAGACATTCAAACAATTTTATAACCAAGTTTTCAGACTGGTTTTAACTTTGCATCTTAGCTGAGAACACTCATCCCATAGTTGTATTTTTGTTTGTCAGGCTGCCAGGAAATGCCTTACAGATACTATGATTAACTCTACCTGCGTACACAGATTTTTATATTTTTTTTAAAGCTTAGTATCACCTGTAGCAGAAAGAATTGAATCCATCCATACAGATTTGCAAAATTTCTCTTTTTGAGCATAATGTGATGTTAGACTGCATCCATAGATCAGGAGAAACTGAATGACCAACATTGTGATTACATTATTTGCAATGTAGCTCACAGGAATAGAGATCCTTTGTTAAACCTCCTGTTTCTGTGTGTGAGTAGGCCAAGAAATGTCAAGAAAAAAAACAGTGGGGGGTTAAAATATTTGTGGATGTTTTGTGAGGTAGAGTAAGGAGATATTTGTTCAGTAAGTTCTGAAATATTTCAAGACTGTCTCAAACTGTACCCTGAGGATGAAAAAAATTGTTTAAAACTGAGAGTTATTTTTAGTGAAGAAAAACAGAATAGATATGACTTCACTGCTCTTTCTCTACTGGGAGGCTTGGACAGACAATGAGGCAATAAATTCAGCATTAACCTCAAATGCACCTGTCCCTTCCAAGTGCAAAAGCCTTGTTAATGTCTGTGTAGGAATAATACACAGGGCCAGACTATGACATTCTGGTGAGTAACACCAGCAAAACAGCAGGGCATGGTGTGGAGCAGCAGCCAAGGTGCTGTGTAGGAGCAGATGTATCTCACTTGTTCAAAGCACTGGGCAGGGGTTGTGAACAGCCCCTTAGCCTCTCAGTGCTACTGTGCCAATCCAGCAAAGGCTGAGCGTGCACTAAGCCTAATGTGCCGAAAATTCAGCAGCTGCACAGCCCTTTCCTGCATCAGGAGCTCTGCCAGCTTTCATGCCCTTTGCAGTTCTTGGAGTATTCTCAGGCTGCAGTACCAAACTCTCCCAGATCTGCTGATGATCTCTAAGATGTGCAAGAAGCTGATGTTCAAACATTTCTTAACTTCATTTACTTTAGTCACTTTACATTTTCGTAAATGGAGAGGCCATAAGCTCCTCTAGAATGTGTCTGTGTCATGTTGGCCATTGCTTTGCAATCCTCTCGGGAACAAACAGACTGTTCACACACAGTTCCTGACAATTCCTACCATTTTCACAGCCATGACTATTAGTGCCCCATTTCCTTTCATTTTCTAAATCCTTCTACGATAATTTGAGAAGAGTGCTGATCCAAGAGCAGGAAACACAGAGAAGATGTTGGGCTCTGGGTCTTGCCCTGCAGCTAACACAGCAGCCAAGGACCTGCTCCAAAGTGCAGTTCCTGTGAACACACCTGCATGTGCTGCCAGTGTCACTTTTTCCACCTTGCTTCAAGTTTACGAAATATATTCTATAATATACACCAAGTTAATAGAGAAATATTTGGAGGATTACTTAATTTCTAAGACCACCGAAGACTTCAGAGAACAGGCACTAGTTGAGCCCAAGGTATTTGCAGGAATCTCTGTGGATCACATTGCTAATAAAACCTCAGAGCAGACAGAGATAATCTTACGTGGTTTTCAGCATCCAGCCTTGAGAGGTGAGTGGTGATAATACTATTCCAACCGAGCTTTTGTCTTGTAGAAAGGATATTTAACATCACACAGTGTATCAAGCCTCATATTAATAAATGATGCAATTCATTTTAGTCAGAATTATTGCCACAAGCACCAAGAAGTGTAATTAATATTTTCTGGTGTGCCTTGTCTCATGTTTTTATTCAACATGAAGGATCATTCGGAGTTGTATCATTCTGAACGGAATGCTGCATCACAAATTCCTTGTGCTAAGCTTTGCTTTAAGGATTTTCCACCAGAAGAAATCAGGTGTAAAGCACTTATTACAGTGCTTTAAAATATGCTAAAATGAATGGTGGTATTTAACTCAGAATGGCAAACACAGTTCAAAAGGTGTGATGCTGCTGAGAGGCAGCTTTCTGAAACTGGGAAATGAGCAGGTGGACACATTTCCTCACCTGCAGCACCACTGCCACAGGCTGCCGAGTCCTGTCCCCTCCGCACGAGTGTAAAGCTGCAGGATGGAATTAAATTCTCTGTCATCACATCAACGCACACACACACACAAATTCTCAAATCTCCTCTCTCTAATGATTTCCCTGGATGTAGTGGTGGAAAATACATATGTTTTGCTACACAAGCTGTAACATTAATGTCTGAGGAAGTCAGTGCCAATTGAAATCAATGGAAGTTGGATTTACTGTCGAGGATTTTTCCAGTGGGAAGAGCTCGAGCTGCTGTGGGATTTTCTGGGTTTGGTGTGACACTAGGTGGCAGTAGCTGTTTTAGAAGCCTATTTTCTTTCTTTCTCTTTTAATTTCGATCCATAAATAGAAGTGGGAAAGCACACATAATAAAATCAGTGCCGATTCCACTGCCAGTGGACGAGGTTGGGAAATCCAGAGTCTCAATACCAGACAGCAGCTTGAGAGCCAAGACAAAGGATGTGTCCAAAATAGTGATGGGCAGTCCCAAGATCGGGCAAAGCAACCTCTGGGAAGGGCCACAGGACCCAAGGAGTCGCACATTCTCTCATGGGAAGGTTTCTTCCAAGGCCTTCCCAGAACCAGACATGTCATTTCTTTCCCTTCTAAGGCCAGTAATTACATTATCAAGAGATTCTGGGCTCTTTTCTTACATGTGGGAAAAATACAGAAAGTTCACCTTTTTTTTTCTCTCCTCCTTTGGACATAAGTTAACTTAGGACAGGAAGAAGTATGTGCATGAATAATAAAGTGAAAGGCCCACTTTCTACATTGCAAGCAATCAGGTTTTTCTTAACTAACTCTCAGAAAAGGAATATGATATATTCCCATCTCATCATTAATTTATCAAGCAATAAATGAACAATTTATCTTTTTGCATTCCAGTTCAAATTCTTTCATTCAAGTGAATTCAAACAACACTATCTCATGTAATTGTGTACAAACAAATAATTCTAGATTTCTACACGTTCAGTATAAAAAAGCAAAAATTAAATACAATTAGGTCAATCTAAAAACTCAGGAGTGTTCTAAAAAATATAATAGATTTCAGTTTCTTCAGAGCCTGATATTCCCTGATCCTATAAAAGTATATAAATCAAGTTTTTTTCTCTATATCCATCTTCATGAAATAAGGTGTTTACTTTTATGAAAGCTAAGATTTTCACCTAATCATTCAGTCAAGGAACCAAAGCTTTAAAAAAAAATGTTGTGGCGTTTTCATTTGACTTGCAAGAGTTGTCAGTGCTGCGTTCCAGGAACTACTGGAATGGTGCTTTTAGAGACCATGTCCATCAGCTATTCAGTGGCTTGGTCAGTGAGGGGCTTTTAACAGCAGCATTATCCATGCTCTAATCTGGTCAAAAAGTCCCTAGTTGTAGGAAAAAAAATATTTTGAGTAACTCATCATTGGGAATTGTTTTTTCATCATACTCTGACACACACTGCACCATCACCAGCTGAGTTCCCCTCTGGGTTGTGTTGGGATGTTGCTCATGAGTAAGAACTGGTTTAGAACTGAGTTCTTTCTTAAAGACCGTGTGAGCACTGACTCTAAATAATGAAAGCAGTTGCAGTCATGGCACAAAATATCCTGGCTAAAATGGGGCCAATCTCTCCACAAGATTTCATTTTTGCAACCATGTCCTAAGAGAAATGAGCGCTCAGGACAGCACCGAGGATCACAGCATCCCAGCAGAGAACAACAGTACTACAGGAGTTCTAGTAAATGTGAAATTCCTGATCAGAGTTCATAAAGCATTTTCATTTCTCTGATCCCAATATTATTTGCCATCAGGCCAGATATTTGAACTCATCTATCCTAATCTACTTCTTGCATTCTTCTCTTCTCAAAGAAAAAAGAAAACAGCACATAGATTTTTTTTCTCTTCAGACTGACAATGACACTGTGCAGACTAATAGTGATACAGTTATGAACTCCAGCTGTCTTTGGTAAGGAAAAGCCATTAACATTGGCTTTCCCTTTATCCTTTCCTTTTATATCTATTTGCTTGTTAGCTGAACTTTCTTTGTACCTCTTGAAACCCACTGTAATAATTCATACTGATTGCAAAAGACATGCTAGAAGAAAAGGCTGCAAAGCCACTTATTTGTAGTTATCTCCGTTGTTGATCTTAGCCAATAAACTGCTGACTGATCACTGCAAATGTTTCTGCTCATAGCAGATATGCAAGGGGCTGATGGTTAATTCATTTTAGCTGCTGCTGCTGGTGTGTTGGCAGAGAGCTGGAGGGCTGTGCAGCACCCCAGCTCAGGCACAGCTCGAGCATGGGCCGTGGTTTGGGGCGCAGCGGTGCCTGCGCTGCTCTGGAGCTCACCACGCTGGACTGCCCAGCCCTGGTGTCCCTCAGGAGCGCACAGGGCTCTGCACCTCCAGCTCTTCCAGCTGCAGCCCCACCTGAGGGCCTGCCCATCACAGCCAGTGTGCTTTAAAGGAGGTGAGGAAGGGAGGGAAGCACTGAGGCTGTGTGCACGCAGTGGGAAGGAGATGGGTGTCCAGGTACCACTCTGATTTCCACCGGCAGCTCTCTACCATCTGCAGTGGTATCCTGGGCTTTCCCTCTCAGTTTTACCTTTAAAGAGCTCGTGGTGCTGTCCCTCTGCCAGGATGACAAGGTTCACCATCCCTGTGCTCCAGGGTTCGGCTGTCAGCCTCAGAGCACAGCTCCTCCTGGCATTTCATAAACAGCCCGTGGTGCACCGCTGCGTTGGGAGGGGCTCTGAACTTACCTGCAGGATTCCAACACACAACAATTTTAAAAGCTGGGTGGGTAGAATTTGGACGTTTAAAACTCTCCGTCTGTGCTTCTCCCTCCTCTCTGGACAGGCACTCCTAGCTACCCACAGGCACTTCTCTCTCTGAAGCCCGAATGGGAATTTTACCCTTCCTACACCCTCAGTTCTGAGCCAGCTCTCCCAGTGCAAAGCTGAGACAGCCTGAGAGAAGGTTCCCCTGCACAGCCCTCACCCTGGGGAGGGACAGCTCAGCACAACTGCAGCGGTGTGCACAGCTGACAGACCTATACTGTCACTCCTCTCTTTATTCCCTACCTTTCCCCTTCCATCTGCTTCCTCTTGTCTCAGAAATGGCAGCTTTTGGCAAATGGACTGGCTTTTTGTCCTTTCTGTGAGCTACACCTGGGGTTACCAAGCCACAGTGAGAGCTCTCACGCACTGCAGGGGATGAACACAGCCCAGGGAAGCCCAGGGGGACTCACGCCAAGCTTCTGCCTCGTGCCCAGGGCCCGAGCACAGCCTGTGTGGCACCACAGCTTCAGGGTCCGACACAAGGGTGCAAGTGATGCAGGTCCAGAGCAGAGGGATACATTTCAGACACGTGGAGAATGCCTAATATAAATAAAATAAACTGTATAAATCAAATATTTAGCTTTTGAAATGCTAGCTGTTCCAGATGTAAAAATCTAAACAATTATCCCTGAGATAAGCATCACAAAGTATATTTATATTTCCCCCTAGGTTTTATTTTGTGTTCATTAATATATACAACATTTTCCTTTTTAAAAACACTTTATGAGCCACATGCTCTCTCTGTGTACTTTTATGGAATTGCTGTTGGAGTTGGATGAAGCTGCATTTGCATTCAAGGGAGAACTCAACTCACTGTAATCATGCCTAATTTGTTGGAGCACTGAGTATTTAAATCAGATTATTATGTTTACAGCTCCCACAACCCCCAAATTGCATGATAATTGTCATGTCATGCAATTTATAGCTATGCAGGCTCTGCACTGAGACTGACAGGACCATTGTGTATATTATTAGTCAAACATTTGTGAATCTGAAGAAATTATGAGGAATCCAAAAGAAATGTGAGGAGCAGACATTACCGTGGGCAAATGCAGTTTAAAATAAACCCTTTCCATTTCACTACTGAAAATGCACAGTCTTTCTGCCCTTTTTTGATCCTAGAGGCTTCAGCTGACACATTCACAGGTTCAGATGGTAAACACTCCCCAAGTAAACCGAGACTGGCCAAAGTTGAAACTCTCTGCAAGCACATATTCTTCTACTATTAGGAATGTTTACTTACTCACGTTTATTCCTGATATCAGACAAATATAAGGACAGAATTTTGAAGTACTCAGAAAAGGACTACGAAGTACCTGTACAACAACGTGCATGAAGCTTGAGTTTCAGCTTTGCTTCCTCTGTAGAAGCAGCCTAATGTGGAATTCAGCAGCTGAATTGCAGACTTGTAAGCAAATATATGACACAGAAATAAACACACCCTGCTCATTTGACAGCACTTAGCACAGTGTGGTAATGCTTCGTGAATTTGTAGATGCCACTATAAAATCACTAAGAACAGTACTTTCTCTCTAAGGTGGGGAGGGAAAGGAAATTACAAGACAATTATGTTTTCTGTCACCAGACTGTAATTTCCACCAGTACAAAATGCACACAGCTGCTAGAAATTCAGCAGTGATGCCACTACTAAGGCTCCGTTCCAGAAGGCTGGGAGAAACATGGTCCCCATTTTCCATTTCTCAGATGCAGAGCCCACTCCATGGGGCAGGAGCTGCTGCTCACATCCTGCGATGTTCAGCCAGAGGCAGCTCCACGTCCTCCTCTTTTAGCCCAGTAATGCCAAATTAGTGGGGAAGAGAAATGAAGGCTGTGCCATGATCAAAGAGGGAATTTTGCAAGGAGGCGTGTGTGGTTGGTTGCTAACTGAAACACAATGTCCGTGGCTCGTTTAAAGCGGGAAGTTGATGCTCCTGTCGCTCATGGGAAGGCTGAGGGAAATTGGGGCGGCCTTGGGGAGTGTTGGGAACATCCCTTGGAGGGATCTCGGGCTGGCTGCTGGCAGGGACAGGCAGCAGCGGCAGAAGAGGCTTTCTTGTGGCTTGTACAGAAATGGATTACACTAAACCCCAGCCAGGGCAGGCTCTGTGCCCCCGCGGGACGTGGTGGCACCATGGGGACCAAAGGGTGAGGAGCAGGTGCTCAGCAGCCACTGCCAAATCACCATCTTGGCCCCATCAATGGCCAGGAAAGAAACAGAGCAGAAACAAGTTACAGATGGCAAATAACTAAATAAAAAGGCACAAAACTGCAAGGAGGAGCTCTTCTGGGGAGTGAACTGGCCCTTATAACACCAGTTCTGACAGAGAAAAAGAGATTAAATTGTTTGCATAATTTACCCTGTATATTCAGGGCATGGTTCATGTGCCCTAGCATCTTAAATTGTTTGAAGTATTTAGACGGTCAATGATTATCAACAAGGCAAATAATATTTATAAATATGTAAAAATATTCTCATTCAAGAAAACACGGTCAGGAAGACAGAGGAAGAAATAGATCCTAGAGACCAGCTTCTAATAAAAGTTGATTCTAAAACAAAATGGAGAGTGGGAAAATGATACATTAAAAATCCCAGTGTTAGATTACTTAAAAAATCAAGAATGCAAGTAAGTAAAACACCTGTGCTTTTTTTTTTGTAGAATTGAAAAAATTCAACTTCGTACGCACCTGCCAAAGACTCAAAATTCAAATTAACCTGTGGGACAGAAGCAGCTGACAAGCATGGCCTTTGGAATGTGCTACCAGAAAAATGTGTAAGATAAATGAAGCACAAAAGTCAAACTATCCAACTCTCCTGTGAGTCATGCCGTACAATTGTCAGGAACGTGGTGGATGGTGATAGCCAGAGAGCCCAGCAGCTTCAAAAGACAAGGACAAAGCCTTAGTTTGGTAACAGCTATTTACAAAAGAGCAGGGAGTCATCATCCAGGCAAATAAGAAATTGTTAGATGAACATGTTACTATGATGGGGAAAGAAAGATGGGAGCTTATGAAGGAGAAAGTGACGACAATGCAGTTATGACAATATTGCCTTGCTAAAGTGTATTTGTAAGACAGAATTAAGCATTGCATGCTAGACTTTTCTAACACAGCAATCCAGAGAGAAAAGGGGTGGAGGGCTGCAGGATTTTGTGCATCCACAATGCCCTAGGGTAGCTACATCAAAGAGCAAATGGAAGCAGTGCCCAACAGGATTCCCAGGTGCTAAAGCAGAAATACCAGATCTGGGAAATTGTCCATATGTGTAAGCTGTTATCCCTACAGCACACAAGATAACAACTCTTGAGAACTGCCTCATTCCTCGTAAAAGTGATGCTGAAGATCTGCCTGGCGTGTGAGCCTTACTGGGACATTCCTCCCTTGAAAATGTCTGAAAAAATAACATTTATTAAACTTTCTTTGTTAACACCAGTTTTCTTTCTGTTTTGTGGTTGTTTGTTTGGTTTACCATCCAGCAGAAACGAAATTAATTTGGTACCTAAATTGGAGGGCATGGTTGAATCAATGGTACATGAGAACATGTCTCTAGAGAAATAAAGCAAGCCACAGCAGCCACAGAACGTGTGGTAGGGACTCTACTCTGCACTCAGAGCCTGCCCAGGGCTCCACTCCTGCCTTACAGCTGAGCTGGGGCTGGCACGGTCCCTATAGGAGATGCCAAACTTGAGCAAATTCATCTCCACATATTTCTGTGTCAGAACAGTGCAATCTCCCTTAAATCCCACACTCAAGACTCCCTGTGCTCCCTCCAGCCCGGTGTTGTAGGAGCAGGGGCTTCCACCAGCGAGGAACCACCTCAGGGTGGTCCTGTGAGCTCCCCCAGCCCTGCCTGCAGCTCTCCCTTGGCATTTCCCCGAGGAGGTGACAAATCCACAGCTGAGCTCAGTCCTTGGACATGGCCATTTCTGCATGGGCTGTGCCACGGCTGCCAGGTCAGCTCGTGACATCGCTGCTGGGCCGGGCTCAGCTCAGAGCTCACAGAATTCACGGTTGACACACACTCAAAAGCACACCAATGCTTCCCTGCAGCCTCTGATCCCTGGCTCCAAGATGTCTCTACACATCCACTGTTACCAGGCCCCAAAGTTCTCTGATTTTCTTTTAAAAACTGGTAACTACTTATTAAAGGTAATTATTAAACTTGAAGTTTCAGCAAATGTTTAAAATACAATGTGTTGTAGGAGCTCCTATAAACTGCACCTGTAAGTGACATCTTTGCAATGCTCTTGTACATAGGAGGCTCAAAGCTATTTCTTGCCAGCAGCAGTGATCCGCAGACTTTAGATGTTGTTAAAAAGCTTACAATATCAGCAGGGCAACTGCTGCCTCCATTAGAAACATGATACTAAGATGCTGATTAATACCAGGAGGGGGCTTTAATCAGCCAAAGCCATATGCTATTTCACTTAAGATGAAAGTGCAAATGATAATCATTATTTCAGAAAGGATGTATTTAAAAGAAGAGCAGAACAGCAAGTGGCATCTTTTTATCATTAGAGCTTCTTCATGCAGCCCCTTTTTTTTTCTAAAGCTTTATAAGCTTTTATGAACATCTGGATCATTTCTTCATTATATAGGCTTCCAATATCATTATGTTTGATGTAGTGTTTTTAGTGGAGCTATGCTAAATGTCTAAATATACAATTAATTCCTATTAATTATAGTTTTCAAACTGGTGAAATTATCCATCATTAACTTAATCACTTGTATTTTATCTTAAAATTGTATTCACTCTTTTATAATCCCCACATCTAAAGCCATTTCTTCCCTGGGCTTTGTGTGATGTTTTGCATGCTGTTTGTATAAAGGTTTGCCAGCCATTTTCAACTGCTTGTAGAACTGAGACTGTCAGCGGCAGACCATTTTAAAATAGAACCTAATTCAGCTTAGTTGTTTTACCAAGAAGTGCTTCAGAGAGAAGGGGAAAAAAGAGGTGAATTTGGATCTGTAAAGGGCAAGACTTCATTAGAGCTGATGAATCTTTAGTTCTGTTATTCCTTACACCAAGGCAAGGGGGGCAAGGAAGGCTTAACAAGAGCAGAGTAAGGGAAGAGAGTTATTTGCTGGTTTCCACTTCATGTGGCAGTAATTCAGCACGAAAAGAGCCAAATGGTTTGGAAGTCTACATGGACTGTATGTGGAGAATTAGGAGCATCTTTAATGTCAAGTTACAACACATCTAAAGGACAAAACATATCCAAAGCTTTTTTTGAACACTCTGGCCTCATTTTAAACTTCTTCGGTGGCTTAAACTGGAACATATATTATGACACATTGGTCAAATGCCTCCCCTAGTTTCGAAGCCTCAAGTTGGATGGATAGTCCCTTTCCTTTCATACGGCATTTGCAGAATGAAAAGAAAAAGAATCAGAGGATTAAAAGCACCAGAACAGACCTGCTTGGCTTTCATCAGTCTGCTTTCAGCAGCACTGAGAGTCAGAAAGAGTGGAGACACAAGTGTCAGCGTCGTGGGGCGTGGTACGTCCAGCGTGCAACAACCCAGTTATTGTCATTGTGGCTTTTTGAGTGCCCAGCACTGTCCTTCTTGCAGAAACACCTGCAGTGGGCACTGGCCAGGCTGAGAAGTGGCCACAGCTTCTCTCCGGTCTGGAGGCTCCTGCGCCCCGACTGCCCTGGGGCTCTGTCCATCCACAGCCACTGACCCTCTCCAGCACAGCGGAGCATAGCCACGAGGATTTACACAAGTCCAGCACAGCACAGAGCCCATGCCAGTCCATCTGCCAACCCAAACTTCCCTGACAGCTCCTTTTGCATTACATCTGAGGCCCACAGAGAGCCGTTCATCTTCTGGACTCTTCCCCCATCACAGCCCAGTTGCCTGGTTCGACACACCTCATGGAATGAAGTCATTGAAAAAGACAATTCTCTTAGAGGTTCATCATCCTGAGTAGCTCTTTTCTAATCCCATCACTCTTCTCCACTATTGTAGATTTTTCTCTGCTGGACCTGAAGGAGCTTAAATGACGCTCATATGCATCTTTTACAAGGAATGTAGAATTATCCTGGTTTTGTACTAAGGGCTCACAGAATGCCTCCTCTGCTTGAATTTACATAAGAACTGTTAAATACATCAGGAGCACAAAGACCTCTAATTCTCACAAATAAAGCTGTCTTCTTGTCTTTGCTTTCACTGTGTTTTGTGGTAGCAAATACTTTCTTCAATTTCAATTCTTTAATTCAGATGTCTGCTACAATTTCAGAGAATTCTTGTCACACCTCTGGATGCCCCATTCTTCTAGTCAGGTCATTTAGGGTATTCTTCTCTTTACTCATGATATGATGTGATATCAAACGATCATTTGGGGCTCAAGGTTCCTTAAAGTAATACATTTTATTTACAGTCCCAGCTTCCTTGGAGTCACAAAACCATGTGCTACTTCTCTGCTTTTCTTCTACACTCCTATTTTGGGAGGCTAACATACTTAAAACTGCAGTTCCTGGTACCTCAGATTACAGAGAAGCAGATTCTACATTGCTCCCCCTCTTCCATAACATGTTGGAAAATTCTTACTTCTGTCAAAAAAAAAAAAGAACCAGCTTGACTGACGCTGAATATTTTTGTTCCAGGAGAGAGACTGAGCGGGAGTTAAAGTTTGCTTTATTCCTTCTGTAGTGAGACAAATTCGTCGCCGGTTTTGAAAACTTGTGGCAGCATGTGAGACCCAGCAGCAAACTGCACTGGCTAGGGATGGGATCCTTTGGTCTGTTTTAATCACTGATCCATTTCCTCTCAGCTCCTGCCCCTCCTTTGGCTTTGCTCTCATTTTTACTCCCGTCCTCTAAATGGGAAATTTAAAATATAAGACTCAGGCATCTGACCCATGGCTCACCTCCAGGTGTGCCACAATATGCCTGCTCATCGGAGGGGCTGCTTTGGCTCCAGAGGGCAAAGCTTTTACCTTTTATCACTCCAGATGTATTTTCTCCTCATAATAAACTGAAAATTACGGTCATCACTTTTGGGTCTCCAACAGCTCATTTGCCCTTTATTTCTTCAGTGAGGCATACAATGATTATAGTGGTAAAAAGCTACACAGACTAATGCAGTTTTAACCCAAAATTCAGAAACAGTAAAAATGAACTGTCTCTCCACAAGTAAATTAGCTGCCAGGTGCTCCAAGATCAAGACAGCAACATCCCGATCCTGCAGGGCTGGAATTTAGGATTTACTTCAGAAGTTTCTAAGCTAGCCTAACAAGGATGGCCCAAAGTTGACTCTTTCTAATTTTGCATAATATACATGCCACTCCTTTGCAAATCCCTCCTGACTAAACACTGAGAGGAGAACACTCTCAGTGGCTTCTACGTAATGCAGAACACATTGCTATGGCCACTTTTCAAACTCATTCTGGAAAAGAGACCATAACTGATTACAAAACATAAGAAATACTGGTCTAGGCCGGTGGTGCACCTAGACCAGTATTCTGCCTCCAGCAATGGAGAAGTTACCTTCAAGCCTAGCCCTTTATTTTCTGTATTTAATCCAGTTTCCAGTAAAATAACCTGTCCATTAACATTTTTGCAATGCAGTTTCTTCAATAGCCTTTAGTGTTTAATGTTCAGAAAGGTTTTTTGATGATCAAAGTATTGATGTGCACATGCTTATTGACACCTCATTGAACAGGTCAGGGGCAGGACTTCCTTTTCCAGAAATTCTTGCCCACTCTGCCATCACTGTTCTGTTTATCCCAGGGTTCCCTCTAAAGCCCTTTTAAATTTCCTTTAATCACTGTCTGAGTAATCTCAGACAGAAGCACTTACGTGGAGTCTGAAATTTCTCATGTTCTTCAGGCATAGCTCCCTCCATGAATGCTTCAGTTCCAGAGGAACTGAAGAGCCTCTGAGCATTAGTACAGCCTGCAGCATCCAATGGGCTCAGTCCTTTGCTGGTGCAAAGGGCAACAAAAAGCTTGCAGCTGCACCTAGATATATGGTATAAAAACAACCTCTGGTACCTTCACTGCTGCCACAAATCAGCCCCTTTTGGAGACCTCTTTTTTCTTCTTTTTCCCCCCACTATAAGATTCTTCAGAATGAATACAGCGAGCCTTTAAAAGATTAAGGTGCTTGGCTCCTAATGATCCCTTTGTTTACAGAAAGAGGCAGGGGTTGCAGCCTAAGAGATCCACAGGATCCAGGGCAAATAAACAAACCAATCAGTTTAGAGAGCAGCAGCAGGGACTAATGACCACGAGGCTCAGCTAGTATCAGGATGCCTCGAGCTGGAGCCCCAGCTCTGGCTCTGGCAGGCTGCAGGACCTTTGGAAGGCTTTCTGTATCCACTGCAGCCTGTAATTATCTTGTCTATTTAGATTGTGATGTTCTCGCATCAGTGATTGACATGATAGGTCTGTGCAGTGCCAGTAAAACAGGAGTCAGAGTACAGCCCAGGTTGGGACCCTGAGGTGCTGTTTTAGTAACAGCATCACTCTCCTCCTCTGGCATTGCAGTAATCCATAGCTGCACTATAATATCCACCTGCTTTGGGCCATCTGGTATGCATAAATGTCCCTGTGCCTTTTTACATGTAAATATTGCTCTTTGAAGACCCTTCCTATTGTTAGCAGTCCCTGCCTGTTCAGTGCTTGTCAGAGTTTTCTGCACTTACAGGTGAGAGAGGTGAGCCCAAGGAGCCTCACAGTCCAAGGAGAGGAGAACAAACATGCAGCAGGTAAGCCAGGAGCTGGTTCCCATTCAGGGTGGTCCCAGAGCTGCTGCAGGTTTCAGGGAGCTGGGGAAGGGGACAGTGCTCACTCTGTTAACAGCCACGCTTTGGAGCGTGGAGAGAAGCTGCAGGTTCAGGGAGCACAACACACGGCACTGTGCTGAGCAAGGAAGGAGATATAAAGAGAGAGGAGGGTGAAGCAGGCAAAAGGAACTAGAGGAGGGACAGAACAAAACCATGGCTGTTCTCTAGGGACAAAAAAGATCAAAGCTCTTAAGGTTAAAAAAATTAAAAGTTATATAAAATGGATTAAAGGGATGGAAAGTTTCAAAAGTGGAAAGGGGGGAGGCTTTGATTGTCACATACCTTCTAGTGTCAGAAAATGTAAGAAGATCGCCACTTTTTTCGCTACTGCACAGTGATATCTGCCTTCCTGTGACAACGGCCCTGAACTGCAGAGCTCGAGGATGACAGAATTCAGATTCTGTAACAGATCTGCTCTGCTAAGCAGGGATTATCTTTGCATAAGATTTGTATGAAGTGCCTCACACAACTGAAGCTGAATAGGGCTTTTAGACCCAAGTACAGAACACATGACACAGAAAAATTCATCATCATCATCATCATCATCATCACCCCCACTGTAGGCTGAAGCAGAGGGCACCCCATTCTCAGAGAGGGGGTGTACTTGGAACTAATTAATCCACTGATCCTTCTATCTTTTAAAGATTGAGCCGCCAACATCACCCCTTACCTGCCAGTCCTATTTCAATTCCCTTTGAATTTTCTGAAGAAATTGAACTGAGAGAGTATCATAACAAAATGAGGTGATTAACCTTCCCAGAACAAATACCAGTCCTTCTGCACAAGTGTTGAGGGGTAAAACTTTCTTACTTCCAAAGTCTTTTGAGAGTCCTGAAATTCTTTTCTTCTGCATTGCATTTTGAAGTTGCTCCCCATGAATATCATTGTCAGACAATAGTAACTCTCCACCTACTGACTGTCAGTAGTTTTCACAGAGATGACATTTAAAAGACTCAGAGCTTGAAATTTAATGTCTCTTCTCAAAAGTTATATTTCCCAGCAAATATTTGGATATATACTAGACATATAAAGCGAATGCAGGTGTTCCCTGTAACTATTCAACCAAAAAGATGAAGACTGTATAAGAATGGGATTTAATTTGACTAAAAAGATACTTGTGGCAGAATAGTGTCAGACTCCAGTTCTATGCAACCGCAATTCTTTAGAAAAACAATAGAAATCTGAATTAAAAATTTTACCCTGCAAACGCAATACTAAGGTTGACACTGTTGTCTGCTGAATCCAGTGTTTTTAAGAATAGTAGACCAAATCTTTCAGCACAGTAGCACAGCTCTCAGTGAAGAAAATATCCACAGTGCCGTGAGAGGTGTGATGGTTGCATTCAGACCATCAAATCATTCTTAACCAGGTCTGTCTACAGCTCAGTGCTTTTGTGACAGGGTAGGCTCCAGGGTGTTCAGCAGCCCAGAGGAGTTCTCCATGCTGGGCTGAATTTCACCCTGTGACAGCTCCCCTGGCACCTGCACCAGGGCTGTGAGGGTGTGTGGGATCCCCTCACTGCACTAGGAACAGGTCTAAAGTCTCTGAAAATGTCTCAGGAATATTTCTGTCATCTCTTTACTTAAGTATTGCTATTATTTTTTTAGAACTATCCAATCCAAATGCACCTCAAATGAAGCCTAAGTTTTGAACGGCAGCGAGAGGCCTCAGGCGCTCCTTTTAGACCTTAAGTTGAAAGGTCTCAGATGTTTTGCACCAGCTTATGACAGGACACATTATTTCAGCTGTTCCTCTTGCTACGGACCATCCCTTTGGCCTAATCAGTAAGATTATTACAAAAACATTTTCTGTAGCTGTGCACCTACACCTGAGAGCTTGAGATGTGATTAGAGCTTTGTGAGAGCTCGATGCAGGAATGAAGGTGCCTGCCTCTACTCTACTGTCCCTATACAATGGTCAGTGTTAGTTCTGCTCCTGTAACCACTGCACAAGGATCTTCTTTTTCGGTCCCACATTCTGTTCAAAACCCAAAACGTGGCTCAGGGAGGCTCTCTCTGTGTACAGTGGCATCCAGCAGGAATTTTTCCAAGGGCTCTCCAAAGGGTAGTGCAGTTGCACACCATTCCCAGGACAACTTTCCCATTCTTGAACTTTCCAAGGCATTTCCTTATTGGACATGAAATCCACAGGTTGATAATAAAACTATGAAAAAACTTCCAAGTTTAGAGAAATTATTTGGCAGTTGAGACTTAAAATTGCGCCACATCTCACTTGCATATATTCGTGATCTGTAGGTTAGCAGGTACTACAGCCAGCTCGTAGAACTCACAATCTGATGATCTCTCTTCACTTTTGTCCCACCTTAACTGGGAAGAAACATATCTCAGTGTTGACTTTGGACTTTCCCTGGGTCTCTTCTACACCTAATCCTCTTCAGTCAAAACAGTCTGAATCTGGCAAGGAGATCTGGAAGAAAGTAAAGGTCCCCTTTTATCCAGATTTTATTTTTCATCTCTGCACATTATTTTGTTAAAGTAGAATAGAGAGGAAGAAAAATTCAAGAAATACAAGAGCTGATTCTTAGATGTGATAGATAGCTTTCCAGAGAAAATGCAGGCATTGTCTTTAATAATATTATCTTCTCACAAGATGTCCCTCATCTAAGAATGAAAATAGATAAGGTGTCAATGTTCCCACGCATTGTATCCTCATCTTTCTTTTATAAGTTATCCCAAGGCTACAAATTTTCCAGGAAGTTTTGGGCAGCTCTTGTTATGTGTTCTTAAACAGAAAAAGTCACTCCATGTTTATGATTGTCTCTTCCCCATATTCAAAGTGCTACTAAATACTGTTTTCTCATGGTCACTCTCAACTAACAGAAGAAAAATCTGATAAGAATATGAGTGCCTTGACTGAAGCTATGGAGTTTTACCACCTCTTCCCCTGGATTCCTGCGGATATCCATCCCTTAACTATCACACATGAAATATTCAGTCATTTCTATGTTCTGACAGATATTTCTGATCTCAATGGCCAAGACTCAGTGTCATACAGGTTAATGCTCACCTATGTCCATTCCTTTTTCAGATACACCCCAGTGCAACAACACCCATTGCAAGGTTTCTATGCCCTGTTCACTAATCTGAACTATTCTGCTGTCTCAGTCCAGTTTGCAGCAGGCAGATGGTGATATGAAGACATTGCTCTATTTCAGACTCGACCCCTGCAGAGCTGTCTGAGCAAAGCAAAGCCTGACTGGCACCGAGCCCAGCTCCCCCGCAGCCCCCGTGGGCGCTCCCTTTCCCAGGGCAGCGCGCCCGCTGCACTTGCTCGGTGAGTAAATCAGGCAAAGCGCACGCACTTCATCAAACCAACTTTTTACAGCTCCAGAAATAATGAAAACGAAGCGTAAATTCAGTGCTAGCGGCTGGAAGATACAGCAGTAACACCCTCTTCTGCAGCTAAGTTTCTAGTAACATCACTGGATGTTGTGCCCCTGAAAACTGTGGGGTTTGGGTCCAGAAAGTACCTTTCCCTTCATCCCAACACTGCTCAGCCTCCCCAGGCAACTATCACTCCATTAGAGTTTCTAAATCCTCGGAACAATCTGAGTTAAATAATTGACGCTTTCCTTTTTTTTGATCCAGCATACCGCTTTTGCCAGTGCTCAGACACTAGAGACCACAAAGCAGCCACTATAAATTTCCAAAATGCACTGTGCTGGTTTAGACTTTCCTCTCTGATGCTTTTCCCAGTATTAACTCTGAATCTTCTCAAAATTACACATTGTCAAATTAAGCACAGTTGGTGGCACATTTATTATTGTTAAGTAAAGCCAATGAAAGAACATTCATTTCTTATAGAACAACAAGGATTTTTACAGAATTCCTGACTTGGTTCTATATTTTTTAAAAATCCACTTTTTCTTAATCTCTTAAACTTGGGCTAAGCAGAGTTTTGAGGTTTTCAGAGCTGTTCTCCAGCTGAGTGTTTCCTTTTAGATATGCACACCTCCTTGTTGGACATTCATTATCAAACCTTGTGTTTGCCTTTTATCTACAAGTCCTCTTCAGTGTTCAGCATAAACTACATGGACACCTTGCAGATTGACATTTCTTCATTCATGCTTTACCTTAAACAGCATGCGAAGACATCAAAGAAGAGGAGCCGACTTTGATGTTACAAAATGAAAAACGCCTCATGATTTGCCAAGACCAGGGGAACTTGTAGTTTGCTCTTTTTTTCCCCTTAAAGAAATACTACTGCTTTCCCCATGAATACGTGAAAATCCTTGCCATTTTCACCAAACCTGTATAAACATTTTGTTCCCAGTAAAAAAACAAGCCACATCTCATTGCAGTGTTAAATATGGGCCCCAGGGCCTAAACTGCAGTGGCTTGAAGGAGCACACGCACTTTATTTAAAGACATTATTTGTTTCTCACCTGTGACTTTGCACACTACGGTTGTCACGACCCCTAGCATCACCTGGGGGTGATAATATAATGGTATTGATAATATATCATATTGATAATATAATGATATATAATATATAATATTGATAATATAATGATATTGATAATATAATGATAATGATAGTGTGTGTGCTATGTTTTTCACTCACAGGTCACTGAGAGGGATTTAGAAAATCATGGCCATTCCTATGCTGTAGATAAAGAAATTGTGCAATGAGAGATGTTATTTGGTTTGGCCATGATAGCAAATAGCCAGCAATAAAACAGAGCTGTCCCAATTCCTTGGCAGACACTTGGCTCAGCAGCTCACTCTGATCATGAAATCAAAGGTGATTTCCTCAGCACAACAGACACCAAAAGTGCCAATAACCCTGGGAGGAGGCTGGACAGACCTGGTCAGAAGGTGCCGCATACCACAAGAGGAAAGACCAGATTTGGTTCAGAACTCACGTTCCTATTGTTTTGAATGCTGGGAAGGGTAGTTTGCCTTGCGTGTTTGCTCTCATTGTTAGAAGTGAAGAGCTGCCCTGTCCTTATAGGGACAGAAGGAATGTGCATAATTAGTCCAAGGCTAGAGAACAGAGACATTCAAAATGAACATTTGTTATTGATTTCCCAGGCTGCAGTGGAACTGAGAAGAATATCATGAGAGGAAAAGATACGTAATTAAATGTGATTTGTTCGAATGCTGCCAAGCAAGATCATTGCATATGTATCATTCAACTGCATTGCTTCAACATAAAGTGCCCAGTCCCTCTCCCTGGCACAAACCCTGTGATTAAGCAGCCTCCCTTCACCGGTGGAAGGGGCCAGCCCTTCTGTTGTTTTGCTGCCGGCAGTGCTGCTGGTGCTATTTCTTTAAGACTCTTCATCAGATGTGGTTTGTCAGGAACATGCCTAGACTGTAAGTCAGAACAGAGCTCATTTTCTTTGATGTGCATTTGTAATGTGCCTGCTCCAAAAGGAGGAGAATGAAAACTTTGGTCACACTGTTAATCTGCAGGAACTACATTTTAAGGAACTACAGGAACTACATTTCACTGGATATGAATAGACTATGCACAAAGTGTAGTGTTGGCTAACTCCCTTCAAACAGAATTTTATCAATATTTGGTGCCAACACAAGAACATATGTCAAACACTTAACCACAATCAATTCAGGAGGAATGTGTTTAGTCCAGACCTTCTGCTGTAGAAAGACTTTTTATTTTCAGTTTAGGACCTGAATTTTTCCAAAACACAAATAGCTGCTTTAACCTCATTTATTGTTTTAATGTGCTTAAGACTAGCGCAGATAAAATCAGTTTGACTATTTGGTTCCAGTATTTTATGTATTGTACTTGAGGCCTTTACCCTTGAGCAAGTGTTTTGTGTACTAAAAAAATCTGAAAGTGAAAGGGTTACACTTCCTTGAAGGTCCACTTGAATGGTTGTGAGAAGAGAGCCAAAATGGTAATCAGATCCCTATGAGATCATATTGAAAGCAGCCATGCCTATTGCACAGAGTCTTCTGATGTTGCAGGGGTCTGTAAAACATTTAATCACTGGAGTTTCAATAAGTTGAGATTTGTTGTGAGTACTGTAGAGAGCTCTCGTCTTAGATAAAATGCTGCCTGGTAATGCTCTTAGAGCTACATGAGCCAGAATGCAATCGAATATCCATGGTGATTTAGCCTTGCACCGTCATCCCAGAGAAGGGGATGCAGGATTTTCACAGCTACATAGCAGTGGATTAATATAACTATTCATTACAATTCATGGGAGGCCTGATCCAGCTTCTGTCAGTAGAAGGAAGGATGCCATTTGATTTTACTGCGAGTTTGGATGGGGTTTCTTGTGTCTAATCCTGTAACTGCCCTCCACTAGCACAGAAGCTTCTCCAGGGCTCTCAATTACTCTGCTGCCCAGGTGGCAGCTCTACAGCTGCTGGTCTGCTCTTATTATTCAGGAGATCCCAGGTGAACCTAATTCTGCCAGGCAGCTAAGCATTGCTACAGTGAGGTTTAATAGCTAAACCATGTCTACCTTGCTTTTATTTATTCAAGCTTGTGAAGTTCTGACTGACCTAAAATTTGAGTTTGGCATAAACCACATTCTCAGAAAAAAATTAATAAACTGGGTTTTGAAGATGGCTCTGCAAAAACTCATATGTGACTGCGTGTGGATGAAACCCAAGGAGCTTCACTCACAAAATGCCTTCTCCCCTGGCTCAAAGTGTGCAGCAAGCCAAGAGCCAGCACTCGTTAGCCGATCTTCATTAAGTGGCAAGCAATCACTAGCCAATTAAGCTTGCACCAAATAAACCTGTTATCAAACCTGTATTTTGAGGAAGCCTTTCTCCACCAATAGCATGGTTTGAAGCTTACTTTGAAAGATGCAGAAACCAAGCTAAAAGTGGAACCAGATTAAAGAGCAAATCACTCACACAAGTCAATCCAAATGACTCCTTCGGGTTTCTTGCAAAGACCCAAACCTGTAAACTGTCAATGCAACTTGAAACACTGAATAAATCTGAAAGGTGGCTTATGCCTCTCAGGTGGTTTAAACTAAACAAACACCTGAGCCCATTTTATAGTAGAGGTTCTGTCTTTGCTGCCACTACTGAGCAGCAGAATGAGCAAGCTTGTAGGTACCGAGGGTAAAAGGTGGTTCAGTATATGCTTATATTGTGTGCTTTGTGTCTATACAAACAAAACACACATTAGATGAAAAGAACCTACCTGGGCTGCTAGAGCCAAACAAATGAAAAGGAGGCCTCTGACCAAAGAGCACTGAGTTTTCAGAGATGGCTCCTGAAATGTGTCAGGTTTGAGAACGGAAGCCTCAGAGCATCAGTCCTTTCCCCTTGGCTGACAGGCACTCACAGAAGAACAGAAGAGGTTTTCCAGCAGATATTTTGAGTGTCAGGGAAAAAGAAATAACTCATGAATTAATATGGATTTTGAGGAGAATGATATTGCCTAAAAAGACCATTGTTAGTACAGTCTTTTTTGACAGACTTGGCAGGTTTCTACAGCACCTTCTGACTATATGAAGTTGTGTGTGTGACTTAACCTTTTTATTTCTGCCTTTTGGAGTTCAGTCTCTGTCACTGTTGCCCTCTGCATTGAACTGCTCTGAACACTCAGTGCTCCTGACACTCATTGTTATTCAGCTCTCTGCTTTCAACAATATTCCACTGAGATTCCCTCCCTGTCAAAGCACTGACTCAGTCTACCTTAGAAAACTCTCTGTTGATCTCTAAGACACAAGTGAATATTTCTAGTTTCACTATTGTTATTAACTGGCCAAAAGTGCCAGGATTAAAATGCTTAACAGAAAAAGATATGTTCTCAATTGTTATTTATATCCCTCCTGGTAAAAAGAAATTTCACAACATTTTAGTGTTTTGCTGTGCTTGAAGGGTGAACGTTATTAAGAACTGTTTGTAGCATCACATTCACTTCCTTCCCTTCTGCTTTGCTGCTACTGCCCAAGTCCCACAGCACGGCCCCTATTTCAGGCTGCCTACCAGATGTTTTTGAAAAGAGCTGTTTGGAGGCATAAGGATTATCCAGGTGAAATCCCGCGTGATCCCTTTGTTTCCCAGGCCAAACACCCATCTATAAGCCATATTTATCCCTCTTTTTTCCTGAGCCCAAAATAAGGCCTGGCCAAATCACTATAAATATTCTTACTAAGCATTAGCTCGTTCTTAAGGAAATAGTTGTCAGTGTCAACTCAGCTGCAAGAAGCCCTTTTCCAGTTTTGTAAAAGCTGTGTAGCAGCAGACTAGAGATGGGAAGGTAAAGGAAGCAGAGGAAGTTCTCAAGCAGAGTTGTGGCAGTTTAAGATGCCCACATCCTGTCACAAACTCCACCCTTTTCTGTAGCAGCAGCAGTCACTTCTCTGCCATTTTTGATGTGTTCGGACCAGGGAAATCCCCCAGCCTGAAAGGGCTTTGTTTCTAGCCATGGTTTCAGGCAGCCCCAGGACTCTCTGAGCTGCAGCCAACAGCAACTGCAGCACCCCCAGGCCAAGTTGCAGCTTCTGCTGCTCCTGTGCTCCTCGCAGCCTCTGACACCCAGGATTTGGCTTGAACACACTCACAGCTCTCCAAGAGACAGAGCAGTGTCCCCCATTCCCTCTGAAAGCCCACCCCATACTGGAAGAGTAAACCAGACGCAAACAGCAGTAGAGGAGTAAATACTCTGCAGTCAATGAGAGCAAAAAGAATCATCAGAATTGCAATAATGAGACCATCACCCAGCACAAGGGGCTGGGAGCTGCGGGAAGGACAGGATCACCTGTCTGCTGGCTGCTGAGAAGCCTCAAGGCAGGCTCTGGCTGCTGAGAAGCCTTGGGAAGTGACTTCTCAACACTCAGGGGTTTATCCCCTCCCTTAAACACGTGCAGCACTGGCTGCTCTCAGAACTGTAGTGCTGCACTGAAATACCTGCTAGCATTGCCTATTTTGGAAATATTTGGTAGTGCAGATTCGGGACCTTTATGATGCATCACGGTTTCTGAAAACAGCATAAACAAACCTGTTGATTACTAGTGTAATTAACTGATCTCATGCAGCTGTAAACTCTGGTTGAGAAAACTGGTCCAGTTCCTCCACACTGCAGATAACAAGCTTTACACAGCAGTGACCCAAACACTTCTGTCAAATCTTCCAGAAAACAAGGGCTATGTTGTATTTTTCGCTTGGCACTACAGCTGTAGGACATAGTAGCACTGTAATGTCAGATTCTCATTTCTCTCTCCCCAGCTGCACTTCTGCAATTTAGGGAGACAACCTCTTTACCTGTCTTTGAAAGACCTAAGAAATGCTACTGCACTTTGAGCTATTACACCCATCAATCTAAAAATATCATCTACACACTTGTCTCCTTACCTGAGCAGCTCAGAAGTAGAACTTAGATGCTTGAAATCCATCAACAATAAGCAAAAAAGGAAGAGAAAAAGAAATCAATCTACTGTAAATGGGCAATACAGCAAATAAGTACTGACACTCTTATTGCTAATTGAGGTACTACTGTATCAAACAAAATGACTAAGTACTTAGCTGGGTCTAACAAAATACATGAGCAATTTAGGCTCTTACTGTAAAAAAATAGCAGTTGTTTTATTTGATTCATCAACAACACAGCAGCCTTAACAATTTGTTTTGTATATTCCAGGAAGGCCTTGCAGCTTATAGGACATCAGGTCTCCTGTGCATGAAGATGTGGCTTTGCTGATCCATAATTCCCTCAAGGAGTCACTTACTGGCGAAGTTAAACAATTTTGGGTTGAGCACTTAGATCTCAAAGACTGAAAAATGGGACTGTGAAAAGATTAAACCAGGAACACCTTAGAGAAAAAAGCTCACACTAAAGAACGTGTGTGTATCTCTCCAGAACTCGATTACTGGTGATCAGGCATGAAGCAGCCAGCAATGATACAACCTTCTGAAAACTCAAGGTTTCAGCTGAGAGATCAAGTCCAGAATTAAAAGAGAATTAAATTTAAATTCCAGAGCTCACTGGATGCCGCACAGGAATAAAAGAAGGTCTGTCCTATGCTTCTAATTAAACAACTTAGCAATGCAAACTTAGAGCTGACTATTACACTTAGAAAAAAGAGCATCCCTCCACACTGAGCATTTTCATCTTCCAGTCTCTATCTGAGCACCATTACAAACAAACAATTCAAACCTTCCACAGCCCCTCCAGCTTTACAACTTACACCCTGCTGCAAAACCCCTCTTGAGCCAAGCCTTTCTTGGAAGATGCTAGAGCAGCTCATGGGATTACTGCCCCAAAGTGTCCCTTCTGCCTCCTGTTGGAGCATAAGAGACTTTGAAACACCACAAATTCATTTTCCACATGGAAGATGATTTTCAGATTAATTTTTCTCTTCATGTTTATCCTTAAGGTAGTTTTCCACTCAGAACTCTGAGGAAAAAAAAAGAGGAGGGGGGGAATGACATTCTGGCTCATATGCAGTCTACATCAAAAGTTACCAGGGCTACAAACCAGTTAGGAAGGAAGCTGACAGACCTAACCAAGAGTCTGCTGGGCCCCCTGAAGGAAAAAAGAAATGACTGAAAGACATCAGAGGAGGAAAAATAAAAAATTAAAGTCCATGCTGTTGTGCTAAGCTGGTCAGAGCATGCCCACTTCATCCTATTTAGGGTGAAAGTGTCTAACATTATATCCGACTGGAAAAAAAAAAAAAAAGTTAAGCGAGAAACTAAATTCAAAAGTTCTGACCATTTTCCACGCTTTTCCCCTGGCTCTCGGTGCTGCTGAGGGCCCCTAGCAGCCACAGGGGCGATGGAAGTGCTGCCACGAGGGCGGCACACGCAGAGCCCGCGGTGTGAGGGTCCCTTGGCAGCCACAGCCAGCCGCGAACCGAGCGCTTGTTCTCATCAAAGTGATAGAAACAGGGCTGATCAAAACAAGCAGAAGGCACTGTTCTGTTTGGTCTGTACACTTTGTACGCTGCCACTTGGGAACTTAATTAGTCCACATGCTTCATGTTTCTATCTTTAGTCTGATGGCATACAGCTGTTCTTTCAGCATCGCTGCCTACTGCCCTTTCCCTGCTGTTGGGGTACGCTTGGAAATAGAGAAGGAGGGACTGCCTCCAGTTTAACCCTCTGCCAGCCCTTGCTGATTGCCCAAAACAGAACATTTTGGCCCAAATCATGAAGTAAATTGTTTCATTACCTCAGGGCAGTTTTCCCACACGGCCAGGGATGAGAAGGAATGCCAGAGTCTCAGAATGCTGATCCCATCACAGGGTCACCTTTCAGAGCCAAAATGCTGAAGAAAAAAAAAATGAACCTTTTTCAGTGCAATCTTACCTGCTGGGGTGAGGGGGAAGCATTTTTGAATCACTTCCAGTATGAGGTGAGGAGACACAGCTGGTTCTGCTTCCCACCTCAGCTGAGGTAGATTTGGGGTAGAATCACAAGCCCTGGACATGAACAGTGAAGGGATATAGATTTTTTCAGATTTCGATACCTGGCCCTTTTCCCCATGGCCTGCCATGGCAGACAGTCAGGACCAAGATTGTGCAAGGGTTTAGGAATTAAAAAAATACTCCAGGACTGAGGTTGTGATGGTCCATTCATACTAAAATGCAGGAAAAAAATATCTGCTGAATATGCCCAGCTGACCAATGAAGCCAAAACTGGGGAAAGGCTCAGGAATGAGGCGTGAGCTCCCACTCCTGGTTGCCTCTGTGTCCAGCACCAGGCTAAGCCTCAGCACCCCTATTTCCAGCAGGGAAGGAGGATAAAGCTGGCTTTATAGTCCGAGCCTGCCCAGGGAGGAAGGGAATGCCCCTGTGCACTACATCTCATAAATGAAGGTCTTCAGAATCCCTTGGCTGATGTCATTCCTTGTGCAGGGTGTCACAGCCTTGGCCTTTCAGCCGGGACATTCCTATCTCCCAGCTGGAATGCTGTCGGCATCCCCGAGCCGGGCAGGACCTCCCAGCGCAGAGAGCAGCTCATTTTCTGAGCAGTTAAGAACTTACACATTCATCCACTCCCAAGGTTTTACCATATCAGTACCCTCCACCTCCTGCCTCCCCCCATCAGTTTTTGTCTCTTATAATAATTTCTTTCTCATATTCTAGAGATCCCTGCTTCACTACCTTGACAGTGATGTTGGCGTCAGGTGCTGCATATCATACCACACTCATGAGTTTTACATTCCTACGACATGGCAGGCTTTGATACAATTACAGCTTGGCTACATATCTTAATTTATGGTACAATATTGCTGTAGTGATATCAGAGACAAATGTTTAATTCACAGAAACTCAGTTTCAAACTACAGTCCCTGAATGCAAACAGCAGACTTCAATATTTTTTCATCAATTTCTTAGTTCATAAAAATCAATTTTTGTAGAGTTTTTACACTGTACATAAAAGACTGTGGCATCAATTAGCCTTAATTCTTTTTTTTTTTCTTTTTTGGAAACCTCTTTGTAGGAAAATCTCATATTTCAGCAATTTGCATTATCCACACAATCTGCTTTGAAGTTCTAAGTTATGGTAAGAAAAGGATCCACTTATCTGCACATAAAAAATGTTCAAAGCTTATAAATTCCCTGAAACAGATGTACATTATCATTGGATTTGCCTTTCTCTCTTTGCTGTTGCATGGCTAATAGAGTTTCATGTGCCCCCTCACATCCTCCCCATTTAGCATCTTTTCTCTACAGAAGCATGCACCCTACTGTGCCAATCCACACTTCAAAGATTTCTGTCTATCTATTAGAAACAAAGCACAAAGTGAGAACATATGGCCCCTTTTAAATTTCCCACATTTAAGTCAATATCGTTTCTTTTCTCCTTTGGCAAAGAAACATAATAAGGTTTATCTTCTCCCTTCCTAAATCTGCTGGCTCTCTCAAACTGCTTGTGCCAATTCAGCAGTTACTTTGCAGTATCAAACTTGGCAGCACATATGAAAACAAAATCTCTAATTTTTTAAATTGCTTTTATTTCTTCAGATCAAGAAGATGCATTTAAATGATGAAAAAGGACAAAATGTAACTGCACACTTTCAGATAAGTGGATTTTAAACCCATGAAAGGGCACAACAGAAAGTCAACAGCAAAAGATTGTCTTGTTCAAGTTCTTTTCATGGTGACATCTTTCCAAGCTGACTAAAGGGATGGAAGGGTATTCTGGAATCTAAGGCCTTACTGCACCTGCTTGTCACATGTCCCAGAGCCTCCACAGCAGCCCAGGGGCTGAGGGGGGCGATCAGACACTGGTACCCTCCTGAGGAAAAGGAACACTTACTGTCCCAAGCAATCTGGTCCTCGGTGTTACAGGCACAGTGAACGTGTCTCTTGTGTGCCAGCAAGAAGGAATTTTGGGCCGTTCCTTTGGAGTGAGCCCATCCTGCACATCCTTGGGGAGATGAGCAGGGCACGCAGGGCGCTCGGGGTGAGATCTGCTGCTCTGGGGATTTCCTTCACAGTTGCGGGCTACAGAAGCAATATCTAAGTGAGCAAAGGCTCCAAGTAAAACAAACTTCATTAACTATTGTTAGAAAGATCAGCAGACACATAATACCCTGTGAATGCCGAATTCTTGATTCAATTATAGCAAAAGGGGTTGCAGTGATGTTTTTAGCAGAGAAAGGAATTAAAGTCTTGCCCTGCTCCTGAAAACACAACTTGCTCCTTTAATTCATAGTTACCAGCAGAAATGGCTCCATGTTTCAGACTCCTAAGATGTCAAGAACATAATCTTTAAGTTAATTGATTTTAGCATCCATTTATTAGACCAGGTAAGGTCTACTAAAAACCTGTCCCTAACCAGTGCAAGCTATGAGTGTCCCAGGGCCCTGATTCCAAGAAGTATAAACTGAACTGTTGATCTGGTAAAGCTGCACAAAACTCCCAGTGAAACCTATGGAAGTCAGAAGCACAGAGCCATTGAGGGTTGTGGCCCTAGCAGATGGCACACTCAAACAGCAAATTGTGATTATAGACATCAAAAGTAAAAAAATACTCCTTGAAAAGGCTGTAAAGAGACAGGAGGAATGTGAGGCCCACAGTGCTGCATTATTGCTTCCCTTCCTACTTCTGCACTTACTGGAAACTCCGAGTCTCTTTAATTGAGCTTTTCCTCCCCTCCACTCCTCGCAGGGTGAGAGGGTTAATTGCTTTGGACTGGAACATTACCGTTTTTGTACTCCTGCTTCCTCCTGGCATGCTGAGCATGCAGAGATGCCGAGTGCACAGCACACAGGAGTGCCCAGCCCTCGGAGCAGGGACGAGAACAGCCCCAGACCTCCCAGCCATGGGATGAGAACAGCTCCAGACCTCTGAGCCATGGGATGAGAACAGCTCCAGACCTCTGAGCCATGGGATGAGAACAGCTCCAGACCTCTGAGCCATGGGATGAGAACAGCTCCAGACCTCCCAGCCATGGGATGAGAACAGCTCCAGACCTCCCAGCCATGGGATGAGAACAGCTCCAGACCTCCCAGCCATGGGTATCTGCACAGCACAGTATCTACGGCTTTGAAAATCAGCACTGGCCAAGTGAGACCTTAACGCTAATTGCCATAGCGTTTTGCTGTTTATCTTAGTTGAACTAGCATTACCAGTCATGGTTGTTAACAACCTCAAGTGGCACTTTATTCATCTATCAACAGCCTTGCCCTGTGAACAAGCAAGCAAAGAACTATAAACACCCACTCCAAAGTCACTTTGTAGGTTTAAGCTGAAGCCCACAGAAAAAAGGCTATTCACAGAATGTCAGTGAGAACAGACAAAATACAACCTCCAAACCAATGTTTTAATCTACAAAGTTTTATTTCTTTTTAAACTTGTAAACCATAAAAAGAGTTTATCAAATATCTGAAATTAGTACAAGAAAAGATGATGACTCATAGCAAACTGCATTTGTAAGGTCCAAATTCCAAGACATGCATGGGGCTCTTCTGCTTCCATTTACGAAGCTGAAAACAAATTTGGCCCAGTTTGTTAGGTGTTTTATTAGAAAATTCACAAAGCCTCAGCGTGCTATACTTCGTGAATAGAACAGAATGGGAAGGATTAAGTGCAAGAATAAGCACTCAGCACCAGAAGGATCTGAACTCCCTATCTTCATCCACAAAATATACTCCAAGGAAGAACATCTCTTAGCTGGCAGTAATTACAGGAAGCTTTGTTTCTATGAACTAGGCACTTGAAGGAAGACACATACCCCACTTGACAGACGCCCTAAAACCCAGAAAGCACAGCGCACATCATTAACACTATGCCTGATATTGTTAAAGTTTGCCTATTGCCAAATTTATAAAGCCCCTTAACAATGTCTTCAACATTCTTAAAACACTTTTGGAACTTCCTGCACTGAGACCCCAGAAGATCAGCCTGATGAGACAACCAACAGGCCCAGACTGCCATTCCTTGTGGTAGAAACAATATCCTTTGTGTCAGGAGATTTCACAGGCATAGTTAGTGCTTAGTGTTTGGAAAAATCAGGACAGACACCAAAGCTTTGGGCACCATTGACCAACTTGTGTGTGTTTGTAATCAGACAAAAAGAATCGATGTCACTATTCAAAATGTGTTCTAAAGGATATTCAAAACATCTGGAGAACCACCTCCACTTCTAAAAATGTTTCCCTCAGAGTGGATAGGGACTCAGGAAACTGGGGATCATTCCTTATTCTGCCACAGCCCCAGGGATTATCTGCAACTTTCCTGCCTTGTGGCTCCCCCTGCACGCTGCAGATTCACCTCTTACAAAAAGTCTTTCAAGTTTTCCCAGTGAAAAGCATTCTACAAACTACTGCTGCTGTTTTATGAGCACAAAATGTACCATAAGCGATCCAAATAATAATATTAATAAAACTTCTCCCTACAGCATTTTCCTGCCTCTGGTGTGTCTCCCCCAGCCCCTCTGTTGGACAGGTCTGTGCTATCCCTACACTTCTCAAACCTTTCCATCCTTCCCTTGCCAGCCTTTCTTCACAGCTCTAACCCTCACAGTAATCTGCCTGAATAGTCCTTAAATCCTGCTAGTTTAAAACAAAGAAATTAGAAGACTTCATCCGTGTGATTCCTATCATTTTAGCTCATTTAAGATTGAATTATCTAGAAATATATGGAAATATAAATTAAAGCATCATTGAAAACCTCATTATGTAATAACTATAATCCAAGCTTCAAATAAGATGCATTTCACCGTATATTGAATAATTTCAGTATAAAGTTATTTGCTTTTCTATATCTGTTCCTTTTAGACCATTTTGAGCACATTTTAAATGTGCACAGAACAACAACAAAAAAATTCCAAAACAAACCCTTCCAAATCAAATCAACTCAACATCTGTTCAAATATGCAAACAAAATACATTATTATGTCATAAATAGAGGCTGATTTTACTGTTAAGTGCGTTAGGAAAGAAATCTTCCAGAAGCTATTTAGAAAACACATTATGTTCAATTTTTAGTTCATGGATTTTCTAACATGTTTCTGCTGGTATATTAAAAGGAAAAAAAAAGAAGTCTGACAACTAATAAGATGCTGAATAAGACTTGGTTCCCAGCAAAGCCATGAATAAGTCATGTTCAAAAACATATTTTCAGATCTTGATGAATTGCATCAAGGTAATTAAAGGTGAGACTTGATTTGCTGACATGTTTCCAAACATGAACACTCTTGCCTGTACTCCAGGCAAAAATTACGGTGAATGTTTTTGCAAATTTTCTAGCATGATGAATTTTTCTCAAGTATAATCTAGGCCCAAAGGGGCCCAACTTTCCTGTTAATTGGAATACAAATGAAATCTGTCATTCAATAATTGAGGTACACGATGACATATGGAGAAGAGTATGCATTCATCACAGCTGTGTATTTATGTGGCAACTTGTGGAGCATCCACAGTGCTCATCCCTTTAGAAAAAATCACCTCTGTCAGAATCCATCTTGTTCCACTCACTAACTTCTGCCAGTGGACACACAAACACACACACACACACACATGTATTTATATATATATATACATACACACACATATATACACACACACACACAACTTCAAGGTACTTTTCCAGCTAAATGTTCTATTCTCACAATGACTGGAGCAGAAAGACCATTATAGAGGTCATATATTTGGCTTTTCAGTTTGGTAGGGCCTCAAGGGGCTGCTCTGCCAATACACCAGGAGAATCTGTACCTCACCACCCAAGGGCACAACTGGGTCTCCATTCCTAACAATCACTAAATGACATGTGGCTGTTTCAAAGACATTTGGAAGTGCCTTGAGGTCCTCCAATAACATCAATATAAAGACAGCATTTGCTGCTAATCTTAATTAATTTATCAGCTTGATCTCTTACAGCAAAACTTCCATTTGTTATTAGCAAACCCATCAGCGGTAAGATGCAGAAAAAAACTCCTGAAATTACTGATGGCACATTATGTAGACTTCAAACTCACCTGCCTAGAATTAAATTATAGGTGCCCTGCAGCCAGTGGGAACCTGGCGATCTTGCCAGAGATTTCACAGGGACAGAGATTTTACTTTGCAGCCTTAACTTAGGTTACTTTGTATTGTGGTCATGAAGTTGTGAGAAGAGCTTAGCAATCCTTCTTTTCAAAAAACTGTTCTCCCCAGAATTGCAGCTGGTAGAGATGAGCAAAGTTTTTCAATTGAATTTTTTTAGCAAATAGTGCAAACTTTGGTGTTGGCTTCATTTTGCTGAACTGCCTTGTGTAAAAACAGAAGAAGCAAGTGAAAAGTCTGGAGTTTTCATCTGAAATTACTTAATGCCACTCCATTTTACTTTTCAATATTAACAATATACTCAACTCTCATGTTTTTTCTTTGGAAATAAAATGTTCTGTTTAACCAGAAACTAAACTCATTCAAATTTTGATTCAGCTACAGTTTTGAAAAACTTAAAACAATATTTTTATTTTTTTTTTTAAGGAAAAGTTTTCAGAATTAATAGCAAGATGAAATATCAGTTACTCAACACACATCCAACAGCAGGGGACAAGAAATTTAACTTTGAAACTTGATAGTTTAAATATTAGTCCAAAGCATACCCAGTCTATACGTAATTTCCTGATCCTGTTCCCAAAAATGTTAATGCAAGCTCTTTCATCAGTGGGATCTGCAAGCACTGACAGCAATTGCAACAGGCCCCTGAAATCCACAACAAGAAGAAAGAAATATACTTTCTGAACTAGTAAAACTTTAATTAACAGGGGGTTCTCTTGGCACAGTTTTTGCTGTTAAATAAATAAAGCATTTAGTCAAAACCATCTATATTTACTATACAAAATACTGAAAAGCAAACATATTTAAAAGATAAGGAAATTTAAGGTTCAGTGAAAAGAAACTGTGCTACATGTTATTCACACTTATAATGCACATAACACAACTGCAACACAGTATTTAGATACTGTATATTCATACATGGCTGGTGTAAAGTTTTCGTAAGGGGATGCCATGTTATTAAAATGTATTTGTGTTTCACAGAATCTGAGCAAGGCAGAATTTGTCTTTTGAATGTCCGAATATAATAAACCAAAACAAATCAATGCCAGGCCGTAACCAATGGTCAGTCGTATTCCATGTCAGAGCTCGCCTGGCACAGCCAGCCCTGCACACTCCTCAGTCAGATGGGATTTTGGTAGTGGTGCTGTTTTCTTTCCCAGAAAATATCTTTGGGTGAAGGAGCAGTTTTACCCCTTTGCTGCCCTTTCTTAGAAAACCCCACAGTTCTGAAAGCACTCGAGATTTCCAGAATGCTTTCTGGTTTTCAGCAACAATCTGCATTGAAAAAATTGGCTAAGAACAATTTCCACCTCTCAGTCTTTCTGGCACATGCTCTACTGAGAACAGAACAGTTTAAATTACTTCTTTAATTACTTCTTCAAAACAAATAGCATGGCATCCCTTCTTAGATGGAATGTACACTGTGTGTCTGCATGCGGTATAAAGTAAGTCACTTGAATACATCAGACTTTTTTAACACTATAATATAAATAAGCTTATTCCTTCTACTAGACATATAAATGCCTTTTTTTTTTTTTGCAGTCCATAATTATATATACATTGAAAAAGAATGATACACAAGCAGCAAAAAAGGCTTAGACTAGAACAACTCAGTGGTAACTAACCAAATTTGTGGCCTTTTCATATTTTCAACACAGAAAATTCTGCATATAAATATTTTTGGACTTTAGGAATTTTAAAATAAACAGAACATTACAGTTGTCACACAGATCAAACACATTTTAAAAACATTTTGTTAGATTTTACAGAACACGCTGTTGAGAGCTAAAAAAAGTAAAATAAAATAAACCAGATTTTTAAAGAGGAAAATAAGTCTAAACATCTGCTTATCCAGGGAGACAAGAGACGGACCTAATTACCATGAAGCAGTGATTCTATTCCAATTCCACAAGAAGGCAAGGCTTCCCACTGTTCTTTATAAGGTGATGTCTCTGTGTTCTTAGAAAGGACAACGTGGTCCTAAAACTGGTCAGCAGTAAGGTAATACCCCATTTTGGACTGACCAAAACTCTAGTCAGAAAAAAAACCAAACCCTAATCATGAAGGGCTTATAACAATGTCGGATAGTTACATTTTACAATATATACTATTGACAAAATACCACAACATTAAAAATAATTAAAACCAAAAGCAAATACATTTATAGAACAATTATGTTTCAATGTAGGAGTTCTCTACTTTAATGTTCCAAAAGAAATGTAGATGTTTTCCAGTCACTTTCTACCTGAAAAATGGTGATCTGTACAAAACCCAACTGAATCTCTTATAAATCTGGGCTCCAAAGAAAGCAAAACTTGAATGTACTGACCCTTTTTTTTTTTTTTCTCACTTTTCCAATTTCCTTTTGACCTTCAAATTTCTCAGCAGTCACTAGTCTTTTGAGTGTGGTCTGATTCTCCTTCATGGAATGGAAGCCCTTTGATACGGAAAAAGTAGAAGAAGCCAGAATGATTGTGAATGATATTTTTCATACATGTCTCTAAAATGAGAGAAGCACAAATTGGTAGGTGCTTGGGAAATTTAAATTGGAGGCATCAAGAAAATGCCATGGTATATGTTTCTAAAAAGTCACTGTTGTGGGAAAAAACAAATATAATGTTAAAATTCAAACCACAGATTTCTAAAACACAACAAAATGTACCTGAGAGTGTGCATATTTATATATATATATTTATATTTATATTTTATATATATTTGCCAACATTTAAAGTGAGAAAGTATATTTTCCTCAATTCTTTCTCAAAACAAAGAACTGTGGATTTAAACAAAACAACCCCCCCAATCAATCCCTCTCCTTCTCAAACCCCCATGAATGATACTTATGGCCCAAGCACTAAAGTCTAGTGATGCTTTGGAAAACCCCATTTCACATCCTCCTCTTTTCAAATGGTTACCCCAAACAGAGTGGAGAATAAGCAAGAGAAAAACCAAAAATAAAAGAAGTATATTTAAATATTACCCAGTATATAATAGAGTGTACTTGTGTCAATGAAGAATCTCCAAGAAAATAAAGTGTAAGTTGTACAAATGTAGCCCTGTAGCTAATATTTCCTTGTAATTAAGATGATTTGAAAGGATGTGAACACAAACAGGCTATGTGAACACAGTATATTAAATTTTCCCCCCTGTAGCACATTACAATCAATAAAAAGAAAATAAAATCTGAATAATACTAGAGGTAGCAGCTGTTTGTATTTTCCATTATCTGAGTATCTCTGGAGTCCAACCCTTCGAACATTGCTCCCCTGATGAAAGGCTTGTGTGCGATCAGCCGACGTACAGCAGAGTGGAAAGCTAGATGTCTGCAAGAGTGTTTGAAGTATCTTTCTGAGTACAATGGAAGTAGTACTTGTACAGAAGTGCGTTGACGACCTGTATTAAATCACAGCTCAAAAAGCTATGGCTGTTTGCTGTTTTACAAGCCACTTTAAAAAAAAAAAAAAAAAAAAGTCCACAAGGTGTTTGAGTAAGCTACGCGGTTCCACAACATATAAATAGGGTAAGTTTCAAGAGTTCCATATAACCTCTAAAATATATGCTAGCTGAATATTAATGGAGTAATGATAATATTAATCATAGTAATGCCTTAGTCCTGGTATCACAAGAACGCATTTCCTTCATTTGGGATGATTCCTGGAGGATGTTGGCGGGATCTCTTCTATGTCTGGTAGAAGTGGTGGTAGTGGTGGTGGTGCTCGTGGTGGTGGTGGTGTTCATGTCTTTGTATCATTTGTCCCACTTGGCCTTCATATAAAATGACTGTGGGCAGGTCTCTCACATGCTCCTTTTCCACAACTGTCCCTGGAGACTGGAAGGTTTTGCACATTTGGTGATTCTCCTTCGCCCTCTGCTTATGCTTCTTGTGGATCTGTTGGGATTGCAAGGGAAGGTACGGGAGGTTCTGGCCCACGCGAGCACTTGGGGAAGCCATGGGCACGGGCACCCCTTGAAAAGGTTTATTTCTAACTGCCCTTCCAGGGTGCACAGGGGCCACATTTTTGCCCTGGGCTTTGGGAGACCTCACAAAGTGCTTGTTTGAGTCCTGGTTCCGGAGCCTCTGTTGGATTTCTGCAATCTTGGCATACGAGCTTTCGGCCAGACTGATGTGGTTTGGATCCACCACTTGAGATTTCCTATGGTGAGCATGGAAGGTCTCAGGCTCATGAGAACGGGATCTAGTTTGATTCACAATTCTGCCTGGTGGGTCATGTTTTTGAGCTGCTGGAGGAGATCCTAGGAAATAACAAGCTGAGTTAGTCATCTAGTATTTCAAAGTTTTAATTAGTAGCATGCAGTTGGCAGGGATAGCATTATCGGCTGAACAAATTTTTCCTAAGGAAGTGAATGCAATTATAGCTGTCTAGTTTAATTACATTTAATAATCCTGGCCAGTAAATAATACACACACAAATATGAATACCCATCTAAGGAAGACTCTGTGTGTGTGTGTGTGTGTGTGTGTGTGTGTGTAAAAATCTTCACACTACAAGCCCTTGGTGATCAAATTAACTGTGAGTGGAATAGTAAAACCCTGGCAGAGGGCAGGGAAATGAAGGAAATCCAAATCTCTTTAACTGGGGACTAAAGCCAAAATTCCAGGTATGAGCACACATTCTTCTATTGTTGGGTCAGTAGTGAGCATAAAATATGTTCTGGTATCATCTTGGGAACAAGCTCCAACATCCAAAAGTCAATCCTTGCCTCACCCATAGACTAAATTTAATAGTTTAGATGTAAAGATTGTTCTCCTAGGCTCAGCTCCAAGTTTAGCTACACAAACAAGTACAGCAAAGCAGCCTTGCAGCACATTAGCCGCTCTGTTGTGATACCACGTTCACCAATAATTACCTCGCAGTAGTCACAGTCCTATTCCTAAGCCACTACAGACAAATCACACAGCTTCACAATTCACTGTCCCTGATATGGAACACGCAACTGAAGAAAGCAAAGATTATGAGGTTACGACATAAATCACCTGGCCCAAACTTTGATGTGTAGTTTTCTATTCCTGCAAGATCCAAATAGTGGTTTCTCCTTTCAATGTTCTCATCAACACAATGACGATAGCACCCACTTTGCTCTGGAGTGGTCTCACTCTGGTGGTATCTGTCAGCAGGAAGCAAAATTACAATTCAGCAGAACTTCTTTAAGGTTGTTATCACCATCTGCAAACCAACAACTAATGGACCCTTTGATGTGACAGGAGCTGCTCACAAAAAAACAACAAACACTTGAAATTCTGGATGACCAGATTTGCTAAGCTGATAGGCCTGAACTGACTGTTCCTTCCCCTCATATAAATCAACCCCGATGTTGCAAAGCAAAGGAAGCTTTCAAATTGCATCACACGTGCAAAAGCAAATAAAAGCACTCTGAGTATTTATTACTTTCTGCCTTAGGGCCAAATCATTCAACTGATTCTCTGATTTGGACATGCCATAGAAAATCTGCTGTTTGATTCATGATCATTCCCACCGCTGTGAGGAAGTGGTGAGGTAATCCAGATAAATGTTCACGTGTTCCTGCTCCAGAAAGACAGGCAACAGCACAGGTGGAGTGACTAGAGCGAGCCTGGGAAGAGAAGGTGTTGGTAGGACACTCAGAGGTAACCACTGCTTTCCAAAATATAATTAATAAGGCCAGATCAGACGTTGGCTTTAGAATCTCAACTCCTTTTCCTGCTCAGCTTTGCGATTTTATTTATAGCAGAACTATTTCCTGAGAATGAATATCTGAAATACCATTCATTTATGAGGCAGAAAAAAATCAGGCAGAAGTTTACAGTATTGTAGCCCATAATGCCAAACAATTTAATTCAACAATTTAAATGGAAGTCTGCAAATATGAACAATATTTTCAGTCCAGCAAACAGGATAAGCAGAAAACTCTTGATTAAGTTGCTGCCTGTCATTGAACGTAGTTCAGCGTCCAGGACCACAAGATTGGTTTGCTCTTTCTCTCTGCAATTGCACTGATGTCAACCTAGGGCCAGGATTTGGCTTTGGATCCTACACCAGTAGCTAAATATGGGCTCTGTAGTGTACAGTGCCCAGGACTCTGCTTTTAGTCTATTAACACATTTCCAAGTTTCCAGAGGCTGCTGATCCCACTGAGCTTTGGCACAAATGGCTTTCCTGGTCAACTTGTACTGTTCAGGGATATTACAGAACTGAGTCCCCGTGCGTCTCTGTCAGACACAGGTCCGCAGTTTCTCTGATAAAAGTCACAAGACTTGACCTACCTGGAAATCATTTTTGCTCTACTTTGATAGAGGCAGAGTCACCTGAATGGAGGAGAGTCTGCCTGGAAAGCAGGTAAGGTTTAAAGTCTCGGAGTCAGCTTTGAACTCCAGAAGTGACATTGGGTTACTCTCAAAAAAAGAAAAAGGGAATGTCCAGATATTCCCTATTTTTTGGATACCTAGCCAACTCAGTATCTTTCCTGTCTCAGACACACCTTTACAAGTTGTTACACTTTAGCAGGTCAACACAAAAGACCTCTGGGGCTAGAGCTTGCCTAACTGCAGTTCCAGGCATGAATCACATACAGAAACCATCGGGACTTGCATACATGTGCTGAAGACAATGCACAGTTAACCCAGAAAAGACAGCACAGAGTTTGATCCAACACAATTAAGCAACACTGAATACAGCACTGTCTGCTGGAAACGAAGTTAACAGGGAACCTGTTATTTAGTTACTGTAATAAATTCCATCTCTCATCAAGACAGAGAAGAGAAATGATGCCAGCACTGCCACAGCCCTACATTCTAATAACTTTCTTACATGCAAGATGACGTTCAACAATATCCATGCAAATATGCACAGCGAAGCAATTATACACTGATGAGAGATGTGCTCCACTGTCAAAGAGAACTTCAAGTACTTCTGAGAACTGAAGTGTCTGGCATCCAGCCCCACAATGCTGTCCTGCAAACACATGGGAGGGCTCAGGCAGGCATCAACCATGCACCAAGGACTGTGTAAAAATATAGTGTTTTTATTGGGTTCGAACTCGGTTTGGTTTTGGTTTTAATAAAAAATGGCATCTGCTGAAGTGTTTGTGGAGCGTTTGAAAGTCCTTTCTAAAACTCCCATGCTGATGTGGCATCCTGATGGCACTAAGCACACAACAAAACAGCAGGGAAAGGGAATAGAGCAGTGACAGAGCACAGGGTAGGAAAGTGCAGGGACCTCTGAAAGCTTCACTCGCTGAGAACACCGAGTTTAAGTCAGTCAGGGAGAACCAGGCTATCTAGCCAAGAATCTAGCTACTTATCTTGATATTCATATAAGCCCTACAGGTGAAAACTCCTGCCTGCAGCTTCCAGCAAATGAAAAATCTAACCCGTCTATCTCCCAACCTTCAGGACAAAAACATTTCTATCCATTAATCTTGAATATTAATCACATCTTCCCTAGAACTCCTAAGTGACTGAATATGTGAAATGTGTGCACTTCTCACAAGGCCTCGTTGCTGCTTTCAAAGGGGAAGCAACTGCACTAATATCGTGAGATTCTGATCTGAACCTCAGCAGCTTTCCTGAGGGTTGTCAGCTTGGCCAGGGTGCAAAACACCCCTGAAAAACACACAATGTGAACAGCACACCCTTCATCCTGTCTGGATTTTGCAGGATGCAACAAAAACTGTCCGACGCTGACCATTGTCTGATGCTGATCTGCTCAGCTCAGGACACAGATTTGCTCTGTCTATGAAGCCTCTCACCGAAGCGATGAGAAGGACAAACATTTTGTCCCAACATTTGATGATTCTATGACTGTGGATTTAATTGGAAGCGCCTGATGTTTATAAAAATATTACATTTGCAGAGCCAGGACTTTAAGGTGGATAAGGGGGGAACTTCAAACTGGAAGGGGATTTTTGCACTAGATTATCAAACAAAAACAGTCCATTGAATTCACACAGGGCAAAACTTTGCTAATGGGCAGAGGGAATCTGAACACCACATCTAGGCCAGCAAGTAAAACCACGGAGTATTCTTCAGTTCACAGAAGATTTTGTACAGAGTTGCTGACACAAGATTAATAGCAATTTTATTCTTTTAATTTGATTGTACTGGGATTTGCTTACTGGGATAACTTGCTAGCATTTTTCTCCATCCAAAAAAGGGAGGTACTGTTCTCTTGTCAGTTTTAATAAGACAGAATGCTCCTTCTCCTGATAAATTTGTTATGTATTCAGACAAATATCCCTAAATCCAAGGAAAGCCAAAAGTTTGTTGTTTTGGTTTTTTTTTTTTTTAAAATTGTAGTCGAAGAAACAAACACAACTAATGAGTCAATGTCATTACTGTAACATTTCAGCAAACACTTCCCTCTGCCTTAGTACGAAACATAAAATCCTAAAATACATCAAATGTACACCAAGATGAGCTGTTAGCACTCTGGTCTGGTTATGACCTGGTAACCAAGTTAGGCCATGTAAAGCTTGGCATTATTTAAGTTGATGAGTGAAAAAGATGGGCTGGAAGGAGGACAGAGAAAGGCAGGAGCTGGCTGCTAAGGAGATGGAAAGGTTTTAGGACACTTTTAGCCAGAAAGATGTGCTATTGACCTCACTTATTTGCACACTGGCATCTAAAAAGCAATTCAGATTTTCTGAAGAGCTTGCAGAAGAAGAAAATTTCAGGATTTTTTTCTTTTTTGTTTGTTTTATTTTAATATACCAGTATCCAGCTATGGAATCTGCTTGTAATTCCACAATGAAAACTCCTGTAATTCCTCCATTTTAAAAAATATTTTTTAAAAATAAAACAACCAAGCAAGAAATCAATGGTTGAGGTTTCCTCAGAGGTACCCAGTGCTTATCAGGAGTCAGGGTTCATTCCCCTTACCTGAGAGAAGCCCTCTGCTTCTTCTCAGAGCTTCTTGCTTCTTCATTAGCTTTGTTTTCAGCTTTGTGCCTGGCACTCTGCAAATCTGCCAAGAGAAAGTACATTATTGTCACATTACTGTCCTTGCAGTGAGAATTTCCTTCTGTCTGCACTTGATGAAGTAACTCTATTATTACAACTCAGGTAACAATGTTCTCCTTTTAGATATGATGCCTACTTTTTCTACTGAAGGATTATTTTAAATACTTTTAAGTATTTCATTTTAGTACTACTCTACCTACTGAAGTAATTATGCTGATACTATTATTACAGTGAAGATAAGTTGGATAAGCCATCATGGTATAATGGCAGACTCAGCCATCACAGAAAAATGGACAATTTTTATGCACAGATTCTTTAAGTGTACTTATGCTTAATTGTTTATTTTTACCCAGCAGCAGTGGTGGCTATGAATTGGCAAGAAACATTTATATCCCTACACCTGCTTCCACACAACTCAATGGCTGCAATATCAGCAGAGATAAAATGGTGCGAGTCAAAAAGGCCTTGGGTCTGCCTTGCAGTGCACAAAGACAATTACACAACATATGGGTTATCACTGCTTCCAAAAGCAGCAACCCATCAGGAGAGGGAACCCTCATTTGCTAATGAGACACTGGAAGGAGGGCAGGTAATTTCACAACCAAGATCATAACGCAGGTTCATGGGGTTTAAAGTACCCACATACTTATTTGCCGTCAAGTATATATGTATTTGTTTTAACAAAATATAGAGATGGATTTTCAAGGGACTCTGGAAGTTTTTCATATTTTTTTCAAATGGCTGATTGCACTTCCTTACCAGTATGATTTAATAAAATACTCTTTTTCTTCTGGCTGCCATCTGGTGCCACAGTAAGTTTGACTCGCAGAGTTTTGCTGGAGCTAGGAGAATGGTTTACTGATGCATCAACTACCTCATAGATGGTATGAAGCAAGCTGGTAATATCCTAGAGACGGATTGAAACACAAAAGAACACAGTGCTGTGAAAATGGCATGAAAGCTACAGCTTGATGCTTAGAATTGTTTTAGACTTGGGACTATTAAATGCTGAAGTATCTTCAGAAGTCATTGAATTTAGAAGACTTCAACTTGCATGGAGCATTACAATCTTCAACAAATGGATTTATGAATTGGGGCAAACCAGATCAAAACAATAAAAACAGCACAAGATATTCAGGTTTCCTAAGCTCTGAAACAGCAAAATGCTGTTCTGCCTTTGCTTTGCTTTACACAGAACCCAGGGTTAATCATTTATACTCCACTAAAAATTGAGTTCACACGGCCATAACAAATACAGCAATTGATTAAAATCTTGGCTATTACAGTCTTCCTATTTGTTTCAGGTATTTTTTTCCCTTGGAATAGTTATATGGTTGATTATCTAGAGGAAAACCAGTAAAAGAAGTGCAGAATTGTAAACCTCAGGTCTGGAAACAAATGATGTATGTCTGAATGTCACCCTACCATCTGTGTTTTGGGGTCTAGTTTATTTTGCAAAATTCAAACCAGTTTGAAACCCACATTTTTGAACTGCAAATATTATCCAGTCAGGCCTATTGCAGAACCTTCTTCATAGATCTGTTTGAAGGCAATAGGATATGAACAAAGGCTTACATGATTGGCCATATTGGAAAGAACACCAGCCAGTTTTAATAAGCCAATCGTTTCAAACAGGACAAGCACTGTTTAGAAGCTGGTGATGCTCAGAGGTCTCTCAGGTCAATTTAATCCAGCCAGGTTCAAATAAGGTACTACCCCTACTCTTGGCTCACTGCTTTTGCTCAAAGGGATTTTACCCAAACTGATCTTGGGCACCAACCTAAGGCCAAAGCATTCTGCTCATTGTAGGCCATAAAGACCCCACTGAACGCACATCTGAGAATTTCTCCATGCTGGTGTTCCTTTTCCTTGATCTATCCTACCATCTAAGCTCTTTCCAGATGCCTGCAAGCATGAAGGAAATAGCTAAATCATCTTCTGTTAACCTTAACTGGTTCTGAGGATTAAGTGTCAGGTCTACAAAAATTCAAAACCTCTAGAACTTTTCCTCTGCTCAGGGGTCACACCTGCAACAAGTGCAGCTCAAAGTTTAGTGTGCCCTAATGGGGCCCAACACTTCAGTAGTCAGTATACCACACAGTCCTCATTATGGAACCAGCTTTAAAGACGACACAGAAATACTAATTTTTACTCACACAGAATTTAGGGAAATACTGACCTTATGGTCAGGACCAATGATATTACAGTAGATGATATTCCAGCTCAATAGGCAGAATGAATAAAAAAATCCTAGGGGGTCCAGATTATGTCTTAACATGTAACCTCCCTAACTTTTCTGCACCCAAGGGAATTTCTCCAGACTAGTGAGTTCAAAACAATATATACATAAAAGAGAGCAGAATTTGCAGTGCCTCATTTATTTTTCCACTGATATTTATTCTCTCACTGCTGCAAGAGTCTGTATGGGCTGTAACTACATCAGCAGCTGCTTTCCATGCTCTTGACAATCACTGTCTAAAGCCTGACTGTGGGGCAGAATGCTCTGTGACAGTCTGGTGGACACCTCACAACTCTTTAACACATCTGCCTTCTCACACTTCCACCCTAATTTAAAACCTAGCCAGACCTCTAAATAGACAGAGCCACATCCAACAACCAGCTTGAAGGGCTGGATTTTTATTTTGTCTAAGAGGAAAAACCCAAGCAAGTACATAAACAGACAAGCAAACCATATCCGTTGTTTTATACACCCTCCATAAGTCATGTTCTAGCATTGTGCTATAATCCTACTCTTTAATAAACCAAACATTCTCCTTCAGTGGAATAATTAAGCACAGTGTTTATTCTTAACTGGGTTCCTTACACTGAGCACTTGGGTGAATGGAGCTTTTCCCATGCATTCCTGAACAACTGTTGGTTAGCCAACAGGTGTCATCTTTACACGCAAGGCTGCTATCACGACGTTATTATCAACTCTTTCATTCACAATAATCTGTCCTTCTTCCTTTTCTCAACTATGCCAGATATTTTTAAAGCCAGATGTTTGTACATCTAATCTATTTTAGCTTCAATAACCAAAGAAAAAAATCCCCCACTGTCCTTTTACATGATTTTTTTCAGGGTTGAGGTCTTACTGACTGGCTGACAATCTGCCCCTTGTGTTCTGTGAGAGTCTTTCTCAACAAGCTGCTTGACTCAGCACTTTAAAAAGTGCTCCCAAAGGCTGTCAGGGAAGACCAAATGTGGCATTTGCATGACACATACTTGGCAAATCGGAAATATGTGCACGCGTGTATCACACCAGGACAAGCTACATCTCTCAGCCAAACAGGCCCAAATTAACCCAAATTAATGCCCAGGCTGTGAAACGACTGCACAGAGGGCTCAGTACCCCTTGTGAACTTGCACACTGCTGCCTTTGCATTTTGTTATGTGCTTAGCACTCAGCTTCCTCTGCGGTGATCTGAACTGCTCTGCATTCTGGCACTGGAGGAACGTGGTCGTCACACTGGATGTGTCCCAAGATCGAGGTTAGGGATACCCATGAGCAACCGCTTAATGCTTACAGCTGATCTTTTAAATACTGACAACAGCATTTTTATTATAGGATTCATTTACTTGTGGTCCTAATTTGGGGTTGGGAGTTTCAGCGAATTGGCAGCTTTGATTTGGCCAAACAAGGCTGCTCGGGTTGTTCTGTCTCCTGTGCCACGGTCCTGGCTGAGCAGGTCCCAGCAACAAAGGCAGCTTCAGCCTCCTGTTGCTTCACAATTATTGCTCCACAATTATAACACACGAATTTCTGAGGCACTGATCTACTGGGAATGGTCTTTGTCAATGAGATTTGAACTAAAACTACCCCCTCACAGCCCTCTTTTGGCAGCTAATATGGTAACGGTTTCTCGTCGAATTGGTAGCAATAGACCATTAAGATATATGTTACACATTCTCTATTTTAGAGTTACATCTATATTTACCCCTAAAACTACTTTCATCTTCCAGTAGCCTGCCAACAGACTTGTTTCCCTTGAAAGCTGTCCCACTGAACATTGTCTGTATTTAAATTCCCTGAGAAACTGCTTAAATCCATTGAGACAGCATTACCTTCCACACACCACCTTGTGCATTTCACCATCCTCAAGAAATTTAGCATCAAAGATCACAAATAAAACCTAGCTAAATGTTCCTCTTGTCTGATACACCAACCAGCACAACTCAGAGCCCACCTACCAAAGAACCGAATCTTTCTGCACAATGAATTTTGAGTTTTTCAAGTCATATGATTTTACAACTCTTTTGCTTTAGACTGCTCGGCACTTCCCCCACAAAAAGTGGATTTTTAGACTGCTATCTTAAATGGATAATGAGAAACAAGAATGAACAAACAGAAATATTTCACTCCATTATAGCAAATGGATCATATTTAGAGGGGAAGTATGCTGCTTGACTCTAACTTCTGAAGGGCTTCTGGAATGCAGAATTTCTGCTGGGATCTCTAGTTTAATCAAGTACAAAAACTGAAACAATGACATTTTTCCACAGAGAGGAAAACAAATGCTCATTGAGTAGTATCCAAATAGCCAGCACATGCCATACCCAAATCTATTTGTCTTTTGCTTGCTGAACACCATGGTTGGTTTTTCCAGTGTGAAAACCCCATCCATTTTTATCAAGCAGCCAATGCAACAAAGAATATTAAGAAGAGAAAATGTAATAGATTGCCAGGAGTACTTCCATTCAAAATATTAAAAAGCAAACAGTTAAGCCCACACATGTATGCTGCACTCACAAATGTATCTGCAGAATACTTCATGGATCTCCAGTCGGAGATTGTCAGTAATTTAGAACATTCAGAGAAACCAATGGGTCTGAAAAAAGAGTGAGAGCACTAAAGTATTCCTCATTCCTTACAGAACTTAAGCGAGAAAGTGCTTATTCCAGGTATTGTTTTCTATTTTTAAGGAATATTAGTGGTACAAGGGTGACCCTGTTTTTCCCATACTAGCACAGATTGTCATCAAGATTAGTTCGCAAATTAGAAATTTTTGTAGAAGACACTAATAGGATTCTCCAAAAGAATTAAGCAGAATGAGATATTTGTACCAAAAAAAACCCCCAACAAACAAACCCCAAAGAGCCCTAAACTACCAACTTGTCTTCAAAAAAAAAAAAACAAACCACAAAACATCCCCAAAACCAATGAGTTTAATAACACTGAAAGAAAAGATTCAGTTTGACTCTTTGAAGTTTTTCTGAGAGAGGATTCTTTGACTTGCCTTAAAACCAAAAGAGAAAATTATATTTTCCCTTAATATTTCTATCTGACATGAAGCTGCCATTTCTAATGGCTGAAATGATGGCCACTGATACAGGTGGGCACTGCCACTCTATCCATTGGTTTAATTGTTCTTTCTATATCCTGAGTTAATACAATGCTGACAAACAGTGAAAACCAAAACATTTCAAGATAAGGGTCAGGCTGATAAATGGTTGCCCCCAAAAAGCCAATATCCTTCACCAAGTCAATGACTTGGTGCTGAGTTCTGAATGCAAATTTAACCTCAAACCTGTTCATTCATCAGAGAATAGGAGTAAAAAAAAACTAAAAAGGGAAAGAACAAGATACAAAGGAAACATAAGAGGAAAAATAGGGTATTTAATGTAAGATACAAAGAACATTTTTAGCATTAAAAATGCATGAAGAGAAACATTAATATCAGTTCATTACCCTTCCCTTGGAAAAAGATAAATACAAATGTCTCATTTGTACTTTGCTTGTAGTCTGATTTCTACATACAGCAGGATGTTTTTATTGCAACATCAGCTCTGTTTGATCACATACATTTTTGAATCATTCTTATTTGGAACGTGAAAGGAGCTTCACTTGTTATCTGCTCAAAAGCTACTCTAGAAGAAATTCCTTTTTTTTTTCAGTCCTGACAAGCAACTTTCTTGTGTGCTTATTCCTGCACAGCCACTCACCAAAAAAACTCAATTTTACAAGGAAGAACTGATTACAAAAAAAAGGAAAAAAAAAAAAAAAAAAAAGCCAGTGTTTATGAATTATAATTACATTCAGAGAGCTCAATATAAAACCTCATGGATCAAAACACATTAGTTCAATTATCTAAGTTTCAAGTCCGATTACAAATATTCGTATGAAGATAATTACAGTGCAGCTGTCAGTTCTAAAAAGGCCTGCTGTACATAATGAATTGTCCTCTTATGGCTTATGGAATGAAGGGAAACATTATTAGCCAAGTTTTGTAATATACATATTAGAGCAGGAAAAGTTATCTCTCACTAAACCAAAAAGGACTGAAAACCAGTCGTTTTTATGACAGAAAAAGCAGTAGTTTAATACCATACAGAACTGCTAATTTATAATTTGCCGCTTGAATAATTATGCTTTCATAATGGGTGTATCTCTTCAAGAAGCATGATTAGATGCGAATTTCTAATTATAAAGACTACAAAATAAGTCATACAGACTCTAGGAAATCAAAGCAGCATTACATTCTAAAGATGTTGTTAAGATCCAGAAGAAATTTTGCAAAGATGGAATTTGAATGCTCTTGTGGTGATCTGTCACTCTGTAGAATGCAAGGGAAATTGTATCAACTAAATACACACTTTGTTTACAATTTTTAAACACCTGAATGAAAAAACCTATTCAGTCCGTTAGTAAAATTGCTCCCCATCTATGTGTCTCTTACAAACTTAATTTAACAATGTAGATTCATTTGGAAACTCCCTGGACATGAGGTCCAGTGTTTCAAACACACTGATTTTGAATCAAATTAAATGGATGTGGGTGGGCAAGCCACTTCTTTTCCAGTGTCTCACTTTTACAACGTGGTGAAAAGCAAGGATAATAGTACTGACTTATTTTTGTAAAGCACCTCCAGGTAAAAAACTAACTTAAAAAATTTCATCTCTCTGTTAAATCCAACTATAAATCCAGGAGACATTAAAGGGACATTTTTCAAGAAGGAGAAAAGGTCCATATTAAGCTTTTCTCACCAGAACACTGGACCTTTGTTAAGAAAAGCTGACTGGTTCTGAATGCATTTTCATCAGCTCACTAAAGGGCGCTGGTACAGGTCAGCCTCTTCCCCAGACTGCCCATTCTGCCCCTGATCCAGCAATGTACTTCACATACATTTAACCGAAAACATGTCTTATTCATCTTAATTGAAACTATTCAAATGCTTAATGGTCCCCCTCGTTAAGTCATTTGCTGGAACAGGAGCAGAGTTGCTTAGCAAAGGACAGTATCAGGCACACTATATCTACCCATCTCCCAGGGGCCAACAGAACAAGAAGTTCTGTGTCATATTAAAAAACTAAAATTCCTCTTTTGTGGCCAGGATTATCTATGAGCTGCTATTGCTGGTCATTCTTGCTCAAAAAAACCCTCATAAATTGCACCTGGATTCAACAGAAGAGACCCAAGAATATAACCTGGAACAGTTTGCAAAAGAAGAGTGTGACATAAATGGGAAGATTTGCAATGCTGCATACTACTTGTCCCTTTCTTTGGTCACATGTAAAGGGCTGAAAATTATCAACCTATTTGGTCCCTTGGTTAAAAGAATTTTTTTTGGCACAGGTTCAAGCCTGAATGCAGCAACCTCCAGACCTCAGAGAAGTATAATATTCAATCCCTGCACAGATTTGGTTTCACTTAAGCTGTAGTCTGCTCTTGCAGCAGGGAGAGGTAGAATTTGGCTGTAACATATTCTCAAAGTACAGGCAAATTAAGCTTTTTGGCATACCACATAATCACAAGTAATTATTGTATACATACTTGAAAGCATATTCTCGTTATGTTCAGCACATGGAACTCCCACTGACATTAATGGGAATTCCATGCCTGTATGTAAAAGACACCCATGTGTGTGGCTTTGCATTTTGTGTGTTTTTCCCCTATTTTTGAGAGTCCCAATAATCTTGTGATGAAGACTTAGCCTTGGGTCTTGAAAGACCTGGGTTCAATCGGCCACTAGGTTCTTGTGAGACTTCAAGCAAGTTATTTCATTTCTCTGGTCTCTGTTCCCCAAACATTAACAAATACAATACTACTTCCTCACCTCACCCCTCCTTCTTTTCTTGCCGCCTCTCCCTATCTCATCTTGCTATTTGAATCTCTGGACTTGGCCTGCAACTTTTCATCTGCTTGTCCTCATGCATGAGGGGCACAGATTTCACTTGACTATTCAAAATACTATCAGAGTAGAGACAACAAAAATCGCCTTGTAATGATGTTCAAATACATGTTAAAAACCCCAAACAACCACCACATTTGGCAATGTCAAAAGAAATTTGCTTCAGGCTTACAGGAAAAGATTCTGCCCTCAGTTGGTGTCTAAGGCCACTACACTTTCAGTATTTGCCCTATTGCTTTCAAACAGTTTTTGGCAATTGTCACCGGCACCAGCATTAGATCTAAGAGAGAAAAAGCCTTTGATTTTTAGTTGATTATCTAAAGACATGGGAGCCAGTAAACACACATTGCAAAAATCAATGACAGCACACGGCAGTAAATTTCAAGCAAAAGACATTCTTCTAGAAGAAGTATTATTCAATTTGGGCAGAAATAGTTCTCAAAAAGCACTCTATCCTGATCTACCCATCCTCTTATTTGACTTCTCATTTGCACAGGAAATATGACTTGAAGATATCCTGATAATAAAAAAACACACACAGGGTATGCTTTGACAGCCATTCTTTACGGTCCTCCAGAGAACATCATCAGTGTTATTTATACTTGGAGGGAAAAGGCAGAGATCAGACCAATATTCATGAAAATAATAGAAGAATATAGTTAGTACTATTGGAAAGAATGTCAGCAAGCAACCTTGCTATTTGGTTAGCTTAACTCTGAAAAGCAGGAGAGAAGCCAGAACAATATACATTTGCAGGGGTTTATTTTGACAATGTGTTTAGCTGGTCAGTTGCTTCAGATATTTTTCCTCCTCAAATGCCAGTACTATTTTTTAAAGGCTGATCTCAGGTATTAAACAACAACCAGCTTAAAAATGGTACAGTATATCTGAAAACAGTAAACTACTGGTGGGATTGTTTCTAGGAGGGAGGGGTCCATGGAAACTGCTGTTTAAGTTGGCAGGACACCTCTACTTCATAGCAGAAAAAATGTTCCTGTTATAAAACACTTCTCTTGTTAGCAAACGCTGCACATAAAGGAGCAGCTGGACTTCGCTTACCTCACGTGTGACTCTTCCGTTGTTATCAAAGTCATACAGTGTGAAGGTCCATTCTTGCCTGTTATCTTCCTCTACAGACACATCACATTGCAATTCCTAAGAAACATGCAAAGAGCAGCTGATTACCTAAAGCAGAAGGCCTGTTTGCAGTGGAGGCTCTCTGTGGAAGGAGGTTCCTTCCTCCCTCCCTGGTGGGAGGAATCTTTCAGGATATGTCCCGGAGAGGTCTCTGTCCACCACAGCGAAGAGAACCCATCAGAATCACACAACACTCCTAACATCCACAACATGCTTTCTACTACATCGTAGAAAACAGGAAAAGGTCCAAGAAAACTGCTCCCTGAAGCTCTTGAAACATAGTAGGATTCCCCACTAAAAAGTGAGAAGGAAAACTGTGCTTCGCCCAGGAAGAGGAAGACAACAGATGCAGGTTCAGAGAATGAGGGGACACACCACAGGGCAGGAGGAAGGGTTAATGTGGTATGGACACAGCTCCCCACCAGAGACCTGTCTTTGGCACAGATATTTGATAGGCAAAGGCTGCCAGGATTTATGAAGTACAACATCGTGCCACTGAGGCTCCTGAAATGGAGCCTGCCTTGGAGCTGGCAAGAACGACCTGGGAGGAGTGGCTGCTCCTTGTTTTAACTGTGCTTCTGTTAGTGAGAGTGTGATCTGTGGAAAGCATGAAAGAATCAATTTGTTAAAGAGGAAAAAAAATCCCCAAACTAAAATCAAGAACAAAGGATGCACTCTGACTGACTCCAGTCATCTGGGTGCAAATCATTTTCTGTCTCTCGAGGCCTGTGCAATCAGAATTATCCAGAGCCACAAAAAGGCAAAACAGAGAAGTTACAGTGCAATTAAAATGAAAGCCACTGTATGCAAGTAAAATAAACAGCTCCAAATAGCTTCAGCATGATAGACCTCAAAATACCTGGTTGATCTTCTGACTTGAAACCAATTCCCTACAGCAGTTAGGGTACCCATCCCCTGCCGAGTTCAAAGGCAGGCTCCTCTCAGCTGCAGCAAGCCTGGCTGAGAGCTGCCAAGTGCCCCACACTCCACTGTGGAAACACAGTCTCAGATTACATAAACATTCCCGGCACCTTTAAAAGCCAAATCACTTTCACCTCAGATTTAGACCTCTTGTCACAACACTTGTGTTTCTGATTCTTTTATACCTTTGAAGCATTTACCAGTCTCTTAGCTCCCAGCTTACATTGCTGGAAAACTTTCATTTGTAGAACAAGGGAAAAAAATATCAATACTTGGTTTCTTGCCACATATTAATACTTCCCTGTCCCACACTGCCTAACATAACATCTTTATGTGAGGATGTGCTCTGCTTAGTTAAGAGCCATGGAAACCTTCCCTGCATTAGTCACAGTGCCTAGAACCAAGTGCTAACCTTTATGGTATACCAAGAACTACTTGGGAACAAATGCAGATTTTTCTGGTACACTGGAGCTCCAGCTACTCTGGCACCAACCATGTTGACAGGTGTCCTCCAACGTTCAAATGTCAAGGCACTGTTAATTGCAATTTATCATGCCTTTCCTGTCTGCAAATGTCTGCTACTCGAGGTAGAGTATAAAATGTGCCCAGAAAAAGAGTTATCACTGCGCAAAAAAAAAAAAAAAAGCGGGAAGAGTCACCTTCCCCCGGCAGAAGGCACACAAGCAACACCTGAACCACCCATGGGAAACCCACCTGCTCTTAAACAGCCTTTAAATTGTAAAAAATAAATTGTACCAGACTGAGAAGGAGAAGAGCACTTGAGCCATGCTGCAAGGTGGGTGTAGGTCTTTTAAACAGCAATTGAAGAAACACAAAGCTCATTACTGTGAGAGGCTGACAGCACCGAAAGGCAGAGTTTGCCATATCTGCTGGAGTGCAGAGATGAGTATTTGTGCTGGTCCTTGCTGGTCCCAGAATATCTTCCTCCTCACCAAGACAGACAATCCCCTAGCTGGATGACAGCATGTTTCCATACTCATCTTTATGAAAACACTCCCTATAGGAACAAAATCTGCCAACTACACACGATGTCTGGCAGTAATATGTTTGTGAGTCTACAACAAAGTAGTCCATAGGACTCATCACCCTCCTTTTCCTCCTGCCGTGTGATCAGATGGATTTCCCGTGTAGCAGGTCAGGGCTATTTCACTTTGGAGACCTGGGCATAGAAGACCAATCATTGCAGAAGCTTTCACAAACATCTTTTATATCAGGCAGATTTAACCAAGTACAATAGTCCATGAGAGTCAGTCTGAAGATTTGATAATATGGTAGATGGCATGACAGATAAAGGGTTAAACTGAAAGCTTCTTCTTACTATACATTTCAGATCCTGCAGAGGAATAATCGTCATTTGATTCTCTCTGAACCTGGAAATAAATGTCACTAATCACCTCATAAGGAGCACTGATACTAAGGCATTGATTTGTGCTCTATTCTGCTTCCTCCTGTACCCATTACAAACACTGGGAGCAATAAACATGCATCAGATGACACTATTTGGTCCACAGGTTATTTTTCTACCATAATTATGTCAGTACAGTGAAACTTTAAAATACAAAGGACTTACTTCAAATTTCAGTTGCTTCTTGGAACTTGTGCGTGTGTCACTTTCTTTTTCTGCTTTCTTTTCATCTCCACTGCAAACTCCATCTGTCTTCTCTGGAGGCAAAGCCACTGCGAAAAGCATATTTAAGAAAAATGCTTATAAGGAAATGTCAAAGTAGTCTCATATTTGCAAATCTGTCTTTATATTTAGGGTGAAACTGATATCAGCAAACTTGTATGAGAGGATCATTATACTTGATTTGCTTTTGTGTTCACTACACATCTGGGATAATTTCAGCAGACAATCTACCAACAGTTCTTGGTACACAGCCTCTCCTACAAACATCACTAAAGTCACAGGAAGTTCAAACACAGTATTATGAGAATATAAAATAGCAGAACTGTTACTGCAAATAAGTTGAATAATTTGCAAAATATTGGAAGTTTCTGACGTGTTGCAAAAACCCATCATATTCACCAGCAGTGAGTGAAGTAATGAAGCTGAAATAAAGTCCTCATTCTGTTCATTTCACTCTTCAAACACACACAAAGCTGAGTACCTTCCAAGAAGGTAACACAACCTGCCATAAAGGTTAAGCTGCATTTTTTCAACATATTCAAAAGTCTATTTCACTCAAGTTTCAAGGCAAAACATCAGGCACTTGTATAAATCAATTGCACTCATAAAGAGCATCAATATTAATATCTATCACAACTTAACATACATCAGATATATAACAGAAAGATATATGCTTCTCATGTGGATTAAAAGACAAATGCCTAGAACTTAATAGTAGTTCCTTTGGGTCCTGCAGGGGCATTCAGCCTTGCACATGATGAAACCCTATATCTGAAGAAAACGAATTCTATCTTCATTAGCATTATGAAAATATACACAGACTTTTTAACCCTACTCTCAGACTTTTAGACATGATTTTTTGCACATCCACACACCTCTGCCAGTGATGTTATGCCCACACTCCATTACATATAGCAGCAATCCTTCCAACTCCCTAAAACCCAGCAATATTGTGAGAATATGGGTCCTAAAGTCAGCATTTTCTTCTCTTGCAATGTAGCATTCACATTTACCCAAAGCCTTTATCCTAACGCTATGTAGGAACTGTTTCTTGGGGATGCCTTTGTAAGCAGCATCTCATTAAGTGCCAGTTCAATCAAGTGAGATTCCGCACAAAAAAGCTGACATGATGCCCTCCAGTTCAGGGTGACCCATTTCAAACTGGGTTTACTGGCTCTCCTGGTGCTCCACACTGCTGAGCTGCCTCCCAAGCATTCTTCCAGGAAAGCAAGTCACTAACATGTTAGAAATTAAGATACTCTATTAGCCATTTTCCAGGACTTTCTTTCATGCTTAAAATAGAAAAATTAGATTCAGAAAAACCAACCAACCAACAAACAACAACAACAACCACCCACCCAAAAAACTCCCACAACTCCCATTACCATGGCTTTATTCTCTCAGAAATTCCAGAAAGATTTCTGCCACAACATTCGCATGGCCACACTGCAATACGTATTACATTTTCTAGTCTCATTTATTTGTTTAAATTTAACATTATTGTGTTACTTTTGTTTGTTTGTTTTCAAAACTGTGGTATGCTGTACAAGATGAATGTGCAGTAAAGAAAGGGGAATGAAGTAGAAATCCTGACCTTTGGAATTTCCTGACTTTCATACTTACTGTCGGTTTTGATGTTATACTAATACCGACAGACATGTAATTTGCATTTTATGAATGCAATAGTGCTTATTATACGCATACTGCGATGTTGATATACTTTGATTTCTACTCCAAGTCGTGTTAGGATTCCTTACACCAAACATAAGCTAAATAGGAAGGTCAGACGAAGGATGACAAAGCTGCTTCACAGCAGTTTCTTCCCTGATTCTTTCAGCATGGTGTTATTGGACAAGCAGGGGCTGTTTCTTAGGAGGCTTTTGTATAGTGTTTATCACAGGTAAGACAGGTATTAAAATAATTATTTCCAATACATAACTTTGAAGTATATCTGACAAAGTGTCATTTGCTTTATACTCACTTTGTCCATAAATACAACTCCACATTCCAGGAAGTTCAAAGCTAAGGTCACAAAAAGACCCCCATACAACAAAAGACAATTTTTTTTAGGGGGTGTCTACTTTAGTCCAGAGCTTTGTTGTTTCATTCTAAAATCAACAAGAAATGAAAAGGCGACCTGGGCCTTACTAACAAGGGCAGTTACTCTGATAGTGCTTCTTCATGGCTATTGGCCACACCCCTAGAATTTCAGTGCCTCATTTGTACCAGTGATTGGTGCTTCACATGCACAGTCAGAGCCTGATAGAAACTTCTGTAATAGAGACTTTTGCAACCCCTCACAGTCTTGCCCTAGGGAATGTGAAATAGATGAAAGCTGGGCTGGTATGACCCCTAGCTTTGTTGGGACAGTGAACAGCCATTTGGAAAAAAAAACTCCACTCCTGTTAACACACATTCTTTAAAATGTTTAAAAGTGCATAATAGCCAAAAGACTTCTACAGTGGTTTTTTATCTGTTGGGGGCCAGCATCCCAAACGATAATGGCACGGCAGTCTGCATTAGGCAGAACACTGTGAGGCAGATCCTGCACCAGGTGACAATTCCCTGCCACACGGCTCTTTGTTGGGTTTTCTGTCAGAGCAGAGTGTGTCACAGAGCATTCCCAGCTTTCCACCACCACGCCCTTGCACTGTGCCGAAATTCAGTGCCATGTGCACTGAGCTCCAGAGTTCCCCAGCGCAGCAGGTGCTTCAGAGAGGAACAGCAGAGTTACCTTCTGCTCTCAGGAGCAGCCCTGCCCCTGGCATGTTTGGCAACCTTTCTGCATGTACAGTTTGTGTGTTCTGATAGGAAGCTTTCACTTTAATGTATAATCTATGTAACACAGGAAAAAATGTGCACTGACAAATTAGTCTTCTCAAAAAACAAGGGTTCAGCTATTGGGGAAGGAGGGAATACATCTTGCAGTACACTCCTTGGGAGAGTTTAAATACTGTATGCCAGAAATTATCCTTTTGAGCTTCACTGACCTTTGATCTGAAGAACTTATTGGCCTTGCTGCTCCAGGGAATTATCCTCTGCAATCAGTTACTCATTTTGGAGCTCAAATGAAATGGGGAAATCTGGTGATCTCATCCTGATGTCAAGTTTCATTCAGCAAAGAAAAATGAAATCTAACTGAGGAAACTTTAAGGGGGAATGTGGAGATATTAAAATAGTATTTACAAGTGATCAAATAATGTGTCTGTGCATATATCCCCATGTGCCTTACCCAAATCCAATGAATATTTAAAAACACATACTGTTTTGTCTGAGAAGAGAAAGAGAAGTGTTTGGTATCTTGCTGCTATACTTAGTTTTGACTATTGACATGTGCTCAATTTCATGAGGGATACAAACACATGCAGAGCCTACTTATAAATAAAATGAGAATGTCTGCTTGGGACAGTTAAAACTGGCAGCCTGTAAACAGAGATCCACCAGTGAGCCGCATGCCAAGGTTCAGATATATTCACAATGTGAACTTCCTTTCAGCTCTGCCAATGATATTAAACTAGACCAGACAAGATAGCTATCTCAAAGGAGTGTGGAGAATTAATCGACTTGTGTTTCCAAAGTCTAGGCCATCAGAAATAGGTCTGCATTAAATGCATCATCTGTGCAAAAATACTTACTTACCTCCCTGCTCAGATAACAAGTCCTGACAAAAAGAACATGCTACACAGACAAATACACAGAGAAACATACCCTTGTTGTGGGAATCCACAATTGGAGGGAAAAAAATTATATGTATTGCTTCTCATGGGAATAACCATATGCTCTCAAAAACAATGTTCCCTAACAGAATGTTTCATGAATTGAAATATTGCATATGTTTTCTTTATTATGTTATTTTCTTGTTCATTATTAATGGTCTTGTATTCACTTCTATAACCTTAAGACACTATAAAAAATGTGTCTGGACAATATTTGAAATTGGAAAGACAATAAAGGAAAAATATTAACTTGGAAAAATTGTGAAATACCATTCTTTCATGAAAAACAAACTGACTGGCTTAAGTGTACTAGCAGATGTTTCTCTCTACAGTTGTTAATTACTACCACCCAATAGTTCGTAATTGAAGTGGGGGAGGAAAAAAGCGAGAGAATGAACACCAGTTTAAAGATATTAGGACTCCTCCCAGAAGAAATAAATCTTTTTTTTCAGGTTTTTTTTTTTTCATTCCTAAGGAAAGGGGGCAATAGGAATCACCAAAATATCCCAGAAATGAGGTAAACTGATTGCTGTGCTCTGTGTATTGAATGAGCATAGAATAGTGAGCTTCAGGCAAAAATCCCATTTTTCTCTTGCCTCCATCCTGCATCTGACAATAAGGGAGCAAAAAGAAAACACCAAAAGAGATCTGCACTCAGGTGGAAAAGTGACTGTTCAAACGTTCACCCTCACTCAGTGTCATTCCACACTTCTCAAAGGCTCATTCCAGCAAAGGACCATGCTCTTTGTCCAATGATCTGTCCTTCTCAAAGGACAGTTTCATTCTGGTTTTCAGCCGTACTTTGCATTTTAGTCCGATGGATTAACAGGGGCTTGCGGGCAGAATCAAAGGGTGCAATTGTGATGAATGTCCAAGGCTGGGCTACCAATTTGCACAGCAGTGAGGAGAGCTCAGGCTAAATAGACAAACTTCAGAACCTCCTTGGGAGGACAGCCATTCCAAAAGGTATGTGAGTGTGGCATCACCTGAATTCAAAAAGCTGAACTATGGAAGAACCTATGCAACTCCACAGTGGTGAATTATGACTGGACATTGCCAGCGATGTCTTAACCCTATCTCAATGTCAGGGTCGTCACTGAGAGAAACCAGAGTAAAGGTAAAATTGGAGAAATGACAAAAATGCCACCTATGAAAGTCAGCACCTGCCATACATGAAACGAGACCTTTGAAGGGAAATTTTATTAGCCTTCCTCTCATGTTGGATAAACTGGATTCCACAGCAATTCTTTTAAACTACTACCAGAAACAAAGGGATAGAATTTTCTGTACATGGGGAAAAGAACAAACCACACACTAGAACCTGAGACTTGTCGGGGGAGTAGGAAAAAAGGAAAATTTAAAAATTAGCATTAAGACGAGGTGAAGTCATAAGCACTTCTATAACAGGTCAAATTGAACTTGGGTAGCAATATTTGACTGGTTGAACTGAGCGACAAAGAGCTGGCCAAGCTCAGTAGTACAATTCCTAAGGACAGGGCAAAGGTTTCACTTCCAATTTACAGATCCAGCAGACGCAGTAGAACTTAGAGACTATGAGAACAAAAGGGATAGAAAGAGAATTAATTTTGTTGTTTTATCTGAAGTCTCTGATGTCTAAGTTATCTGGTTCTGCCAACATTTTTTCATCACAAATCAGGTTTGACAAACATAACTGACATTCTTTACCGACTGCGCAACAACCAGAGCAATAACAACCATGTTTGAAAGTCTAAATTGAGGAGAAGTCCTTTAATTAACAATTACATTCACATTCAGATTTCACTTTTAAGTTCTCCTGGAGGCCATGGATTAAGAAACACCACCCCCATTAAGCACACTTTGTTTCATTCCACTGATTTGATTGAAATATATCCCTGACGGAGATAACTTTGCTTGAGCAAAGGCCCTCTACCCCAGTGGCAAATGAACACAGGGAGAATGGGATCAGGCAGAAACATTCCTGTTCCACAGCCACCAGAACAAGCACATAGGAAAACAGGCCCGCCCTGGGTCAGTGCCAAAAGCATGTATTCAGCTTTCCCTGTCTGAAAGCTGAAGCTGATGAATTCGACACACCCTTCAAAACAACAAAGATCAAGCTGCCTTCTCTGAAACTTGCTGTAGGGAAATTAATTGTCCATTTTATCTCCAGTGGGACAAGTCAAAGCCAATACAGAAGAAGCTGTACTAGTAGCACCTCCTGAAAATCTGGGATGGGTATTTCAACCTGAAAATATGGAGGGAGGTCATGTTCTTCTGTTTTGTGGCTTCTTGCTGACAGTCACAACGTGGATTAAAGGTTCAATTGTACACCATAAGGGAAAATAAGAGTCACAATGTCACAAGATCTACTGCCAGCACCTGACCAGGGGGGGACAGAGCAGAGAGGGGGTGACTCAGACCTTGTGACAGCTTGAAAGAAAAGGAAAAAAAACCCAAAACAAACCAAAACAAATCCCAAGAGAAATAGACTACCAAAATATGTTTTAAATATTCAGGTATGGTTCTGACAAGACACCACCAGGACATTGAGGAATGGCTAAACTGAAATTAATTCAAAAATTCAGAAAACAGTTTCTCTCCTGAATAAATTTGATCAAACTTACATGTCTGTGCAACACCACCTCCCTTAAAGGTTCAATTCCTTTTGCCAATCCCAAAAATTTGACATTTCTAAGTAGAAGTATTTCCAAGCCTTGATGCAGAATCACAGGTTTCTATCTATGTCTGGCTTTTTTGGTTTGGTGGTTTTGTTTTTTTTTTTTTTTTTGGCTGTTACACTGGGGAGATAGGGGCAGATTTTTTTACTATTTCCTTACAAAAAGAGTTTTGTAAAGATGAAGATACAAAGGACAATATGGTCTCTCTCTGCTAGCTAGGGTGTAACTCATACATGCTTAAACACTAAACCTAGATTTCTCACACTGTCTCTGGAGTGAATTTGCTAAAGGGAGGGAGTTCGCTGAATTTTGCCAGATTATGATTCCCTTTTCCAATTTGTTCCCCAACTGGCTGTATTTCATCAACAGAAACTGCCAGATTAAATGCCTTACTTGACCATCTTCACCCAATACACTTTGATGTTCAGTTCTCAAGCTTCAAAATACCTTTTGGACGAAGATCAGACAGCACTAAACAGAATTACTAATTAATTAAGCAAAGTTAAATTTTAAACAGTGTTTGTTGTGTTAGCCAAAAGCCTGAACAGAACAGTCTTTTTTTTTTTCCTTCCTCATTGGAGATCAAAGAAGATCATTTCTCATTCCCCACCCCATCTTTAAAAAAAAAAAAGGGGGGGGTGGGGGAGGAAAACACGAAAACAGGGAAGAATCTCCATAAGCTTTGGTCAGAATAGCTCAGGATGATACCTGTAGAAGCAAAATTTTTGTTTGATCAGTGGACATATCAAACCCAACATGAACAGAATGCAATCTGTTGTATCATTTAACATGGGTAAGTGTTCCCGAAGTGAAAACTGTCACTGTCATATGGACCACTCACCACCTTCTAACATTATTATATGTCCCTGGGGCTCTGAATGGGCCTGTGAAGTATTGAATTCTGTTACTGAACAGTGACAGATGGGGACATCAACTGATGGCTTGTGACTTCAAACAAAAGAAAAAACACCTCTCTTCTCTAAAGATGGTCATATACTGATTTTGGTTAGTAACTGATTACAATTTTGCTTTTTAAAAATCTATTCTCAGTACAAGCTGCAGACACACATGTTCACATAGGATTTTCTATCTTGAATTTCCTTTGTCTCTTTGGATTTTTTCCCCCTGAGATTCACAAGGGAATAAAAAGAAGAAAAAGACTCAGCCACTGCATAACCCTTTATTCAAATGAAGACTGAGTAGGTAATGTTATTAATAATGTAGGCTTTGATATTAACTTGCTCTCTTCTAACTTAGATGTTCAATAAGAAAATCGTGTTTCTACCACCTTTGCTGTGCTAACAGGGCCTCTAAAGGTATCTGAACTGTAATATTCAATTCATCAGAATTGCTTTCCGTGAGGACAAATGTCACCCTGACCCTCACTGAGCTAACCTTTTACAGAGAGCAATGTTGTCAACCCAAACTGTAACATTATTTTGGCTGTGATGAATTAGTTATACATCTGAAAACTCTTTAATAGTTAATATTCAGTGGTAGGTTCAGTGCTCCCATGCTCACAGCCCTGCATATTACTCCAAGAGGTGGGGCAGAATGGGGACTGATCCACAAAACAAGAGAAAAGCATTATTGTGATTAATACCAATAGTCCAGCACATACATGTGCACACATATCTTTCAATTTTCATATTTATGCGTGGGTGAGGAATGGCACTGAGGTGATGCATCACATACTGCAAAACACACAGAGAAATAAATTTCATCAGGGCTTGACCCAACCACCTAAAGTCTGGAGAGCACACAGCATCTCATCAGAGAAACAATTTCCACAGGGCAAAGGCAGATATCTGCTCACCATTGTTAATTAGCACAGCCTGAAGAACTCAGCCAGAGATGGAAGCCCACATCCTGCTCCAAGACAGGAGATGTTTGGAGCATGATTTGGAGCACACTGACAGGAGGAGCCAGCCCTTCCTGTTGCTCCAGAGAGCCCGCGTGTTTGCAACTCGAGATTATCTTCCCACTTTGGTGGAAGATCCTGTCATATTCTCCTAGACACTGTCACTCTGAATTTACCTTCAGAGGTAGCATCTTGGAATCTGGGCAGCAATAACTGGAGGTTATAGCTGCTAGAGGGGTCTGTGCAGCTGTCCCTGCAGGGCACAGGCGCCTGAGACAGGGCAGCTCCCAGGGAGCAGATTAATCTGAACCCCACTTTGCCCACATTGCCCTGCCACACCTGGATGGCTCCACACCCTTTAAAGGTTCCTTGAAATAGCAAAAGAAGGCTCTGCAGCACCACACTTCAGCTTTATGCCTCCACATCCTTAGGATAGACTACAGCTCCCTCCTAAAAATATCTTTCATGCGCAGAGTCCAGGCTGCCTTGGCTTCCCTCGGCAGCGCCCGTGCCAGCGCCGAGCCCTGAGCTGCAAGGCACAGAAATGCTCTCCCCTCCTCCAGAGCCCTCTGAAAATTCCTTGGGTAGCGGCTCTTTCACTTCTGGATATTTTGGTTTACAACTATGCCTTTCCTCTATTTCTGTTACCTTTACTGTTTCAAATCCTTTTTGATACAAAGTTGAGAACTCTGGATGATGTATTTTATTGGTGAAAGAACTTGGATTGCTGGATCAGATTTATAAAGCAAGAAAAAACTGATTGCTGGTAGTTTTTTTGGTTTTGTTTTGGGGTTTTTTGGTTTTTTTTTTGGCAGACTGGGGATTGGGACTTTCCATCTAACAAGAGCAGCTGGACTCCAAGCTCTTTCAAGAGCAGAAATGTTGCTTCAGGTTCATTTCCACAACCACATAGTGCTGCATTTATTATTTGCTTTTACTCACAAACTAGCTGTGGTTACAAAAAAACGTCTTCCAAACAAATGGCATTTTATCTCTTTCTCCACAGGAGAATAAGATTGACTGCTACTTGTGCTTTGAGGTTTGGATATGATTGAGATGAAACATCTGTTAAGAAAAAAGGTGTGGGGGGACTTTTTTCTGCTAAAAATATCATGCCTTTTTTTTTTTCCACCAAACTTGAAACATGTGATGAAATTCAACTTTTAAAATATAACCCTGGAGCTACTTGAAACTATAAAAGTCTCCTCAGTATCTGAGGCAAGTCAGAATTTCCACTGTTCAAGCTGGGCTTTTATGAAGAGCAGACTTTAGAAAAACCTGTAATCTGTCTAGGTAACAAAGGGCACTTGTTCTGCCTGGTGAGGTAAAACTTTGGGTTTCTGTAGCTACTGCAGCAGAAGTGGAGTTGAAACACACAAAAGCTGATACACACTTTGAATTTGGAACAGCAACTGGCAAAGCAACATGCTTGTCATGGCAATTGCCTCCACAGCTCTGCATCCACACACTCGAGTGTTTCTGAGGTTCAGAGGCTGCTGTGGCTAAACTTACCCAGCCCCGAGGCTCAGGCTCCGATCTAACTTTGCATCTGTCAGGCAGAACTCCCATGTAAAACAACAGCTCTGACATGCAGTCCCAGAAATGCAAGAACTATTTAATCCTGTGGTGATGTGTGTCCACACATGAGACACTCCAAGATATGAAATCCCTATGGGCAGGAGAGAACCATGAAAATGGCTCATAACAGTGCCACGCACATGGGATCTGAACAAAAACCTTCTGCAGAAAGCTACCAAAGCCCCAGCAAAGGCAGCACTCACGCTCAGTTCCCTGGCGCTGTCACAGGTCAGTGAAACACAAGAAAACTTGCAACATCAAGAATGGGAGTTGAAGCAGGACATATTGCCTATTAAATGCAGTATTCAAGGTTTCTAAAAATGAGTGTAGTGTTTCATGTAAAGGCATGGGATCTGAAACAAATACGTTGCCTTCTGAAATATCGAAGGCCAAAATTCTTCCAATTATAAGGGAAAAAAATTTGAATAATTCTACAAACGCCAGCATGAGAGTATTATCTAGTCCAAAATCTTTGACTGGAAATATGCACTAGCTTTACATGGGTTAAAAAATGGAAAGGGAAAGGGGAAAGGGAAAGGGGAAAGGGAAAGGGAAAGGGAAAGGGAAAGGGAAGGGAAAAGGGAAAGGGAAAAGGAAAGGGAGTCAGAGAAGAATGGCATTTTGATTCACTTTTCAAAAACATGTTTAATAAAACCTCCACAAACTGTGGTCAAAGCTACAAGAAAAATAACTGGTAATAATCGTTGCTGGGAAATTAAAAGTAGAAAAGGACCTTTGTTCAAGTAGAATAAATGAAACCACTGGTATTCATCATGTTTCCAGAGAGATTGTTTTCAAACTCCTGACTTGTTCCCGTATTTCATTCTTTGTTCTTGGTGGTGGATGTCCTGGGGCAAAGTTCAAGTGCATTATTATCCTGCTGCCTGTCCAGTAACACAGCTCTATCTCTGTACCCCAGACCCTGGATCAGCTCTCTCACAGGTACTCCAAGGTATGGATGTACTTCCCACACGTGCCCTGACACTCTGGCTCTCACACACTATGAGAGAAGCTTGAGAGATCTGTGTACATAGATTTTTCAACAGGTGACTTTCTGCCTTCTAGGAAACTAGCTCTAGGAAACCCCAGAGCTGAGAACAAAAGAATATTTGTATTGTTAATTGATTCTTTAATGACCACTCAGGAAGAGCATAAGCTTCTCTGTGGAAGAAGGGAAAGTTGCCAGTCTTAGGTAGATGGAAAGAACATGGAAAACCAGTGTTATTATAAATACCATGCACCTAATATTATTTTAAAGCTTTCCATATTTAAGATATCCATTAAGGATCAACTCTTTGCTTTTTTTAAGGTGCTTGTTCACTTCCCTATTAACATTTGGCTTTCTTCAGCCATCAAAAAGTACACAGACCACTTGTAAGTTTAGAAGGCTTTCCTGTGTACTGTACTTTGTAACTCTCTCCCTGTCATGTCCTAAGGGACAGAGATGGTTGCAGAAAATTCCAAGCTACATTCTCAGCCTTGCCATTGTGCTCCTGAACCAAACATGCAACTTGCTTGTGTTCAATATAACAACTTTCCAGAACGATCATAGAACGATCTGAACAGAGATCAATGTGAAACTGCCACTTAGAGCAGGTATGATCTTCCCAGTCTAACGCAGAGGATTATAACCCAGAGCACTCCCAAAGCACAGACAAAACACATCATCCATCACAGCCTGTTAGGCAGCACCAGTGGCAGCTACAGAGAGCGACACGCTCCGTGCAGGGAACAAGCAGGACACGGGGAGGAGAGCACACGCTCTCCGCACAGCAGCAGCTCGGTGTGAGAGGGAAAGCTCACCTTCTGAGGTGCCCTAACAGCCCACTTTTCACTGCCTTTCTGTGCTCTGCTTGCCAACATGGGTGGGAGCTGTTAGACGCGCTGCAAAGGTTCATTTGGAAACACCTGGAGACCGCTAACCCATTACACACAGGCCATGGGCAACTGCTGGATGGCAACAGTCTTTCATCACTACTGACCTGGCTGCACTTGAAACAGCAGCTCTAGAAGTAAAAGCTTCTGATCCAAATACCAACCCCCCTCAACTGGAACAGCTAATGTTAAGAAACACTTGTACAATTTTATATTTTTTTTAATTTTTTTTTTTTAAAGTGCCTCATGCCGTAAGATTTTCCTCCCACTCATGGCAAGCAGCCTACCTGCTTCTTATAATTTCCTGGATCTGTGCACAACCACAGGAAAACTTCTGCTAATCCTACCAGTCTCATGTTCTTTGGTGACTTTTATTCTAACTGCCAAACTAAGCAGTTTTCTCTTGGCACTCTCCCCTGCTCCTTCCTCCCCACACCCCCACGTCCTTCAGTGCTCCTTCCAGTGCACACTAACAGCTTATCAGCCGCCAGCCTCAGCAGGGACACGCTGCTTGTCACACTGCTGGCTGCTGCCAGGGCCTCACCCCGTGCCTGAAGACACTTTTCCGAGTTGTTTCATGTCATATTGAGCACTAGGAAAGGATATCTTTCCTACTAAACCTCTTGAGAGCTGAAAAAAATGTGGCCAGTGAGGAAGTGATCGCCGGTCTGAAGTGATCGCATAGCACATGCTCGTGCATAGCAAATCTATGGTAAGTGCATAGGATTAGCAACAAGTCATTAAAATGCAGAGTTCCCATATAACATCCCAGAAGGCTGACCACAAGAGCACTTTTAAGGTAGAATTATTAACACTCTATTTGCAATGTCAGGGATAAACAGGTATTTGGTTTAAGAACCTGAGAGAAAAGACACCATCATTTTCTGCAAAGCACTAAGCCTGCATCAATAGCACTGTACAGGTAATAACAATGGTGACAACATAAAGCAAATTTGCCTTTGTGCAAGATGCAATCTATACCTTTTCTGTAAATACATTGGAATTTCGTGTACATAAAATACAAAAAAATTATTTAAGCTTTAGAAAATAAATAACCATCATAACTGAAAGCATTAACTAGAGAGAGGAATGCAATTTGAAATAAACTGCCTTTTATTACCTATTCATAGATCAGCATAGAACAATACATTAATGTAGTATGGTAAAAAGCGTCTCCCAGGCAAGTAGAAGGTTAGCTAAAACTGGTTAAAATGCTTGTTCAAGTTTGCTCTTGCTGACAAGTTAATAAAAAATTTGGGTGCAAGGACCATACCTTACTACCCTTCCTCTGAGCTGACAACCAGACAAATATTCTTCCAATTACTAACTTTAGAAAAAACTCCAGGAACTAAGCCCTTCACTGAATGTTTCTTGAATGGAGGGGCAGAGGAATTATCTCACACGGGAGCAGCCCTGCTGCAGGGGGCAGTGGGAAAGGATGCTCCCCCCATGCCTCCCCTGCCGCTGCAGCCCCAGCAAAGGGAAGCATCCACTGGAAGCCAAGGCTCCCATCTCTGGGATTTCTGGGATCAGTGTGGAGGGGAAAGCACGTGCAGCTGGGGGGTCCAGACAGGCTGTCAGCTCTGGGCAGATCAGCAGCCTTAAATCACCCATTCATTTGTCCATTGGTTCCTTGTTTGCTTATCGGTTCTCATTAAAGTCAAAACAACAACACATCCCTTCATGCTGGAACACTGCCAACCACACCTCAGCTCCCACTTGACCACAGATTCCCTGGAAGATGGGGAGGAAGACATGAAGGACAGGCTGCACACACTGATAACAAGTTGAAAAACATACAACAATATTAAGAACATAATGAATTACTTTTCTGCTCTGTTGAATACAGAATGCCTTAATTGCAGGTTTAAAAATTCCATAATGGCTTGTAAATATGTGAAAAGTGCAACAAGTAGCCCTTTTACAGATCTGCTAAATTTTTTTCCACAGCAACATGTGCTTTGAACTCTGCTGGAGGGCTTTCTAATATTAATGGGCAAGAAGATGACCTTAATAATTTGTCCTTTCTGGTACCAGAACACGGAACATCCTACATCTAGGGATTTAGATACATCTGGCTTGGGAAACATAAAAAATTGGGTTTGTTGATTCAGGCCAAGCTATGTCACTACTTTCACTACTAAGTCACTAGCAGGACTTTGGATATCATGTTCAGATAAGGCATCAGGAAGGCTTGGATCTTCTCCAGTCTTCTGTTGAGAGAATAATAATCAAGACATCACCCTCAGCTGACAAATGCAACAGGGAACAGATTGCTATCAGTGTAAGAGGCAGCTCCTCTGACAGGCTCAGGACTAGACTGATCTCAAGAGAGGCAAGATTTCTGATCAGTAGAAATACTTAAGTCACACTTTTCAAGAGAACGGTGACATGACAAATCACATTATTGCATAAATAACTGGGACAATAGGTTAGGTATCAAGGTGCAGCTCAAGACTTCACTGTGAGCTCCAAAAGGCAGCTCTATCCCATGGGGTTCCAAAGAGTTTGCATTGGGAAAAGGAAGAAACCACTACTCTATACAATCAGTCTGCATCAGGAGAAGAGTTTCCTTCCTGAGCTGAACTTTCTGAAGAGTTTTTAAATGCTCAAGTGATAACATGGAGAAATCCCAGTTTGTTTCAGAAAGACACGGAGTGGTCAAGATAAGAAAGCTCTCCTGGTCTGCAAGTTTTAGCTGCAAAATTTTCTCAGAGTCCAGGGGAAAGAGGTGAAAAAGGTTCAGAAAAACAAGAGCAGGACTCTCGAACAATTCATTAGAAGCTTACTTAGGCCTAGAAGAGTTGAGGGAGAAATTGGACTGGAGAATTGAGCACACAAATAGCAGATACCTTTCTGAGCCACATACTTGTCTCCACTGCAGAAGAGTGACCTGCTGCTTGATCCTGCACTCAATTCCTGCCTGCCATTTTAGCTTCTCCACTGACACAAAATGGAAAATATCTCCCAATGTCCACGCTAGCTTTTGTGACTTCTTCCAGAGCTACCCCCAGTCATTCAGTTCTGGCAACCCATTATTCTAGCTAGAGACAAGGAAGAGAGAGTGGGAGCTCTTTTACGTGACGTGTGAAGGGAGATGGAGCACATCCTTCCTGTGCAGAAACTGCGGCACAAGGAGGGTCAAGCACAGGACATTCCTGCACTGCCGCAGCAGATTGCACAAGTGCTCCAACCCTGGCAAGTGGGAGTCTCTGAAATGCAGTGGGAAAGCACTTGGAATGCAAGATGCAAATGAATTCACTACAGAGCCCATATCCAGCGTGCCCAATTGTTGTGTTATTAATGAAAGAGGAAGAAGGAAAAGAGAGTAAGAGTAATACAAGACTGAGGTTTCCATTGGTGTCTCTTATCTAAGGAAATCACTGACCACATAAAAGAAAATCCAAAAATTTCAATTTAGTGACTTGCCCAGCAGCAAAATCAAAGGCAGGTGGTGGATATAATAGACAATGCTGGTCAAACCGTTTCTCCCTGCACAGCACTCAATAAACAGAGTTGCCTCTATTGAGTTCTAACCTCTTGTCATGCAGCAACATTGAGTCAACAATCCGCTCTCATGGCTTAATGCTTTTGATGTTTACTTTGTTCTTTGTGTAGTTCAAAAGAAAGCACTAATGCACCAGTCCTCTTACCAAATACAATCTTAATCCCAGAATCCCGAGCCTTTTGCTGTTGGCCAGTTAAGTCTGTTAAGACGAAAGGATTTGATCAAGCTTTACATAACAACACAGAAGTTAAATCCAGCAAAGAGAGTTCTTTTTATCTGTACTGCTCAGACAGCTAAGAGGGGGAAAAAAAAGAGAGGGAAGGAAAAAAAAAAAGGTAATGAACTTGGCTATGTAAAACAAAATAAGGAATTCAATTATTTCTCTTATTGCCACTTTGTCTTTTCAGTGAGAGTCTTCTAAAGAGCTCAGATTTATTCTCCAATAAAGTTCCTGAGAGTGAAGGCTCTAATGTTCCCCCAAACCAGAACTGTAGCACTTGCTGTGCTTTTCTTGCAAATCTGAGAAATGTTTCTTTTTCATCCCTACCGTGTATTTATGACGACAGAATATAGTTCACTGATGCATGGTATTTGGTAGAGCTGGGTTCAAGTCTTTGTTTTGCCATTCATGTCCCCTCTGAGCTCAGTCTAACCAGCTATTTTCTGGGTTACAGATCCCTTTCTCTGCAGCTGTTGGTGATTTTGATGTTATCTTATGACACATGAATGTAAAATCATGCAGCACATGTTTTATACCAGTACAAACATAAAGATCACGAGGCAGCAAAATAAAGGCAGAAAACTATTTTAGACGAATCTATGTTCTAGAATATTAATTACATTTTCCCACATAAACATTTCTATGCAGAGAAGAGGTACAACAGTTGCCATTTTGTACCTAAGCTACACGGAATTCAAGCTGTGCCCTATCAAAGATCTCAAATCATGTTTCAACTTCACTTTATCAAATATCACAATTTTATGCTAATACTAGCACAATCATTAAAGTATGATGCAATTAAAAAGTATGAAGTTTCACAAAAAAGATGTTTTTAACACCTTTAATTGTCTGATAATTACAAGATTTTCAATATCTGAATGAAATGGAAGTGGTTAACACTGTCCCCAGCACGGAAAGCACAGCCTGGATATCTGAGAGCAGAAGGGATGAGGAGCAAGCCCTGACAATCTGCATGCATTTGCCTGAGCACTGGGTGGGAACAGTCATCTTCCTCCCAGCTGCAAAGATGCCCCAGAGCAGCTCTGCCCTGGTGACAGCACACAAAGGATGGATGCTGGTATCTAAATCTGGTCTTCACTACTCAGCTAATTAACAAGTCAGACTGATCAGAAGTAATAATGTGAAACTGCTGAAAAACTGAAATTACAGTTACCTAAAAGATTTTACACCCTAATAAAAAAAATCTTGGTGCTGACTAGTTTGATAATATTATATATTGAATATTATGTTTGCTATGCAAGACAATGCTACACAAAAAAGAGAGAAATCATTAGAGGCAAGGAAAGATAGAATGAGACAAAGAAAATGAAATTATTCACCTTGCTGACATTTAATATCCTGTCTGAAGTAGTTTCTCCTGTAATTCTAAAATTAAAATCCTACCTTTTATTAGCAATATGCCCTACTAAGGGGAGATTGGAAAACTGTAGTGAAGTTAAACACAAAACCACTCAACAAACACTGACTCCATCATGGCAAGTACCATTTGCCTTTGTGATTAAGAGCAGCCTACAAGCACCAGGTGAAACTGAGTTCTTAGAAGACATGCAGTCTTTGTAAACTACAGAGATGATAGAAATGTGGAGTCCAAGAATCATGGTATATTAACACATTGCACAAGACAGGAACTGGAAGGCAGACATTCTTAACAGTGAGAATCTTTCAAGTTCTGTTTATACAAAAGCTTCTAATACCAGAAATAAATGACTGGATCATAAAAGGCTAGAAATTTCCAGATTAAGCTTGAGATGGCTCATTGTTCTAAATAAATTGGGCATATTGTTTCCACTAGTGTATAAAATAAATCTAGCACACAGTCCATGCAACCACTTGTTATACTAGAGCTTCTGAACTCTCATTTCCTTGAAAGGAATCAGCAACAAATTATTCTCCTCCATTCATGAACCCCACTTGTCCCTGAAGCTCAGGGTACCTCGGATGTGTTCTCTGACACAATACAGCACCCATACTCAAAGGTCCTTTCCATCACAGCAATGATTCCATCTCAGCTGCCTGATCACAGAGGAGGAGATGAGACGGAAAGAGAAGCTGTCTGAGGCAATAATGGTTCCATTCATATTCAAGAAAAATGTGTTGAGTAAGAGTCTCTAGTCCTTATTAGAAATTAACGTGGGAGTTTCTAAGGCTGGTTTGTGTAACCCAGGAGGGAGTGCAGTGTCTCACATAACCCAGTGCTAATAGTGTCACTGCATTTGCCACCTCTGCCAGGGACAGGGACTTTCACCACTGCTACCAATATCAAGAGAAGTATCTGGAGAAAATGGTGAGACCTTGAATTAAAACACTTGATTGCTGCAGTTCAACTGGGTGAGATTTTTAGTACTAGTAGTAGAAGATACAAATAATACCCTATTTCCATCTTCACAGTTTTTTCAGGCAAATGACACATCAGTAGATCATGCACTCTCAGTACATGCATTCTCACACTGATTTACTCACTGACTTACTCCAATACCCCTGTATATTAACCAAAAAATTTTGTTCTTTAAATACCTTCTAGATGAAAGTGTTCATCACCAATAGTGTCTCTGTAGCCTTCCCCAGATAAATCCTGTTTAAAACAAAACAAAACAAATTAACTACAAATATACTATATATAAAGTCTTGAGGTGTCAACAATATGCATTTATTATTGCCAGAATTAATTTATAACATGAATGAGAGCACAGAAACTGTTTTCCAGGAAAGAAGTCAATCACTTTATTAGTTGCAGTCAATGAATTTGGTGTCATTTTACAATGCTCTGGACATACCTCTGGACAAAAATTTAATGAAAATAAATTGACTACAGAGGGGAAAGAAAAAAAGTGCTCATATTAAAATAATTTCACGAAGTGATATTTAGCATTTCAATGAAGCAAGATTAAAAAGGAACTCCAAATGGAAATGATAAAGGAGAAAGAAGCCCTTCACTGCCCACAGAGGGCTGTTAGCACTTGGTTCCACCAACAAACAGAAAACTCCCATATGCCAGAGGTCACTCAAGAAAAGCACATTCCAGATTCTGACAAGCTGCCTGAGCCTTCAGTCCTGAAATTAATGAAATTTTGCCAGCCTCAGTATGTCTTGAACTATACGGAAGCAGATGCCATAGATATGCAGATGAACTTATCTCAGACCCAAAAACCATTTCTCCAGTGGTGCTGAAGTCGCTATAAAGGGCATCAGTGGGATTTGGAGCTAATCCCAGTTACAAAGACTCTGAAGAGCATTCTCTTTCTCTTATTAGCAAACCCTTCCAGCTCCACCACCCCACCCCAGCCAAACCATCAGCAGTGGCAGCTCTCCTCATGTCCTGCCTTCTCTCAGCCATGCCAAACCTTTAGCAGCACCACAGTGCCACAGACCTTACACTACAGCCTGCCTCCCCAGATTCTCCACAAACACTCTCTGCCTCTGATAAAGTTATGGTGACAAAGAAGGATATGGGCATAAAAAACTGGCATGCTGCACTCCCAACCATGCCAACTGCATCTGCAAAAACAGAGCCGCAGCACAGAGCCAGCGCTCTCAGCATCTGCCTGGGGGCTGCAAGTTGACTGAGGAGAGCTTTTAGTACAAGATAAGGGAATCACCTGTGAAAATTAATGCCTGGTTGTATTCATTGGCTTGATTGTTAAGGAACTTGATCATGATAAAGGCAGTTCACTTCTTCTTCTTGAAAAGGCCGACAGAGGTTCTTTACCTTCCACATGCCCAAACGTTATTCTTTGAGATTAGTTATAACTAAAGCAACTAAGCCACAAAAGCATATCTTAGGAATTTTTCAGTATCAGTTTCTGCAATAGTATGTTAAAAATTAGATTTAACTAACACTACTGGATACCTAGCCCAGAAACCCTGAAAATATTGTCTCTCCATGATCACATCCCCTGAAGTAAAGTTAGAACTCGCAGGACAAATGGCTCTGAGAAATGCTGGCAAACTGGCCTGGAATGTTGGGACACTGAACAGCACAATGCTGCTGTAAAAGCTGACATTCTGGATTTATCTTTCCGGGCAGCAAATCACAAAAAACTACTTTTATTCCAGTAAAAAAGGTCTCTTTTTCTGGGCGTGTGCTGATTAATATCAATCATTACCTTAAAAATTATGGAAGGAACAAACAGAGAATGAAAAGAAGACATAAAATGTTGGCATGATGCATCATATTGCTGCAAGAGGATGATGTTTTCAGGACCACCTAGAAGTTAGTATATTTTTGTCTGATCAAATTCCCCCATGTCACAATTTTCCATGAGGCTGTGAGAGCACATCTCTGCCTGCTCTCATAGACAACGAGATATAGAAAAGACTGTGCTCTCCCGCAATGCTAAATATTGAATAACTGTTTCATTTGGGGTTTTCTTGTGTTGGAATTCTTGCTCCCTTTGAAAAAAAAAATATTTTCTGTTAACCTCATCAGCAAATATGCAATAGCTAGGTACTTGTGGTGAGTCTCTGAGAAAGCTATCTAGATGGTAACCTCCTAAAATTTTAGCTAAGCAAGCACTGCATCTGGGTATCAAACACGGCCTGTTAAAATGTCATTCATGTCATGCTCCACAAAATTCACAAGTCATTAATTGTTATGATTTTTCATATGTCAAAAGACATCACTTAAAAATAAGCATAGATTTGTTGACGAAAAATGCACTATAAAGTAACTCAAAGGAAAACAGTGGAAGACAGGGAGCATAAAACAGCAGAGTGAAGCATTAATATTCATTACACTAGCTTCCTTATTTTCTCACTTTTAATCATTACACACGTCTTAAGCAAATATGTTTTATATTCCAGTCTAGTTTCACTCCTTCTCTAGCTCCTAGTTATTTAAGTTAAAGTACTAACTTAATGCAAGCAAATTTCCAGTAAGTGTTTCTGCCTTAAACCAAATTATTATAAATTAACACATTCTAAAAAGTGTTTTTCATGTTGTTGAACCATAATATAATTGTTAGACAGCACATAAATTGACAATCCATCCTGAAACTGATGAGAGTATCGTTTGAACATTTAGTGACACATTTAAGCAGAATTCCTCAGCTCCCATTCAAACGAGTTCCTCTGTAGTAGATTCTGACATGTATTACCTTTGATAGACAGACATGTATCTGTGAAGGAGGTGGGCACCTCTTAAGATTTTACAGGAAAAAAAAATGCAGGAGTAAAAAAATATATACACTCTCTCGTTCATCTTATCATCATTAACTTTTCTGTCAAAAAAACTGCAAGAGAGTTACCTGAATGTGTTTAGCACCACCGAGATAGATGTTGCAACCTGGATAAACATCAAAATGCACCTGCCTGAGAAAAAGTTTCTGGGCAGTGTATGTGAACTCACACAACCGAAAAGTACAAAAGGTGAGCAAGCATCAGAGAAAACAATTCTGACTGCAGCTCAACCCACTAACCACATGAATTGCCTTAAAGAGGATAAAGCAGCGCACCTACCCCCAGCAACCCAAATTCATAAAGTGGGCCAGAGTGAAAGAAAAGGGTCAATGGGTAAAACAGAATTCACAGCTCAAGAAATTCTAGTGGAAGCAAACGCTACAGGCAGGTAGGAATATTTGACTCTGGGGACAAGTGTGTTCAAGCACAAAGAGGACACGGGCTCGAGGGGATGGAAAAGCCAGGCAGGAGCAGCACCCAAGAGCAGCAGCAACAGCACTGAGGTCATAGGCAGTTGTATATCACTGTCCTGACACGATGGTTTAAATCACAGCGCTGCGTTTTCAAACTGGAACACTGAGTCATGAAACAATCAAAACCAGATGTACCCTGTGAAATACTATATAAATGAGGTCAGCGAGCACTTGAAAGAATGAAGAAAAGAAACATTTACATAGAAGGATTACTCCAGCATGCCATTGCTATGGGCTGCTAAACAGGAACCCATCTAGAGTAAGCTCTCTACCTCACCAGGAGTTTCCCAGATAAATAAGTTGGCCTCTGTTAGCTACCAACACAGATCACAGTGAATGACTAAGATTCAGGCTCAAACATCTGCTTCAAAACTCAGAACAGCTGGCCTGGCTAGAAAGGACCTCGTGTCCCATATATCCCCCTCTGATAGGTGCTGCTGTACTCAGCTGAGATTTAGGAAGGTGGGGGTGGGGAGAAGAGTTAATTAGTCCAACTCCCTCAGAAATGTTGCTGAGTATATACATACAGAAGGAGAAAAACAACCTTCAAAAGTTCCCACACCCCAGGGTTTCTATTCAGCTGGGTACAACTCCAGTAATCGTCACTTGCTTCCCACCTTCAGTGCACAAGCAGACATCAGTGAATTCTAACTCAGTGGAAATTTTAATTTTTTTAACCTCACTGTCAGCCCTAACTGCCCTGTGCAGTTTTCTTACTGACACAAGTCTCTGGAGACAAAGGCCAGGCATCCACTCTGGGGCTTCCAGCTATTGTCTTCCTTCCCACAAGCCACCTGAAAAGGCTACAATCCAAATAGTCCCCCTTCATTCTGCCTAGAGCACCTTTGCTGGCTCCCCTTCTGCTTCCACCTTGAGGTTAAGCTCCTTGAGTGCACCTTGCAGGCTCTGCGCAGGCTCTGCATCTGGGGTCACATCTCCTAGCCCTGCCTCCTGCTCCCCACACACACAGGCTGCTCTACCCTTGCTCTGCAGGGTCACCCTCTCTGCTGTCCTGGCTCTGCCTTTCCACGTCACCCTCTCGACACCCAGCACATTTATGGCACACAAGCCAAAGCTACTGACTGCAGCCAGAGCGTGGATTTGAGCAGCCTGCGCCTGGCCCTGCACGGTGCTCAATACAGTTTTGTTCCAATGATGAGTACAGACAGATACATCCATAGATGTATTCGATATTTCAAAGGATAACCTTTGATTTAAGTGGGCTATCTTGACAGCAAGCACATTTTTAAAGCTTGGGCCCCCCTACTCCTTGTATTACATCTCAAGTCAATATTGCGTTAATTAACATTTTTCTAAAAGGTGTTGCTCTTCTCAAGTAGAAACAAGTTGCTTTACCTCTCTCCTTCTTCAAACACCTCGTTAAAATCATTTGATTTAGCCTTAAGATACTAAATTTTCCACATTTTTGGCAGAGAATACACACACGTTTCCTGTTTAATGAAGTTTTTATCGAGGAATCATATATACTTATTTGGGGTTTTTTGCACAACACATGCAGAATGACAAATCATCAACCAAAACCCTTTCCTCCCTATTTTTAACCATCTGACTGAAACACGGGCTTTTCTCTCTTTATTCTCACATTGATGCAATAAAGTTCCAGCACTTTTGGAATGAGCAAAGTTGAAGAAACAGATTTCATAACAGGACTGCAAGGGACAAGATATGTAGTAATTCTAACATCTTGTGTAGATTTTAAATGGTTTTAAAGTCATTGCCAACAAGAACACTGTGTCACCTATGCACAAACTTTAATTCTTGATGTAGAAAATATAATCCCAAGAAACAGGGGCTCAGGAGAATGAGGATGCCCTTTGGCTTTTCAACCAAACCACTGAGGGCCTGTCAGGTGCCAAGTTGCCATTCTGAATGTTTCAGTCTCACTTGCAGGAAACAAGTTTCCAAAGTAGGTCTGATTTTCATAAAGCAAGCCCTTAGCAGACTGTGAAAACCTCATCTGCTGAAGATGCTTCAGGAAACCCATCCAAGTCCCACAGAGCAGTCATTATCGTTTTACTTTATTTTTAGTCTTGTCCAGACCTGAATAGAAAGAGGAAAAAGACTTTCGAAAATCAGTCGATGGAAGGAACCTTGTTCCCTTTTGGGTATGTGAATTTTCCCACGGACTAGAAACACAGCCATGTGTAGCTATGATCAGCTCAAGCCTAGGCTTCAGCACTAGGAAGCCTAGTCACACCTCAAAAAATGGTGTAGTTTCTTTTAGGCTAATGTAAGAGGAAGTAGATATTCAGTTATCCTGAGATGGTCATCATTCTTTAAATATAGGTTTATCTTTGTGTTTATGCACACGGTTTTGTGCAATCACTACTTACAGAAAAAAGAGAAGAATGTGCTTTGGGCATGCATCTGGCTCTCTCTGCATTTGGAAATGAAGACTTCATTGCAATATTCCCTCTCAAAAATGGTTGAAGATCCCCCTCATAAGCTTTTTCAAATAAACCATACGCTCCTGTATTACAGTATTCCATTTAGGACAAGATCTTCCTTTCCTTCTCTGTTCATAAGCAATCTATAAACACAGGGCCTTACACAGATAAAAGTATATATGCCAAGACTCACTATAATGAAAATTAAAACCAGGTGAATACCTGTAAGAATTAAAGCACATACCATACAGGAAAACACTATAGAGCAATACACATTTATGCCTTGTGTTAAGCCTAATGTTGTTCTTCTACAGCATATTTCCCTTGTTCTTCTGCACTCATGAGGTTTTACTCTTTTGAAGTCTGCCGTTCTGGATAATTTTATAATAAAGATAATTCACTATGATGCAACATTCAGTAGAGAATACACAAAGCAGCTGCCACTTGAAGAAGTCAAGGAAACTCTAATTTTTAGACCCACATTAAAATACACACTGCAACTGCAATAATGTAGATTGTTCAGCAGAAGAAACAAGCTCAACTTCTATAATGTTTTCTTTCTCTGAAATAAGAACCTGTGCTCTATCATTACAGAAGGGTTTTTCTTCCTTCACCATGCATCGAAGCTTCTCTCAGATAACATTTATTCGTAATGTAATCGCAGAAGGTAGAGTTCTTAAGAAAACAGACTTTTCCTCTAAGATCTGTGAGAGATGATCTTGGATGGGTTTAACTGCCGTGGCTTAGGATTTTACTGTCTTTATCTGCCTTGTTGGCCTCAATGCCCAAAGTTATGGTCTTCCTAACAGAGAGAGGATACAATGAGTCTGTACAACAGATACCAAAATTCATCCTTTGGCACTTCAGCATAAAGATCACACCAAATCTACCAGCTCCAAAAATAAGACAGTGAAACACAAATGCCTTCAGTTTGGCTGCCTCTGCTCTCTGGGAGCAGTAACTCCCAGCCACAATAACATGGCAACGCTGTTTGAAATCAAGCATCCATACCCACCAATTTGACAGAACTGGCACCCCTGCAGTCTCATCTCACAGAAGGTATCTGTAGAGCAATTCCAGCTGCTGGTAAAATGCTGTGATGATAAAGACAGGATGGACAAAAAAAACCCACCCTTAAAATCCAGTCACAAAGGATCATGGACTATCAGAAGCTTATGAGGCAGGAAACATCCCCATACCTTTTATCCCTGTTGCAGGCCCTTAAATGGGCATAAGGAGCAGTTGTTATAAATACACTTTTAAGGATAGCCCATCCATAGCAATACGAACATGAGCCTGTTGAGGAAATGAACATGCACAGCCGATGGACACTTGCACAAAAGCCTTCATGGTGGACATCTGAATAAGAAAGGAAATGGTATTTTTTGTTCCAGGTTACTTGCAACATGCAGCTGAACCTCTTTTACTCAAAACAAACGTGGACCAGGCTTTCCAACAGGATGAAACAGTAATCCTTTCTTCGTGTTTCTGACCTATTTCTTTTCTCTATTCAATGGCAATGATGCAGTGGCAATAATGAAACATGCTCTTTGCAAGTAGCTGCTTCATCTCTACTGCCATGGGCAGATGAGCATCCTCTTTCAGCAGTCAGTCACTGCCACCTGCACCCAACAAAGGCTACCTGCCTGCTCATTTAACTCCAATCTTAAGCTCCACATGTGCTGGGGAAGATAAACACGCTTGTAAACATAAATCAATTTATATCCTGCATATATATATATATATATAAAAATATATCTCTATATATATATGAAAAAAGACCAGAAATTATAGCTTAAAATACTAGGAACTTTTATCCAATATATGTTAAGACCTGTAGATACTCAGATGATCAATTTAGGGTATGGTTTGATTTAGATTATTCCAGTTTCAAGACAGAACATTACTATTTTTATGATGCTTTAATCCTGGACTTCATGGATCATTATAAACCCTTGCTTGGTATTTGCAAAGTGGCATCTTCCATTAACACTATTATTGGAATTTTGTAACTATTACGGCTTCTAATTTTTAAGGTGATAGGATAAAACACAGTTTTTCAAGGACTTCTGCTAGATAAGAGATCATATAATTGAAAGCAACTGTTAGAACAGATGCAGGGAATCAGCAGTTACTTTCTAACTGAATGGTCCAGCCATCTTCAACTAAAAAAGAACACCAGTCTTTGAGATTAAATAGAACTGAAACAAGAAATGACTGCTTTTTGCTATATTTAAATTCACTTTGAAGATACTTCAGAAGAATAAATGAACTCACTCTACAGATTCAGCTATTTACCTTACTTTGTTCTAACTATCCTCTAATCTCCTTGCTGATTGGAAAATCAATTGTCCCATGTTCCCCAAGATCTTATCTTCAACATAGATTATACTGATGAACATGTCTAAGGACATGAATGAAAGTGGACAAATTTTCATCTTCCTTCCAGCCTGGAGACGCTCAATAACTTCTCTGAATTGCTTATTTTGGGCTTCTTCACCACAGCAGACAGATGGGTGTAGCTATGTAATAAATCTGATTTTCTGTTCAACTTCCTTTCATGATAGATTTGGTTACCAAGAAACTCTCTAGCAGACAGGCTTGAGTGCAGTGAGGTGATTGTATCCAGGCATGCCCTGGGAAGCAGGCTTGCAGAAAATGGCTACAGAGCTTGACTACAGAACAACTTGCTTATTTAAGATGTGATCACCAACTTCAGTGATCATTACAGCTTTAACATACTGCATTCTGAACCTTTCTTGTGAGAATAGACTGTGTCTTCCTATATGGCTCAGGTTTTCATACAGCACAAGGGCTTAAAGCTCCCCTAGAATGATAATCAATGCTCCTCTATTATGTTTATAGCTCTAAGGCTTTTCCTGCTAATGGGTGACGTATATTTATGCAGCTGGAGGAAACCTGGATTCAATAACTGCTCCACCACAGACTCACTGTGTGGTGTAGGGTAGGTCACTTAAATCTCTCTGTGCCTTCATTTTTCAACTGTAAAATGGAATTCTTGATGCCCACCTTTGCAAAGAGCTCTGAATCCTCAGGATGAAAACATATCCTGCTAAATAATATTACCTTGTTAGGAAGCACAGGTGTGTGACCCTGGACACATATGCTAATGTAGAGCCATAAATCTGTCAACACGAGGTCCTGGCAAAACAGATGGTTCACATTCCTTTTTAAACCACCTCTTTGTCCCCAGAGCCCAGGTATGTCAGCTAATCATTTTATAACTGGTCAGGGTTTTAATGGGCCAGGAAGTCCCAGCAAAACACAATACCATCAACATTACAGCTAAAAACAGAGCCAACAAGAGGAAAAGACAGACATAGAGGTTTCTTTTACTCTCTTCCTCTATTGCCTGGCATGTAGGACAAGCACTGGGTGGCTCTGCAGAAAAAGATAAAATAAAAAGCAGAACCTATCCCCACACATTCCTCTAAGCAGTTCAGCATTGGTGACCATGCCTGAATGGTGACTGATGCTGCAGACATGAAAACAGACACTTTTTTTAATTACAGGCAATAAAAACCACAGATGCACACCGTTTAAAAAAAGCTGATTTAGATGAACAATTGCACGTTGATTCACAGGGTCGTGAGGATTACAAGCAAATAAAAAGCTCCCCTTCTTTTAATTTAAGAGAAGCCCCTATTATTAGCAAGTCCAATTTCCTATCTCAGTACCTGAAAACTGAGCATCCAGCATTTTCATTGAAAACATTACTGTAGCAACAAGGGCTGGGGCAGGATTTGGGGGGGCAGGCTGGGCAGGTGGGTGACAGGGAGTGCTCGGGCTGGCTGGGCAGGGCAAGGCAGCAAGCAGGACAGGGGACGCAGGACAGACCTGGCAGGGGGAGCAGGGCAGCAAGGGCAAGCAGGCAGAGCAGGGCAGGGCAAAACAGGGCAGGGCAGGGCAGCAGGCAGGACAAAACAGGCAGGGCAGAACAGGAAGGGCAAACCAGGAAGGGCAGAGCAGGCAAGGCAGGGCAGGCAAGATTTGGGGCACAGGCAGGCCAGAGCAGGCAGGACAAACCAGGCAGGGCAGTAAAAGCAGGGCAGGATAAACCAGGCAGGGCAAGGCAAAGGAGGAAGGGGAAACCAGAAAGCACAGGCAAGGCAGGGCAGGCAGGATTTGGGGGGCAAGCGGGCAGAGCGG
>VZRL01000950.1:1947745-1958665 GCA_013397895.1 Origma solitaria | reverse complement strand
GGCAGGGCAGGCAGGATTTGGGGTGCAAGCGGGCAGAGCAGGCAGGACAAACCCAGCAGGGCAGGCAGGATTTGGGGTGCAGGCAGGGCAGGATAAACCAGGCAAGGCAGTAGGAGCAGAGCAGGCAGGGCAGGATAAACCAGGCCGTAAGGACAAGCAGGGCAGTAAGAGCAGGGCAGAGCAGGCAGGACAAAGCAGGCAGGGCAGGCAGCAGCGCAGGCCCGTCTGCCACGCACATTCCCATAAATGGAATCGCAGGGCCAGCGGCCCACATCAAAGCATGGAGTTTAGCAGATTTCCCCTTCCCCTCCCCCTGAGTCTCTGAGACAGAGACTTCATACTCCAGAATTTAATATCTTTTTCCTCCCTCCCCCCATCAGCCCCTTTGTCTGTGTCTCTGTTCTCTAAGAGCTAACAGATGTTGATGCCATATAGTTTCAAAGAAAACTTTTGATGCCCACATAACTCATTACAACTAATATATTCCAAGAATGCTTGTAGCTCAGGAAACACTGGGGTGAAAAAACAGAGGAGAAGGGGCAAATGGCTACACTGAGTAAGCCTTGAGAGAAAATAAATAGTTCACTTCAAAGTCATCAGGGAATTCTTTAACAAGCTCTTTCTTCCGCAAAACACAGAACAAATTCAGCTGAGCCTAGAATTCCCAAAGGAAAAAAATAAAACCAAGCCCCATACAAATGGCAAAGCAGGGGGAAGCATCTGAGAGGTCGCCCAGCTCACCCAGCAACAAAGTGCAGCATTCTCGAGGTTCACTATTCCCAAGCAACCTGCGCTGTGCCAGGGCACAAAAGCTCTGCTGAAAAGCAGACATTGTCAACAATAACAACACAGAGAGCCCTAGAAAAACCTAACCCCGTCCCTCTGCACGGAATGAATGCAGATGGTAACGAGATTGCTCAGTTCATGGAGCACTGTAAATCAGCCTTAAACACATGAGGAGGATGTGTCACGAATGTCACAACTAAAACCAAGAAACATCCCCTCATTTAGCAAAAGCAGGTGATTGCATTTTTCAGGGTAGGCAGGTCCATGTCCTTAGCTGTTTTCTAGGATTACATGTAGGATACAACCCTCCATAAATTTTGCTAGCAGGTCTCCTCCTCTCCTCTACTGCTTCAGCACACAGCTGCATCCTCCCCTCCGTTTGGTGAGAAGCCCCCCAGGAGTCACCAGGGGTTGGTAGGGAGAAGGGTTGAGAAAAGGGGGGAGGGCGAGAATGCGATTACATCAATTTCCACAGCAGGGGGATCAGATTGCATCATTGTACACAACCTGGGGCCCACTCTTTTATCCCTGATGCAGGCAAATTTCCCATTGAAATCAGTGGGGGACTTGTCTGTGCGAGGACTGCAGAATCGGGTGTTCTGTGATCACAGAATTAAAAAGCAGTAGGAAGCCACACCTGGCAGCACCTCTCCCAGTGGTTCTCTGCCCTCCATAGGGATGGATATCAAATCACAGCAAACAAAAATATAACACCGATGTTAAATCCCTTCTCCCCTCGTATATAAACTCCTCAAAACCTACCACTGCAGTTACTGGATAAAAGTCTGTATGACGTTCCTGCCACTGTACTGCAGATTTCACACAAAGCAAGTAACAATGAGAAAGAAAATACCAGGGGGAGGCATACACAGATATGTCTCACCTAACAACTAGAAAGCAAAGAGTTTTAAAGGTTTTAGACAAGCAGGTGTGTTCTACTGCTTGGCTTTTTTTTTTTTCTTTTTCCAAGGCTTTAGTTGGAAGAGGAGAAACAAAGACAGCCCTATTGCAGCAGCAACAACACATGGTCTCTTTCTGAATCGTACAAATACAAATCATAGTACAATAGCACAATATGTGGAATTACTATTTTTTCACTGCTGCTTATTTGCAAGTGCCACATTTTGCATCCACTCATATCTGCATGAAATTTTTCCTTGTAGCAGATCAATAGCCTCCCCAGTTTAGCTGCTGCTACTCCCATTCACACCTTCTTTGCAAAATAATTATCCCTCAAGCCCACTGGTAAACAGCTTAGGAAAACCAGAACTAAAGTCCTTTATCAGATTTGGTGAGGATAGAATGTGGTTCCTCGTAAAATGATTCCTTATTATCTCTCCTGCCTCTGTTTGGGGATAGGTCATTTCCTCTAGGGAATAACAAGGAAGGCATCCTCAAGCCTCATGGCTTTTTAAGTAAAATAATGTATTACTGAGGTCATCCACCACATTTCAGAGCATTAGAAAGCTTCAGCAGGAGAGCAGAGCTGCTCAGGTAACTCAAATCTAGTCTGTGGCTGAGTGAGGCCAAGGTGGAAATCATCAGAATGTTTTCAGGGGGTGACACAGAAGTATCAAACACTACTGAGCCTGTGTTTTTCACCACTGTAGAATAGCATATTCCAGTGTGGGCTAACTACATGCTCCTTCTGTTCCACATATACCAGCATGCATGGTGAGGAAGAAAAACCCCCAAGAATCATGAAATACATGATATAACATAAATGTTATGTTTTCATTTTCCTGGTTAGGTCTGATTTTAGTTTCAGCTGAGCCCTATCACGACTATTTTGTGACAGCAAAATAATTTACCCTTTATGATGAAAAAAATAGTAAATAATAATTAGAAGGAAAAAAAAAAAGACCAGAAACTTATCAACTTATCTATTACTTATCTATTACTTTTAGTGGCTATTGGGGCAGCAGGAGCAGGAGTTTCCCCCATATAAGATGAAGCACAGCAGCACCAGCACAATGACTGAGGTTTCACATTAAAAATATACTGAACTACAGTCTGAGGTTCCTCCTAAAGCTGGTGATGCTTTGCCTTAGAGATCTGCACCTACAGCAATACTCCTGATTCACACAATGGTTCCGCTTTCTGTACTCAAAACCAGCAATGTAAGAAGCCAACCAAACCACGGATATGGGATGTTGTCAAAAGCCACAAGAGCACGATTTCTGTGTTCTCAGCACATCACCAGGGCTAGCAGGCCCTCAGTGCACTCCCCTTGGAAGGGTACAGCCCCCCTTTACAAAGGTTTTATGTAGGAAACACGGCTCCGTGACTAGCACAAAACACTTGGACAGAAGTGGCATCACCTGGGATCACAACAGACACTTTCTCTTCCCATGGAAGGTGGGAGAAAGCGGAAAGAGAAACTTAGGGTACTTCAGTTTCATCACAGATCCACAAAACCCCCAGCATGTGCTTGTGACAGAAACTGGAGTTTTAACAGCCTCATCAGGTTACCATCCCGCCTTACTTTTAACTCCATCTTTGTGGCAAGGTTTTGTACTCATTTGCTATGATTTATAACATCTTATTTAAACATAAAGGCCCGTGGAAATCCTTTACAATGTTTATACAATTTTTAATGTTTTCCATGAGGACCAGACACATTTGGGAGGGGAGGGAGGAAGGATGAGAGCCCAGTGCAGATTATATAGAGAGCAGCAGGCTTGACTGACCCCATGCAGCTAATAAAGGCACGACAACATTTTAAAATTCACATTTGCCCAGAAAAGTTTTACTTAATCTAATGTAAACACCAAAAATGCATTAAAGGAAGAAGAAAGTCTCCGCATTTCCAGACACTGCACTTTGACTTTACAAAGGTTGTTTAAATTCAACCCTATTGGTCCTTTTAATATACTCTAGTAAGAAAGGCACAAAAAGAGGAGTGGTGCAAATAATTATGAAAATAAAGGAAAACGACAAGGAGACTTTACTACCCCAAGCTACCTTAATTTAAATTTTTAAATATAAATTAGGGGAAATATTTAATCACAGTCATTACTGGCATCTCAGTTGACATTAAAATAATGTCAAATGTTAAATGCTGCTAATTTTTAATAGCTTGTATTTAAAAAATGAAAGAAAATTAACACAAACAGATCTTTCTCACTAGGCACAACTGTTAATTTCAATCAGAAAAGTCTGTCAGGCAGCCCAGATTGCATCAACAGCTTCATGAGCTCATGACACACCAGCAACATAGCACAAACTGTTGCCCAAGCTGTCCTGGCACGACATGCAAACCTTGATTTTGATCCCAGTTTTGCCCTAGTTTCACATTTCTGTAACTGCAGTACAACAAAATCAAAGTGTCTGGAAACAAAATTCTTCCTTCACTGGACATTCCAGACCAACTCATTTTCTAGTCAGTTATAGCATCAATATCTATATCAAAGTAAATATTTTAACTTAGGTTGAAAACTCTTTATATTTCTTCCACAAGCAAAATATTAAGAACTCTGCCCTAGAGAAAGATAAAAGGACCCAATCTCCCCTTTAATTTACCAAGCAAGCCTGGGCTTTGACTCCTTTTTCATTGGGAAGTCAAAACGTCTGACTCCAATCAGTTTGTATAAACCAGCTTTTGTTTTTCCTTTTACCCAAATGACTCCACTCTTAAGGATTTATTGTAACTGGATTGCTTTTCTACCCAGCAGGGAGCTGTAGCACTAGCAAAGCTGTTCCACACAGTAGGTTTTCCGCTGATTGAATTTCTAGACTTTCAGCTCTTCGGAAATGTTTGCTCTTGTACAAGCTGTCAGAGGGAAATTGTGTGTAGTCGATTTTGTCTCAGCTAAAGCCAGGCGGGGTTCCATATGCAGCCAGCCAATGTGGAATTGAAAGAAGAAGGATCAATCAAATTGCAAAGGAAAAAAGGTCTCAGCACAAACAAATAAAAAAAACCCAAAGAAACAAACCATACAACACAAAAAGGGCAGAGGGAAGCAGATGAGAATGAAAACCATTCCTGCAAATAGGTGCACTAACAAGAACCAGCAACATCCTTTCTTAAAGGAAAGCTTTTATTTAAAAATCACTAAAATAAGGGCTAGGAGCCATATGAAGAAGTTGTTCCATTAACCATGCACAAAGCCAACACCATTATATTGCTCCAGCTCCAAGCTGCTGTATAATCCCTCATCCCTGGAGCAGCCCACCCTACCAGCAGTGCCCCAGCTGTCAGTGCCACAGCAGCTCTGCTACACAGGCTGCTGGCTCTGTGTGAGCAGGAACACCCACTGGGAGGATGGAGGAAGCCATTGGAAAGCACCTCAGCCGCCGTGCTTGCCACAGACCATGGACGGGGATTTAACAGGAAGGATTTTTCAGGCATCACGTTCTCAGGACCTTACAAAGACTGTGGAGTCACCTCCACTCCAAGTGGATCATTGCCATTCTCTTGCCACGCACAGGCTCTAATGGTGCCAATTGCTGTCTGCACCTGAGGTTTTGTTCTTTAGGAATATAATAACTGGCAGGGCCAGAAGTGCACAAAGGGGCCAACACAACCAAATAAGTCAGAAGCAACAAGCAGAGATTAAGACATCTGTGTTAAAGGTCTCATAAAAGAATCTCAGTATAAGCAACACTTGCCTGTGGTTTGGTCTGCAATAGCTCATATTTCTAATTCAGCTGCAAGGACAAATATTGGTTCTAACTGCATTGCAGGGAGCAGAAATGCTCTTAGGCAGAAGCCAATACTTCCAAATGACATAGTCACCCATGAATGTGACAGGTGAGCACTGGGAGTCTCTGCCCTGCCAGCAATGGGCACCCAAGCCTCACAATATTTAAGTGCACCATAGCAGGGCCAGGAGTGGTTGCCCTGACACCAGGCACACCACTTTGCCTCTGTGGAGGTTTGCATTGTGACAACCCCATGTTAGAAAAGTTGTGCACCTGCTTTATCTTTTGAGAAATATTTACATCTAGTGGGTCATTCTTTTTTGGGATACAGTGGAAATCAAAAAGCCAAACAACAGGGGTTTGGTTTTAAATTACTGATTTGACCTTCAAATACTTTTAAGTCCCACTGCCTCGTACTGCTCTGGACTTATCCTAGTGTAAGTTTAGTGAGTAGCCAGGCAGTGCAGCAGTATCCCTACTGTCTGCAAGGACAGTCATTCTACCTTTTGAATGTATAATAGGGAAAAGCACCTTGCAAAAGACCTTTCTGAGAGCATCCCAAGTGTCTGCAACAGTGACTGGTGAAGAGCCTCAGTGACGGTGCAAAAGGAACCTTCAGTTCATTGTGCACTGTCTTTCCTCAGAAGACACTATACAGTGAGAGAAGATGACATCTATCATAAAACAAATAATAATACTGAGGATTTTTGCAACTGCTCTTCCCCAGTCAGCTGTCTTCCATTAACAGTGGTTTTCTCTCTCAGTTCCTCCCTTATTTCACCTGTTAAGTGTAGCTCAGTGATTTTCCTGCTGGGAGTCTGTTCAGACACGCTTTCCCAACTCAGCACTGACAGCCTGACATTTGTGCTCCTAATCACCAGTGCACCTCGACAAAGCCCTGATGATGAAAGGAAATATCCTGACTCCCAAGACTTCTAAAGGGCCACATGCCTGATGAAGGCATTTGCACCACTATTTACACCATATTTAATGAACCTCATTACTGAATCAGGTGTCTGCTCATGTTAGTCACTGAAGAGTTTCCTCATTTTTTTTCTTTACTTCTTGGGAGGCTACAGTTCCTCTTCCACCATAAAGAAAAATATTGCAAACAGAAAAGAAAGAGGGCAGTGAGCAAGAAATTCCTGATACACAAGAAGGAAGCACAAGGCTGCAAAAGACCTGAAACTTTGATCAGTCTTTCCTCCTGATACTATTAAGATTTACTCCAGATGTCCCAGACACTACTACTAACAGTGCCCCAGCCCAGAGCTGTAACCACGTACAACAGCTAAACAAAGTATTGCCTTAAGATAAAAATTCACTCATAAATCCCAACAAGGGTTATTGCAGAGTTATTGCTCTCCAGTTAAAGATACGCTGCCATTTCAACTAAATGCAGATTTGATTCAGAGTGGAACAGAATTTAACATCCAATATTGCAAATGCACAACCTTTCTATGGGAAACCCAGAGCAAGGATTGGTTAATTCTCCTCATACAGTCTGAGGATGCTCTGATTGCCTGAAAGACTTTTTACATCATTATCAATTTCTATCAAGTTTTCTATTGCACAATTCAGTCTGAGGGCATGTGGTTGCACAAAGTGTGAAGAATTATTCTGGAGCTCACAGACATATTTGAAGCAAGGCAGGTATAGCTGCAATACGACTTCTCAACAGTAATTATCCCTAACCAGCTGCTTAATTTCTTTGATTGACTCGACTTTCAGGTCCTAAAAACCAGAGAACAATATCTGAACTGTCTATCAAAGCCAGTGCTCTTCCCTACAACCAGGCTTAAGAGATCTACAGACTTTGCTCTATTTACCTGCTTTGTATAAAAGCCTGCCTTGCTCTTTTGCGTCTAAAAGAAAAGTTATGAGAGAGAGAAATGAAAATGACTGAGTGGAGCAAGAAAGCATTTGGGGACTTTGGAAAAGGAGGAGCACAGCTTGGAACCTCACAGCTCACATCCACATCCTCCCAGATGGACACCAACAATCTCAGCACACTAACTCAGCTGGGCACTGCACTGGAAAGTACACACCTTCCTCAAAAGGTTAGGACAGAAGTTTGAATGTAGGAGTCACTCTACTCTGATGTGTGCAATTATACCAAATGCACATTGTGGATTTGCAGCATCTCCCATTTTAGTAAGCAGAACCTTTATCACTGATTTTTGTGGAAGGGCACCTTATTTCCAATGCTTAGCATAGGCCAGCTGCAGATTAATGCCCTAGACCATGTCATGCCTTGCAGATCTCACTTGAGACTACGACTGTGTTTCATCGCAAACAAACTGCTGTCAGTCTGCTTTTATATGCCTCACCTATCACCATACAGTTATCACTGGAAACTACCAACTCACTGCTTTTGAAGGAGCAAGGCAGTTTCACACAGAACCAGGATGATGATGACAACAGAAGAAGATGAAGTAAGAAATCTAGGAGAAGTCATATGTTTTATTATTATTATAATTATTGCTATTTTTAAAAAACACAAAGGACATTGAGGATGGGAGAAGTTAAGAGACAAGGCTTAAAGGCACATGAAGACTGAAAAACAGATGCAGAGAAGAAATGAAAGGCACCCAGAAGTGGAAACCTTTGCACAGGCACTAAAGCTTACTCAAATGAATCGTTCTTTTGAAACAAACTTGACTCCTTAAACGAGTAAATTTAAGTTTGCAGGATCAATCATCTAAAATGAGTGCTTAAGATAAATCAAAGATAAAAGATATCAGAATAACAGCACATGAAATATTGTATCACACTAATACTAATGTTAATCATCACTCATTAACAACAAACTTCAAAGTGGTACAAGAAACCTGAATGGTAATATAGGCAAGATTTAAAAGTGATGATAGAAACAAGGCTAAGGTATATAATAGCACATGCTGTGAAAAGGGATCATCAGAAAGACTAAAGCAAAAAGGGAAACCAGTAAGGACTACAGCAGGAAAGAAAATGGGATCTATGTACACAAAGAACATGCCCTGATGTTTTATTCCCTATTTATTCAGGGTCACACCCTGCAAACATCTGACACCTGATGAAAAGACTAAAGCCATGGCCATTACTGTGAATTTCAGTGACCTGGGTCGAACCTAAGGATATCCCTAGATTTGGAGTTGCAGGGGCTTTCCTTCTAAATGAGCACCCACATGAGAATCTGCAGGGTTTGATCATTAGCTCACAGCCATTCCTCAGTTCCATTTTCTCACAATATGGTTCCAACAGCCGCAGCCTTATCCAAGTGAGGATGAACTGCTGGGAGTGTGACAAATGTGGTGCAATGCAAAGACAGATACCCAGTGGAGACTAATATTTCCAAGAAATTATGAACAAATCCTACTGCTTCTCCAACAGAAATGAGATGGGTTGCTGGCTGACACCAGAAAGCACTGAGAGCGCTGCCCTAGTGAGAAAAGTTTCTGTAGCATGGAAATGAACTTTCCTCAGACCGTGTATATGTAAAATATAGGTTAGGTATCAACACCTAGTACATACATGGAGCTGCTTTACACAAAACCAAAACAAATTAGCAAGAATTCAAAAGAAAAAAAATGGATATAAAGAAAATAATTCCGTGAATGATGTCTTTCAGTGAAGCTCTTCTACAACCCTACATTATGGAAAAAGAGGCAGATGAGTTCTCTGTCAAATTTCTCTGAATAAATTTCTGCCAAGTGTCACCCTGCTGAAGCAGCGTGGGCAGCTGACAGCACAGATTCTCACCCAGCACCAGCTCCGCTGTGCTGCCCTGCACTGCTGGCACTGCCTGAGCTACCATTTCAAAGCAATCCCCAAAGATCCCAAATGAGCTGTTCTTAATCAGTGTTTCTGGTATAGACCTCATCCTCGAATGTCTTGTGTGGGGCAGAGAGGAGTAACAGTTTCCAGGGACGCAGCTCAAATGTAGTAACCCATTACAGGAAGGCTAGAAAACAATAAATACCTGAAAAGCGCATAGAGATAGGCTAGAAAATCACATATCATGGAAGTAAAGGCCCTGAAAGTTACATCAAGTTGACAGAAAAATGAAATGCTCAGATGTCCGCTGTAAACCCCACAGTCTTTCCAGGGTTTCCAAGGCCAAGGCAGAAGCCCAAGCAGCTTGAGTTAGAGGACAGTGTCCCTAAAAATTCACCTGCTGCAGGCTCTGCAAGCAAGATTCAGAGGGGTTTGCAGTGCACAGGAACAGAGCTTTACACAATTTTCTGGTCCATTTGGACTGATGGATACTGCAGATTCAAATCCTGCAGGAGAGTGTCTGTTAACATGGGACAAGCTTTTGACTTTGGGAAACCTGGACACAACCTGTCTGAGATCACGAAACACACTGTGTGGGATAGCTGTGGGACACAGGTTTAACAATTCACTGCCCTAGGATGGGCTGAGGTGTTTCACATTGGCTGGCAGTATTTGGATCTCACGCTGAGGTCCCAGGAATTCTCCATTTGCTCACGTTACTAATAACAGACCATTTTAGCTCAAGATCCTCTGGTTTTATGGCAAATAACTCTACATGCTCAGTATTTATCAATTGTAATTTATCAATTCTGTGGCACCAGAATCCCTGTTAACAGCTTAATTTTGTGAATCTCTTACACAACGCCTGCAAAGAAAACTTTGCAGCTGCTGATCTTGTTATCGGTTGGGTACTCCTTTGCATCCTGACTGAATCCTGAATGTGCTCAATAAAGCTCCATTTATTTTAGCTAGGGATATTTCCATAGGCCTGTTGAGATAGGCAGAGCTCCTTCCCCTCTGCTTCAGTGTCTTTTCCATTTAAGAGTAAAAATTTAAAAGTCTAAAAATAAATAAATAAATAAATGGAACAGGAAACTATCATAGCTCCAAAACCTCACTTTCTGGATAGAATTTAGGACAAGGGACAATACTAACAAATACAATTTGTACCAGACTTTAAAGCCCACACGCTCAGGCCAATGATCACACACACACACACACAAATTCACACTGTGAATTCTCTTACAAGTTTGCTGGATATAACATACAAAAGCTTGTTTAGAGACCTCTGCTCTTATTTTTTTTATTTTATCATTGTGTTTATTTGTGTTATGCCCTTGCACACAGAGCCTTAGCCCTCCTCTTACAATGTGCATTCTGCTCATGTCACCGAAGCAGGAGGGGAGCTCAAGCAGAGAAGTTTCCTAACCATACCTAGAGCACATCACCACCTTGGGACATGCAGAGTCAGTCGTGCAGCCCTCTGCAGTCAGGGCTGCATTTCTGCCTCGTGATGACACTGGGGCAGGCAGGTATGTCACTCTGGGCACACGAAACTGCACTGCCAGGAAGCTGCAGCTCCTTTTGAATGCAGGGTAACCAGGCTGGCTCTGCAGCTCAGCACAGGCAGCTGTCACAGACCCCCCTTGCCTGCCTGACCTGGGGAAGAGTGAAACACAGCCAAGGAAAGAACACAGCTCAAAGGCCTGAGCCTGAAAGCAAATGCTAAAAAAA
>VZRL01000950.1:1901220-1947719 GCA_013397895.1 Origma solitaria | reverse complement strand
AAAAAAAAAAAAGGGAAAAGGAAAAATAAGAACAAAGAAATCTTAAGCTGGTTTGTCTGTTTTTCAATTTACACAACTGTAAACAAATTCAGAGGTTTATTAGTTTATAATGCTTTTTGTGGTCATGTAATTCAAATGTGAGCTTTGATTTAAGAAATGGAATTTGGCAAGAATGGAGTTTCAAGGCAGCCTACTCACTTTCCCATTAAGAAGATTAAAAAAGAATTCAAAATATTTAACTTTGAGTAATAAGGTCTATACTTGTGTAGCAACTAATCTTGTGCTCATGCACATCCCAATTTGGTACTGCACTTGCTTAACTGAAGCAAGCAAGTAATCTCACTGACTTCCCACATACTTCAGAAAATGCTAAGTGCTTTGCTGAAATGGGGCCATGATCAGATTTAAACAGTGTCCTTTAATGAGGATTTACTCATTAGAATAAAAGATCTCCAGAAAAGCCACTCAGCCTGTTAAAAGCCAGCCATTCACCTTAACCAGCAACTTTTTATCTAATTTTGCTTTTAAATAAAGCTATCCTACATTCAAGCGTGGAATCCACAAAGACTTATTTTAAACAGAACATTTCAAGTTCAGCTAAATCTGGGAAAAATCAGTGCCTGGACTCTTAACTGTATCCGGACTTGCTGTGCCTATATGTAGAAGGCAGCAGCACATAATCCCTTGGTGTACCACAGCCACTTGGGCATTCAGCCTTAACTCTGAATGTGCTGTCTCGCTTTTGTAACCCAACAGGCAACATCCGTATTTTCTGGCCAAGTTCTTTCCAGTTATGATTTTTTCCAGATTTCAGTCATTACTTGCATGCAAAAGGAATTGAATTCAAACTTTAATGCTACAATAGGCTCTAATTGTATATACCACATACTTTTAAACACTAATCATTCTCAAGAGCAGCAACTGAGAAATAGCCTCACTTGGCCTTGAAAATACAGGATGTAGTTAGGAGTAAGGGAAAAATTTACCAAAATACCATGTACTTCCCTCTCTCCAACTCAAAGATAAGGCCAGTATTTCATACTGAGAACACCCATGATTTCCTTTAAAGCAAGTTTAGGTCTTCATCACAAATACTATGATTCTACTATTACTTTAGCAGTTCCTCTTGCAGGTGTTACTGCAGAAGAAGTCTTTCTTTCACAGTAAGTTACCCTAAAGAAGAAATTACGTTATCCCACATCCACACATAGCAATGACCATCCTTTTACCTGTTTAGAAAAACATTAGCAAAGCCACAGAAGCTGCAGCTTTTATAGCCAGTATGGATTTAATGTTCCCAGTGGGAAGAGGGGGAAGTTCTGCCGGAGCAGGTACATCTGCACACTCCTCAGAGAGGCTGCTTGGCTTTACTCCACAGCACTGCTGGTGGATGGGCTTGTCTGCAAAAGGAAGCTCTGCTGGATTTAAATGGGAGGCTTAGTTTTAAACAGAGTTCAAGTGCAAAAAGCCATGTGGACATTTATTTCATGAGGTTTATTTTTATTTGACTTAATTGATTCTGAACCATTTTAAGCCAAATAAAAAAGATAGCCAGAATCCTTAATGCCCACAATAGAGTCTTCACCGTTCAATCCAAATTAAAGTAGCAGTTTATTTAAACTAAACTTGTTGTGCACGGACGAGGCCAAAGCCAATCAAGTGTTGTCTCATCACAATCCCAGCGAACAGTCTGAGTGGAGATAATGTCAAGCTCTGCTTCCTGCCACAGCCACTAGCAATGAGGGAGGGAGGCTCTTCCAGTCCAGAAGAAGACCAGTTTGGAGTGTACAGGGAAGAGGGAGAGGGCTTCCTGCTAGATGGGGCTGGCAAATCTATTTCTGCGCCAAAGAAACAATCCCCTCAACGTCCCTCCAGTATGTTGTCAAACCTGACCTGTGTGAAATTTGAGAATGGATATAAATCAAAGGGAGAAAAAGTAATAAAAAGCTCCCGGCAGACTTGATGACATGTTGATAATGTTCTCGTCCTGGAGTCAGGGTGACACCAGCCCAAAGATGATATATAGAACTAAGCCCACATACCGACGATTTACTGGCCTAACGACAGTTTTCATTGATCAGAGGCCAACAATTACTGGATTCCTTCCCACTGCCTATTTCAGTATCAGGCTCTGGCGTGCAATCAAAACACTAGCCCTGCTTCTCCACAGTTCATGTGCCAACTTTGCAGTGGATGCTCAAGCCAAGCAAGAATGATATGCAAATCTGGCAGGTGTTTGGGGCATACCAGTGCTGCTCAAAAACCCAGCCATAAAAAAGGAAACAGCAGACAGGCCAGGGGAGTCCCGATCTGCTGCAGAAAGGCTGCAGGCTCTGTACAGTACACAGTAAACAGGTCCCAGAAACTGGAGACATGGCTTTCAGGCAGCAACAGAAAAGCTCAATTATTTTATCTCAGTATAAACAAAGCACATTCTTTATATCCCCTCCAGATTGTCTAAAGGCCTCTCTTGCCACTGCAGCTTATTTCAAAAAGAACAAGAACTTACAAACAAATAGAGCAACCGGTGCTGGTACCAATCACATAACATTCCTTTGTATTTTGTTTTGCTTTGTGTCTTGAAGCAGGGAACCAGTAGAAAGAGATTTCCTTCCCAAGCGTATGGAAAATGGATGTGTCAAACTGAATTAATATCTGCAATAGCACATTTAAATGGCCATGATTAAGCTGCTGGAACGAGATGAATCAATGTGGGAAAGGTGCTGGCAAAGAAATATTTTTCCAGTATATTACTGTCTCTTATAGACAGGCAAGTGCACGTAATTTGTCTTGGTCTATCAGGATTTACCTATCTGTCCCACAGTTAGCAGAGGGGAATGCAGCAAATTTCCAAAAGCTTCTATCCACCTTCTTTGGGACCCAACGGAAAGTTGGGAAAGGCTCTAAAGAAAAAACTCCTGCTAAAAAATGTAATTGTCTTGCCGTAAAACTCATGAAATTTAGAAACTACACAGGAGCTCAGAGTGATACGAGAGTATCTTTGTACAACACTCTAAAAACATGCCACTAAATACTTTCCATCTCTCTTGACCTTCTAACCTCTTTTTCTTTTTCTTAAATCTGATTTGGCCAAGTTTTTCAACAGAAGCAAAAGCTCAGAACGGGAATCACTGTTTTTAGGAACACAGACAATAGAAAATATCTTCTTGAGAACAAATGTCTTTTGAAACAAATTATTTTCTGCAATTTCATGAGACATCAGAGTTGGGTGACTACTTGTAGGGGAAATACAGGCAAAAAGACAATACAGTTTTGAAGAAACTCAGATGGTTTGGGGTTTTCTATGTTTCCGTAATATCTCTATAAAATGAAGCTATCATCAGAAATACTGTCAACCTCTTGGGAGAATAAAAACTACCACCCAGGTCAAACTGAAATTTGCAGAGTTTCAAACATATGTTCTTTTTTTAAGAATAAGTTGATATAACTCATTTAAAATATTTAACTCTCTCCCACAAAAGGAGAAATGATGCAACTACAAAGAAAAAAATTAATCAGCTGAGTATTCAGAAGACGCTACCAGCATATACTCTGAAAAGAAAAGGAGTTTTCCTCTATTCAATCTTCCCAAATGTAAAGCTTTTAAGAGAGTCCAGGAGGTTTCAGAACAAGTAGACTTTTATAGAGAGAATTAACTTCTGTATAAATATTTTTCACAGAGGAAGACCCCCTGAAAGCAGATGACCCTGACAGCCTCTATGTGCTCCCCTATTCCATACTGGGGATACGTACTCCTCTATTCAATACAAGCTCCTCCTTGCTGCCTCAACTTCTAACTTCACTTAATATGGCATTTCAGCCGCCAGTGCCCCCACGGTGTTATGGGTGTTTGAATTCATTCTCAGCGTATTTTAACCATGGATCCAGAGGCCATAGGAAGTTTGTTAAAGTATGTTTTCCCCTGCCCTTTCATATCACTGTTCTTTCCTTCTTTCACTGGTATTTAGACGGTCTGGTGTTCATCAGCATGCCCTCCTGGCCAGGCAGGCATCTGTTTCAGTTTCAAGTGGTCTGTGGGGAAAATCAAAGCTTTTATGTTCAAAAAGGCCAAATTATCACCTGAAGAGGGTGCCCAGATCAGAACATCTATATGCAGTAAATATGTGTGTTTCTAAATATCAGATTTTTGGACATGCAATAATCTACAAACAGAAGGGTGAAAGATTTATTCATACCACTTACTTCAAATAGTAACCCTACCAATCAAGTTTAAAAAAATTTCTTTTCAGATATAATTCTTTCCCAAAGGACTTGCTTTATATACATGGCACCCCTATGCTCTTCACTATACACCAAATGCAATTATAAGGCCAAATGTCATTATATCAACTTATTTTTATAGCTGTACAGAGATAATATCATGGTAAATAGTCAACTATCTCTTTCTCAGTTGCTAAAGATGCCACACTCCCAGAAGTGCACTGTCTCTGATACTTTTTCAAGGCCTCTTCTGTTGGATTTATTTGCTGCATTTGATTGATCTTTGATGAATGTGGGTTATGACAGTGAACTATTGTAATGCACTGTGTGTGGAAATCAGGTCAACACTGAGTTTATTTTACACCTTTAGTGACATATGAATGATTTACAAATTTTTCCTAAGCATCAGGACACTGTTTGATGCTGTTCCAAACTGTCCTGGACAGATACTACTCACATTTTTGAAATGCAAGAGCACTGTAGAAGTTTCCAGAAGCTCCAGCATTGCCTACAGACAAAGGCAGGTATGAGGACATTGCACTCAGCAGCACTGCCCAGAACTGGAAGGTTAGGTTAAGTGTGTAGACAGGCAAAGGAAGTTTATATTGATCATGCAGATCAAAACTTCCCAGTAGGACTCTTCCACCCCTTCAGTCAGGGCGGCTGGTGCAAGCTGGATTTTTCTGGCCTGAATTCAGAGGACAGGTTACCTAGTGAAAACGTGTGGAGTAAAAGCATTCAAAAAACTAGTGGTCAGCCTTCAGAATTTGTTCCTGCATCTCTATTGTGGCTAGTCTTTCCCCTTCCTCTTCTTCCCCACTATTTTTATTTCTCATTTCAGATCTCAGCCTTTTCACTGCATTAACTTTTCCTTTTTTTGGCAGTTGGTGGCTTGTGTTTATGTACAGGAGACAATATATAGCAAAGCATTCCTACATGCCAAACCTCACAGACTTGAAATGTGTGCCTAAACTGAAAAACACAAGAAATAAATTTGCAGAATTAAACTTTAAGTAATTTACCAGACCAGTTCCTCTAACTCCATCTTCATCATCCCTTCCTTTCAGCTGATACCAATCATTTACAATAATGCAAGTGAAATGAAAAATAAGTCTGTATTTATAAAATAAGCAAAACGAAAACGAAAATGAAAGATGAAACATGGAGTCATGGTGCACGGTGCAATTATGATCATTTCATTTTCTATTTCACTACGTGAAGGTTGCACACAGGGCTGATCTCTGCAAGTAGCTGTGAAGTAAAAATACAATTTTCAAGTATTTCTGCTCTGTCCGGGTAATAACTGAGTAAAAGGGGTACAAATCCCTTCTTGTTCACAATTTGACAACACCTGATAGAACAAGTTTCTCCATACTGCTACACTGAAAAAATAAAAATCAAAGCAATTTTCCTCTTAACTAAGAGCCCACACCACCATACAGCAGAGCTGGGAGATCTGGATCTTCTGCAGCCTACCTGCCCAAGTGGAATTTCTTCCCTTTATTCATATCTCCAGTGAGTGCTGGGGCTGCCACTATATTTAGCCAGCTCATGCAGGACTGGCTCCTGCGGCCTTCAAAAGGCATATCAGGTGCTGATGCCTATTTTTAAACAGGACATCTAAACTTCCCAAGTGTGGTGACCCATGAGTTTGGACATTCTGCTTTTAATCAAGTGAGTTAATTAACTACAGGGCTCTAAAGGAAAAAAAGGCATCAAAGAGGAAGAGCAGGCTACAATAAAGCAACTCAAGATCTGAGTGATAGGAGCTCCTCCTACTTCAAGCGCAACTATTCAGGGAAGGAATTTTTTTCCCCTCCCCTTATCTATGCCACTGAAACACAGGCAAGGCTTCTTCCTTCCTGCAAGAGGCTGACATCATCTTTTGTTCAAGAAAGTCTCTAGCACTGGTATTACTCTCAAATGAAAAGTTATTCAACAGACAAAGTTTGTTCCTAAATACCATGCCACCAGGAGAATCCTAAGAAAGTATTGAAATCCATGACTGAAAGTAACTACAAACCATTTTACAGACATTAACACATCCTTCTAAAATAAACATGAGAACTAGCCATGGTAGTGAGCAGTGATGGCAGGTGATAGGTTGGTACAGGAGGCAATGGAGGTTGAAAAATCTTTAATGTGTTTTCAAGAGACATGAAGTATGTCATGCAGAATTTAAAGAATTTGAGAGAGCCAATCACAGAACCCGGAACTTCTTATAACCTCACCTATTTTGTAGCCTTCAGCCAATAATGTTTCCAAAGCAAAGTGCCACAGTTATTACTTCTTCCTTATTCTCACTATACATATGGTGAAAAAGACATCCAATATTTTAAAACATTCTGAGAATAAATTTAAAAAAAACCCAACAACAACAACAAAAAACCAAAACAAAACAAAAAAAAAACCAACAACAAAAAACCACAAACCAAACCAGCTTTTCATTGTTCAGGTTATTTACACAAACGCAAACGCATGTCTTCCTACTGGCACACATCTCACTTCTAACACAGCAGAGCTGTTATTTTGAGCTGTGCGGCTGAGGAAAATGCAAGCATTTTCTGTCTGCTCAATCTAAAAAGCAGAAACAAAGAGATACGGGATAAGTCACAGTTCAGCACAAGGTTGAGAAGTACTGCAAGTGCTTATCCAGTTCTGTGACACACAGGCAAACACTGAAAACATAGAGAACATGATGATCAATGGCCAAAACCCCTCTATCTGCAGAAGAGAAGCACCCAGTGTTGATAGTGGGTGTCATGTTCTGCTCCTGCAAAGATAAGTCCTTGGTCCTCTGTTTTCTCTCTCTCTGACATGTGGACACACAAACACATTGTCCCTTAAACACCCACACTTAACAAAGTGCAACAGAGGCCAAGCTTCACAGGCAAAGGTTCCTAAATCTACCCCTTTTCAGATAGATGAGATTAATGCTTTCGTGTCAGCCTGCTGACATTCCAATTTGCTCTCCAGCTTAAAGGCCTTCCTTAAAGACCAAACTAAAGAAAGGACAGTCAGCAGCTTTCCCTTCTCCTTTTTCTGTCATCTGCTCTTCCCCATTCATACATATACATGTCCTCTCCCAGATTTTTACCACAGTGTTTCTTTTGTTAAGTTTCTCACTTCTCGGCCATTGGACATGGTCGGGTTTTCTTTCTCCCCTGAGAGACAGTGACAGTTTTGGACGCAGCAGTGACTTGCAGCACAGAGTGGACATGAGTCTATCCATGGAAACCTGATCCATCTCCTCTGGTTAAAATAGCACAACTAACTGTAAAATTTCAAAGCAGCTAGACACTGAGCAGCTAATCCTATCTCACTTACCTCCTGCTATATATTCAAAAATAACAGCGTTCTCCATGCTATAAGAAAATTCTCACCCCTGGTCTATATATATCAATACATATCAATAGCACCCAGAGGAGGCAGCCAGAGATGAGGTCTCATTCTGCCGTGAGCAACACACACGGCAGATCAGACATCCCTGCTCACGTGGCTTACCAGAAACAGTCCCAGTGTTAAAACTGACCTCACTGAAGTTTCTGTTTCTTTCCACTGATGAAAGGAGACAGCATGACTAGCTCAGATATCAACATTTACCTTGTAGACATCTAAAGTTAGCTGAGCTGAACTGAGCTCCAGACATGACAAGGAGCTCAGGGCACTGCACAGCGCCTCAGCAGCTGTGATGAGGGGTGCTGGTAAAGACAAAGGGTAACTAGAAATTAAATACAGATTCTGCATCTGAGGACTGTAAAATCTGGAAAATTTTCTATGCTCATTTTATTTAAATAAGATAACAAAACTGTTGTCAAATTAGAAATGAACATCCTATTTTCAGAAGCTGAAAGTCTTAGAATAAAGAAAACTGTGGCAATTTGTCTGAGTAGGTACTGCAGATTTTGACCTCAGCTTCACTGAGTTGAGATTTGAAACTTTTCCAGCTCAGTTATAATTCACAAAACTCTTCATAGCTCAAGTCATTAACAAATACAGAATAATTTTCTGTATCGTGTCATATGCAGCACATATGTTCTTGTCATTTGTTGTTACAGACAACATTCATGCCTCCAGTACCCTCTTTCTTGGTGCCGTGCTGTTATTCCCACTTATTTTCATTCCTGACCTTTAATGGCAATTTTGCAGGCAAATCACAGCATTATTTTCATTACTGCTTGACTCAGTATGCCTATTTGCTTAAAAAATGCTCATCTCCATTGCAATGAGGGCTGATTCTCCCAGACAGCTTTGCTGATATTGTTGTATGTTTAGTTTGTTTAATAGCCTAGTCCTCAGATACAAGTCATCAAGTCATTTTGGTCAGCCTCATTTCTAAGCAATCAAGTCAGCTGTTTAAACAATGTGCTTCCACTTCTCTTCAAGGTAAATTACTTCATTGGGAAACAGAGTATTGTTAGCAGCATCTGCTGTGGTTAAATTAAAGTCAAGAGTCAAATTCTCTCGCTGTTTTCCAAACACTGAGCAATTTTTTGAACTAACTAGATGACTGAAAATTTGTTAAATAATTTAGGAAGAAAAAATTTAATTGAAGTAAAATAAAGTGAAATAACTCTCACCCCTATCTGGTTAGAGATATGTTCAGGCACTACGTGTTTTCTGGCACATGCTGGCCTTGCAGTAGAATTCGGAGGCTTCCCCACCATTCACCATATCCTATAAAAACTAAAACCAAACAGGCTTTTCCATCCATCCCTCAAACTGATTTGAGCAGTCATTTACACCTGTCCCAGGGAAAGGAATATCAAACTGTGAACTTTAAAATAAGGGTGAACTCACACACATCTGGTAACTTGTAGAACTCTTTCAACCCCATTTTCTTCTGGCCAACAGCTCTTCTCAACATTCATGATACTCATTCATGGATCTGATTTAAAAGAGAACAGTTTCCTCTAACAAATTTAGTCATGGGAGAAGGCTGTAATAGGCAAATCTACACCTCAATTTGGCAGAATTTCTTCCTAACTGAAATTCATAAAACAGCAATTTTTTTTTCAACTTGCGAGTGCTTTTAAAGTTATGTTTTGAGTTTTTCTTTAATTGTGTGAATCATTCGAGCCATCAGATGTCCTCATTAAAAATCAGTAAGGAGAGAAACATATATGTTAAGGGCAAATTCTGGAAAACACAAAAGAAAATATTTTTCTTGTGTACTTTTAAAATGTTGGGCAACTTTGTATACAAATATCAAATTTATGGGATACTGAAATTGCAAAGGAATGTCTCCAAGTAGGTACAATCCTGAGCTCTCAGCTCGGGTGTCATTTAGGAGATGGACTCTTGGAAAACTTTGCCCTTTGGATAACTGTGTGGCCTCTTGCACTGGTAGTTACGATTCTTTCATGTGATATCGAATGGTATATGAGCAGATTTGGACAGTCAGCCCCAGTTCAACCTTAGGAAAGTGAGAATGGGTTTTTAAGCGAGGGCCAGATTGTATTTGGTTAGCAGGTTTTTAAAAGCATGTGTGTAAAAGGATACTGCTGCAAAGGAAGTAGCCCAGCTTCAACTCCCATTAACCCTTGACAGGTATGACTTAAAGCTGAAATCTCACACCTTCCCTGGTTTAGCTCTAAGTGCTCAGATATGTACATAGATAATTCTCAGATTCCCAGGGTTTATAGTTCCCAGCTCCATCTAATGAAGAAACATCCTCACAGTGTTTATTTTTTGAATGCGCTAGGAAGCCTCCCTGTTCTCAAGTCTCTGAACGCCCATTTCAGCCAGCTACCAATTCATGTCACACTGTAATGAGCATGAAATCAAACTATAAACCACACTTGGCCAAATTAGTATTAACAGAGACAGGGGAAGTAAAACAGGAATAAGGGAAACGCAGTTCACAGCTGTGCAGATCATGCAAGAACAAGATTACATTTTCTAACAAATGCCATAGAGATTAAGTCGTCAAAATAATTCTGGTAGGAAGGATGGTTAATTCCACTAAACAAATCTGATATATACAAAAGGAAATCTACTTCCTCTAAAATGGACAGAACATATGATATATTCAAGAATAGCTGTCCTGGCTGAGACAAGAGAAGTTTATGACCATAGTAATGCAGCTGATTACACAATTAGACAAACTTTGAAATTATTAGTTGCATTTTGGAAGTGTCTAAAAATCCAAATATTCCCACTCTAAACCCAAGTGCAAGATATATTCTGCCATACAAATTCTTAGGAGGTAAGAGACATAAGTAAACATAGTACTGGGAAAAAAGATCCAAAGGAAATGAACCTACTTATTTCCAGTCACAGAAAGATTCAGTAGAGAATTGAAAATAGTGTGGAAGTCCCTCCATCCCATCTCCTGCATGATGACCCTGAGGCTATACATAATTACAGAAGTATAATAAAATGTTCCATGTAATACTTGCTTTGTCATCCTTCTTGAATAGACACAGACACAATACCATGCCGTTTTAGCAATATTCAAAGAAAAGTTAAATTTTTATTCTTTCCCACATCTCTATATTGGATATTTCATGCCTGTGAGGAAGAGGGAGAAAAGGCAGACTCAGGTGTAGCTTTGGTGTGCTGGACCAATAATCTCTTATGGTATAACTTTGCCCTAGGACACAGAAGAAATTTTGCTGTTTTTCAGAGACCAAGACATGGAGAGAAAGAATAGACATGGAAGAGAATAAGGAATGTCCAAGACAGGTTGAGGTTAGAGGCTGAGCTGGAAAAAAGAAGAACTAGGAAAACTGAGGAGAGACAGAAAAGGAAAATACTGGTTAAAAGGAAAATACTGGTTAAAAGACCTAATATGGCTAAGCAAAGTATTAGTCCAGGGCTTTAGGAGAGGCTCTTCTTGCTACTAGACTCCCAAGGCAACTCCAGAGAAGCCTTTTCTTGCTCTGGCACATTTATCAATGACATGCCGATAACACCAGGCCGCTGTAAGAAACAGCCCTGCACTGAGTGCAGGCAGAAGCGAGCAGTGCCACAGGAGCTGAGGGATGGAGAGACCTGCTGAAATATTGCTGTGGGCAGTGCTGCACTGTGGTGGAGGGAAGGAACCAGAGAATGAAAAGCCTGGAGAAACAGGCCCGGCTCCAATTCATTCTCTCTCAATGGAAACTGGCAGTTCCCCTTAGTCCAAGTGCCGTACATGCATGCACTGGCCTGTTCTGACCACAGCTAGAGCCATTCAAAGAATATTTTCTTTGCCAGACAGTACCACTCTAATCATCCACACCACTCTGTTTCAGACTGTCATGTCAAATAACACTTAGACGCAATTATTATTAGTAGTAATAATCTCACCACCAATTTAATGTGAGTTTTTGCCTCAATGTGAACCTCACACTCCTTAGGATCAACAGAGAAAGTTAAACATTCAATAACCAGATTTCACACAAAACATAGATCTGCTGATGCACTCACTTTTCTCATCAATCACGTGCTAGACTTTGACAGGAAATGAGGAATGGTTTATTGCTTCCAAGAGCTGCATTCTCATCCCAAGGAGACATCCAATAAATACACCGATACATCTGTTATGCAAACACCTACTTTGTGGGAGGACAAGTGCTGTCCTTGTGTTTGGCCTCACATTCACCAAGTTCTATTCATTCTTAAAACATGCTCACCCCAAAAAAGTATCAATTATTAATGGCAAAGATATAAATAAGGATCAGACTTACTACAGGACAAACTAAGCACATAATACATTATCTGCATTTTGATGTTTAACTTGGGGTATGTGAAGAGAAGAATTAATGCAAGGTGAAAGAGATAAACCTTATATACAATACTGCCAATTTAGATGAAGCAAACATGCAAAACCAGACTATCAGCTCACAGGATGAGAGCTGAGCTATCTTTCTGCAGTCCCAGAAGCAAAAACTCTTCCCTGAAACATAATAAATAAAAGGGTTCAAAATCTGGGCAGTAGCAGAAGCCCCAAAGAGCTTCAGACTGCTAACTCCCTGCGGGAGTCTGCCAAGCCAGCTGAGGGAACGGTGTGGTTTCTCCTTGGTAAAACAGAAAACCAGAATTTGAGTAAAACACGCCACAGTCCCAACAAGTGCTGTCAGAGAAACAACGTGAAGAAAGAGCTGGACTCTGAAATGATGTTGGTGCTTGGACTGAGTTCCTGCCCCTGGAAGAACTGAAGGACTGTGACTCACATGGAGGGAAGTTAAAGTTAAGAGGGCAGGTTCACGAGCCAGATATAAGGGCAAATATCATCACTGAACATGACTGAAAGGTCCTCCAAGAGCTGAGCACTCTGAGTTGCCACTGTTTAGATAAAACAAGGCCACGGCTATGGTTTCCCAACAGAGCAGATTCCAGAGCTCATTTGAAGTTTCAGATTGGCCCAAACCAGGGACTCAAAGCCAAACTCAACACTCGAGAGAAAACTCACTTTCATCACACACACTGAAGCACAGCTGAACACCCTCGTAAATACCCAGGGGAGGCAATGGCCTGTCAGTGTCTCCCAGGCTAAGATCACCACGCAGAGCTGCTGGGCACCATTTGCTGCAAAGTGTTCACGCATGGCAGACCAGGTGTGATTCCTGTCTTCCCTGTCCGCTTCCCATCGAGCAGTCTGCCTCCAGCTCCCTCCACATGCTGAGCCACTGCACGCCCAGCAGCTGCAGCCCAAGCACAGCCACCCAACCTCTGTGCTGCCACTCCAGCAGCTTCTTGCTCCATGAGAAACCAGAAAGGTGACAGAAAAGAAAAATGAGAAGTAGAGGGTAAAAGAATGATCTGGGGAAAGGCAAATGCAGACGGAACAAAAATGATAATCCAGAAGAAGACATACCGCACAACAGGAAGGAACAAAAACAAGTTCAGAAGGCACAGAGTGGGATGAAAACCTTAGCATATATAAAGAGCTGAAAACGAAGATAAACAGCAACAAATACATTTTGCTACATAGGGCACTCCATAGAGATACAAAGGGGAAAAGTTTGCCTCTAATTAGAATTAACGATTTCCATTCACTTCCACAGTGTGTCAGCTTCCAAGTTTCTATCCTAGTTTCTCTTTCCCCACCTGTGCTAGGGAACAGCACTGGTGTGGAGGTTCAGCCACCTGCAGGGACCAGCCATGATCCGCGGGGTATCGGCCAGGGGGAACGGACAGGGCTGGCCCTGGGGAAAGGGTTTGTCACCTGCTGTCCCAGCAGGAAATGCCACAGTCCATTACACAGACCTCGGATACAACAACACAGTGCATTCATTTCTATTCTAAAGAAATTGCCATGTTCATTTGGACATGCCTATTAAGCCTTAAGAAAAATAAATTTGAGCAACTGCCAAATTTAAAGCCTTATGTTTGATAATAATTTTTTTTTCCCCCAAGAAGCATAATGGGCCTAATCCATATTGTGGGCAAATATCCTGTAAAATTTAATTAAAAGCCCAAAGCTGGCAAACAGTGATATTATGACACCAGAAATATAATAGTTTTGTGAGGTTTCAATACAATTCAAGTCACAGGTAGTTCACAGTCCATGAACCCCTTTGCAGTAACTACCTACTGTACTTTTTTGTACGTGTTACTCACTGGGGCTTAGTGCCCCCAAATGTTTCCTGGAGGAGGAGATGAAATAATTATCTTGGTGTACTTAGCCTTCACTAAACCAAAAAATATTTCTATTTCCACCCTTTGGGATTTCATACACCCTGAAGTTTGATGGTTAAAAGTGCCATACTAAGTACTAAGACAGATCATAAAAAAGGTTCAGGCTTTTCTCCAGGGAAATGTTATGCTGTGATCTCACTGTTTTCCCAGATAAATTTCATTGCATTGTTTCTTTTGCAGCAGTTTTAGACCCATGTGAATGCCATAGCCAATACCAGATGTGCCTCCATGCACTTGCAAGAGAGCTCTGAACAGAGAAAATCCAGGAGAGCTGGAGTTCTGCTTAATGAGAACAGCCCTGGGACAAAGCTTTAATAGTTTAACTAAAATTACATTCAAAACTTAATTAGCAGAAGCTCTGAACTCACAAGCCATGGCCCATGAGTTCTAATACACTAATTAGCTAAGACACCCTTTAAAGCCAAGTACAGCTAAACCTTCTTGAAGAGCTGTCACGTGAGTCCCTGGATCTGAGGCAACATTTGCTCTGCACATGGGAAGTTCAGCCTTATTTCATGACTGTGCTGATGCACGTACAATTATTGTAGTTCCCAATTACTCTGGGCAACAAACAAACTATAAAATGTTCATAGCATATAGTCCCACACACAAGGAAAGATCAAAGCAAACTTTAGATATGGGCTTTGAGCAACCTGGGCTAGTGGAAGGTGTCCCTGCCTGGGGCAGAAGGTCTGGAATGAGATGGTCTTGAATGACCCTTCCAGCCCAAACCATTCTATGACAATTCTGCAACTTACAGACAGTAACGTGAGCCAAGCAATTGGACAAGAATTTTCAAAACGTCACAAAAATTACATCTTAAAAAAGGATAAAAGTATTAGAAATAAAAATTCATTTCAAACATGCAAAAATTTGATGTTTCAGCAATTTTGAATGAAACATCACATTTTTTGAAATTAAGCTTTATGACACAGCTTGTCTATTTTGACAAATTATATTGTCTGGGAAATAAAATTTACCATAGGATTCTAAATCAGCCCTGGGTGGTCCCACTATCTTTAAGGGCATTATTTAAGCAAGATTGTTGATTTCAGTTGGAATTTCGGTTAACTCCAGATTTTGAGATATGAAGAAGTACTGCAGGTATTGCAGAACCTCACAAGGAATACATACAAATTTTTTTTAGGTAAAATTTTCCCTCCAAAACTAACTCTAGAAAAGGTTCAAAATACCTTTTCACTATGTTGATATAAACACGTGTATTTCAGCTCTTACCATTTCAACATGCCTTACACAGTGGAGAATGTGAAAGAAAATTTAATTTAGGGACATCAGGACAATTTGTATTTATTAAAGAGATTATCCGCCAGTCTTAAACAGAAAGAACAAAAGGAAATTTTACACTCCCGTGACAGATTTCCAATGAGTGAAATCCATAGTGCTTAATTTATTTACCTTTGAAGGACAAACAGAGACATTGCCAGGATTTGGATCTCTTGTGCCAGGGCATTTCAGTGGTTGAAACCTGATGCTTCTATGAACCAGTCATTAGTTTTCTTCCTCTGAGGCCTTATTTTTCCTGCCAGAAAGGTGTGTTTCTACATTTCAAGATAACTAACTTAGGCTAAAATTAGATGTAGTTTGCTACCCAATGATTAAGAAAAGAGGAACCTTTCAAACAGGAAAACAGGGAAACCTTCTCTTTCCCTGCCCCCCAAAGCAATCAAAACCCCTGCAGCATTATTGGGCTATTTTATTTTAATGGATCTTGGTCAGTTTATAAATGTGCTTATATGGCTGTCTGTAACCACAGGGAATAACCTTGAGAATCCAGAGGATTACTCCAGCCCTTTGCCTCGTTTTTTCTAACGCACATGTGGCACCCATGAAAGAGATAGAAGGTTTTTAAATATATGGCAAACTAGACAGTCACGCCCTGGCTGCTTGTGTGGCCAACCCTCGGGTAAAGCTGAGGCACCTTGTGCTCCTGCCTCGAGACAGCAGACACAACTCAGAACCCTGAATTTTAAAAATATTAACACTGCTGGAGTGACGTCCACCGTGAACATGCAGATTTGCACCCAGATAATACAAACTCGCAAACTTTGATTAGGGACAAATGCAGTGTGCTGCAGTAAGTCTGCACACACATCTGAAAACTGGGGCCCTGATACCAAATCTGATCAGAGACCCTTTCAGTCTAACTCAACACGTGGAACAACATCTCACCCACACCTGTGAGATGGACACTGGGCACTCATTCTGCTGTCACCAAACACTGCCAAGAGTGGCAGGCAAACATCAAATATTACACATTGCAACAATCCTGTCTTGTGATGACTACTGTTTTACATGTGGAACTGCATAAAACTCACACTGACACAAATCCATAGCTAATAGCTATTAGGGTGCTTACTATCTACATGAAGTGTCCTTCTTTTCAGCTTTATATAATGTACACGAGATCCACAAAACATCAAGGGAAATCTTAACCAGGAGTGCAGAAAAACTTACTCCCAACAGGTTGAAACTAATAACAAAATAAAAAAAGAGAGAGGAGTACATCAAAGTACAGTATTTAGTTCTGCTTGTGTGTGTAAAGCACTAAGTCTTCCCTTGAGGATACAGAGTTGTGATGTTTGCTCCTGCACTGTGCTGCCTTCGTTAAACCCATAGAAAGAGTTCAGGCCTCATGATAACTTTGCAACTGCTGATCCAGTAAGCTGCTTAAAAAGACTCTTGATCTCTCAAAGCAAATTTTTTACTTCCAGTTTCAAGTTACATTCCCTATTTCAAGTGACTAAAAAAAGAAGAATCAAGGGGAAATTTTTTTTTTAAATGAAGAAAAATTAAAATGAGCGATGCAAGCTTTCCATAGAAATCAGCCAGCAAGGATTCAAGAGCACACTATTCAGATTTCTGTCCAGACTGTTCAAGGTAATAGGTTGGCAGCAAAATGAGGTTAATCTTCCCCCTTTCTCCTGTAAGTAAATGAAGAAAGGAGTCTAGCTGGATCTGCTACACAAAAATGAATTTCCATTGCAGCCACAGCACTGACTGCTACTCTGTAGTTGTAAGGAAATGCTTCATGTCACATGGGCAGGAAGAGAAACCCACGGAGAAAGAAAACTCATGAAGTTCATCATCCTGCCTTCCAAATCTTCTTTAGTCCCAAAGGAGAGACAACGCAATCTAGAATTGGGTTAGACTTTCCATCAACTCTCAAGACAGACTGTCCCAGCCAAGAGGGGGCAGAGGAGCTGGGGAGCTCTCAGGAGCCCAGGCTGGGATCCGAGCACCTCTCAGCCACAAATGTATCCTGGCTTCCTCCTGTTTCACAAAATAATTCACAGAAATGAAGTTCAGCAGGAAGATACCTAAGATATTTTTACTCTTTTCATGTTAAGTTTCCAATGAATTTCCCACAGATGGAGAAAATCTGATCCTGTGCCCTGAATCTCCAGCCTGTAGAACTGTTTGCTCTGTAGACTGTCATGGACACATTAAATGCAAAGTGAATTTATCAGTGGCTTTTATTTCTAGTAAGTATCTGGTCCAAAAAAAAAAAAAACCAAAAAAAAAAAAAAAAAAAAACAAAAAAAACAAACAAAAACCAAACCAACAAACCTTTAGAGGATCATTAAGACACAAAAATGTGTACCTAAACATGCAGAGCAGTCACTATGCTTTATTTCTACTTGTGAAACGAGACAGGTTGAATCACAGAATCTGTGTGTCCTCTCAGGTTCCAGTATTCCTTCCCATCCCAGGTGAACAATGAACGAGCTGCTCTATAACAGTGATGCCCTTGAAGGCCCTCTAGCAATTTTATTTGTGCAATTTAGACTTCACTTTAGTTACTTTCAATGAGACAGGGTTCAAACAATACCAGTTCTTATTGCCAGCTATCTCGTTCCTGCACATTATTTGACGAACAGCACTGCTTCCTAATAACCATATTTGCTTTGTAATTACTGCAGCTAGAGTTTGCAAAAATTGCACAAGTTGTATAAGCAAGGATGAGACATAAAAGCCTCAGGAACATTGAAACAGATCTCTCCTTTTCACACATCCACTCTCAAAGTGTTTGTGTAAACACAAAAGAAATTGGCTCATTTTCCTTTTATTTAGGCCACAGAAGACCAGGAGGTGGCAACATTTGGATACTACTCTGGTGCTGAAATCTTGAACATCTGGTAGAAAAAAAAATACTATAAATAAAATATATAGATGATTGAAGTCAATGGGAGCTGCACATGCATCCAAGAACTTTATTTGGCCCATAAAATGGAAAACCAGCATCAGCTAAAACCACAACAGAAATGGATATAATTTGTCAGGTCCAAATGCAAGAATACAAATGGAAATGACAGAGACAGAACACTAAAGCCTCAAAGAGGATCTGCAATAGACATCAAAATACTTACAGAAATTACAGAGAAACACACTTGAAAATAAATAATTGAGGCCTGCTAATATAATTAGTTCCTCCAGTGCAGGAAAGGTAGAATAGAGTGCAGAAGACGGGATGTGGAAAAAAAGGAGTTTTATCACAAGTAGCATGCTTCTGCTTACCAAAAACAAACAAACAAACAAACAAACAAAAAAAAAAACAAAAAAAAACAAAAAAAAATCCAGTTAATGGTAACTTTCTACAGCCACCTCTTTCCTCCCTAACCAGCACATGCCCTCACCAGGAACAATTTCATACCAAAGCCAGTTGTATTTATGCTGTGCACAAATCCAGCAGGTTATTGTGCCAGGTAGTTTAACTAGTGATGTCCCTGTGATTGTGACAGCCAAGTGCTTTTACAAAAAATATGACTTACAAAACACACAGCATGCAGAATGAATCAATAATTGAGCAAATCTGCTCTCTCATGAAGAGTTTTCAAACTTCTGTGTGAGGTAAAGCAAAAAAGAGTCCTTGGGCAATCAGTTCACCACTGAATTTTATGCAGAGAGGCTTATTCTTGGGTTGTATTTTTGAAAGCAGTGGTTGGTAGAAACAAACATATCTGTCTTCTTGCCAGAGCTTGATGAGCTCTCTCCTGTTGGAGAAAAGGATGTCCCTGCAAAAACCAGGCCGAATTAGGCTTTCCTGGAAAATGGAGATGTAGGGAGTGACCACTTCAGAGCTTGTGTTATCAAGTGTCGTGCCAACACTGAAGTCTCAAGACAAGTGCTATTTCACTTCAGAAATGTTTAGCAATTATTCTTCTCCATTTGGATCTCAAAATTTCTCTGGATACAAGATGACAGTGTCTGCCCACCACTCTGCCAGACTGTCAAAGAGCTAAGCCTTTCTATTACGTGACTCTCAACGCTGATGCACACAATATTTTGGCTTCAGTCCCTCTTTCAAGAAGACATTCTTACAGGTACCAGGCTCTCCTTTTTCTTGTATAAGGGCCTGTGATCTAGAAAGAAAGACATTTGCTGAGATTTATATTCCCTTTCTGTTTTTCTGAAGCTTTTGGTATTCTGTCTTTATCCTTCATGCCTGATGATTTGAATATCACTGTTCTGACAGACACATCATTTCCCTTCTTAAAAGTGTTTCTATTACTCTTTCGACTTCGAACTGATCATCATTCTGATTTAAATGCATCAGTTCAACTAACAAGTTGTCTAAAAAGATAATCAAGACTCATTCTCCTACATTTTCTTGTCACTTGCTAGCCTATAATACTCAAGGGCTTCTATTCCAAAATCTCTTTGAATTACACCTCCTCATTCACTTCTGGAAGACTCAAGGTTGGATTAAACTTCTCATGTTCCTTCCTGTTACAATCTCAAAAGGACTCTTTTTTGTCTTGCATTACTTTCTTTCCATTCTTCGTATACTTGTTTGCCATTTGCATTTCAGTAGCACTTGGAGGTCCCAGCGAAAGTGCAGGAACAGGTTTGCACATGACAGCGCTGAATAGAGGGGCTCTGCCCCGGGAGTGAGAAATGGAAAAAACAAATAAAGGATCATTATCTTTGTGGGAAGGACGAAGAAACAGAATACAGAAACTTGTCCAAGCTTACAAGGAAGTCTCTGAAAGATCCAGAAAGAGAGGTCAGAGATCCTAGAGCTGAAAGGCTCCCCACCTCCTCTCTCTGATATTCTCTTTCCAAGGGCACTGTGCCCATCTGGTCTATTCAATTATGCAATACCAACATATAAATGGCTGTCATTTCACATTTGCAGCATCCAAAATCCATTTTTCCAACTGCCAAAGAGGGAATTGCAGTAGACCAAAAGTAATCAATTTGGAGAAACGAGTGGAAGAAGTAAACCGGAGTGGATGATCCCCATTTCCATTCAGCAGCACCTCAAGGGACTGAGTGGACTAAAATGACAGTCCAAGAAATTTGATATTAAATATTAAATGAAGAAAACACATGCTTTGAAGAACACAACATCGCTTCTAAGCAAAGAAGGGATATTATTTTTCCATAAAAATACATTTATTGCTAAATGTCTTATATTAAAAAAAATATTTTTAAAAAAATAAAATTCTACAAGAACCGCAGCCTGGAGCATATAATGGTTTATGCAACAAATACTTGTGAAATGCCTACTTAAAAAGTTAAACCCCCTGGAGGGCTTGTGAATCTTTTAGTTGTAATGTACCCCTGGAGGATTTTATTTTGTATCCGCCTAGCCTAAAGTTAAAGAGCACTTTTTGAACATGTTTGCTTTACTTGAAGCTAAAATCTGGGTTACTTGGGGGAGGGCAATGGAGAGTCTAATAAATCTTACTATATACTTCTTGGCAAGAAAACTACTTACTGGTGTCATGAAGAAACAACTTTACTGCTCTCTGAAGAAATATTGGTTTCAGAAGTTACTATTGTATTCAAGTCACATGGAAGCTACATTAAATCAAGTTGTGAAATATACTTTGTAATATGTGTTAAAGAAAAAAAAAAGTTAAATCCTGAAACAGATTCTGACATATTAAAAATGGAAGAAAAAAAGGGGGGAAAAAAAGAAAGTTTCTAAGGCTTCCATAAATTTTGAAGGAGGAAGTTTAAAACTTGGGTGTTCCTCTCCATAAGTCACATTCCACAAGGAAACAGCTTGATTTTATGTATATAACTTTACCATGCAAATTTCAGTGGGTTTTTTTTTTTTTAAGCTTCTATTTTCACCATTAAAAATTATCTATTTCTAAGCACAGGAAGCACAAAGAGTGAGCCCACTTGCTCTGAGAACACCAGCTAGAGAATGTTTTTTTTACTCTTATTTGAGAAAGTGCCCTAGCTCTTGGCTCACAACACTCCCAGTTCCTTTCTTCCCCAAACACTGCATCCACAAATGGATCAGCTAATTAATCTAGACATAATTAATTAAGGCCACCAGCAGCAGAACAAAATTGCTTTGCCAGTTGCCTATGTATCTGGATGTGCTCCCATATGCTGCCCAGAGGAAAAAATCGAGAGGCCCAAACTTTACATAAAATCAACTGTAAAAACAATAAAGTGAATTTAGGCATTCTGAGAGAAGGCAGATTGAGGAGTCAATTTATCCTCAGAACAGGCTCAGCTCAGACAAGAGCAAGGTTATGTTCTTCCATGGTGCCACATTCAATTCTGCCCTTGAGGGACCTTCAGTACAAAGCAAACAAGCTCAATTCCAGGTCCCTGAATTCCTGTGCTTTCTGTTTGAGGATGCCTACAGGAAAGTGAAGTGAGAGCAGGTGCCACAACTGTCCTCCTATGGCTTATTTGGTAGACTGTTAACAAAACATGCTGTCTTGGAAGTATTTGCAGCTATATAACTAGTTTCTAGTTCTCCTTCCTCATATTACTTGTTCTGAGCTAAAGAAGTTAACACAGTAAAATCAAGACAATAATTTAAAAAACAAAAACTCTGCACATGAGCTAGACTCTGATCCTTGCAGTCTACATTTCTTAATTCCAAAATACACTTCCTTTCCCAAGCCTGGATATAGCAGATACAGCCTGAGTCACATCATAAAACCTTTGTCTTGCTAATCCTCTGTTGAATGTAAAATATATTTGCGAAATTATGGTCAATTAGACCAAATTTGTCAGGTTTTGGTTGACTTTTTAAGAACATGATGCTAATGGTACAGAAAATTACTTCTCCCGCTGCTAAAATGAATGCACTTCTAGGCCAGAATTTGAACCAACAGCTCCTAAAAGGTGCAGAACAATATTGCAAATGAGGGTCCTTTTCCTCAATGTAACCAGATTCAAAGCCCTATACAGAATATTTTCAATGCATACTTTCCACAGGGCAATGTATACTTTCCACACAAAAAAGCTGTAAGATTGTTTCTCAATTTAGCTTTATCTTTTGCTTCCTCCCTCACCATTCCCATGGCACTGCGGACAACAAAAAGAAGAGGGTTAAAAAGAAAAAAAAAACAGAAAAAAACCCCAAAACTCTCAACACCTCAATTTCTGCCTTTCAAAATATCTCAATCCTGATTTATCTGACAGTTAAACTCCTTCGCTGGCTATTGATAATTGAAATTAAGCAAGCGGCATATTTTTAAAGCTTAAAATTCCAGAGTAAACTTTTTTGGAACCTCAGAATAATTGTCTCAACTCTGCAAATTAGAATGAATATTTAATGTTACACTGCTACCACCACAAAAGGCCTACTTCTTTTGATAAAGACACTGATTTATCTCAAAGTGTCCTGGGAGGTTGAGGCTGAAATATTGCAAGAGAAGCTGGCTTGGATCTAGGTTTCAAAAATGACAAAAAAATTATCAACCCTCAGTTCTTAACTGCTTCACATTAGTCTTCAAAGTTAAAAGGGGGATTAGAAACATCACTAAGCAAAGCAAGAAAATACCAGACATGCTGGATTTCCAGCACTGTCCAATTTCATCTCCTAATTATTTAAAATGCAAGCTGCCAAGTGCACCAACCATTATGACAACAAAAATCTGATCCAACTTTGCAACAACAACAAAAAAATGTTTATCGGAGAAGGTCTAAACCACAGACTCATTTTGTAAACTTGGAAGCAATTCCAGAGCTAGTGCCATACATCTCAAAGGAAAAGATAAACCTTCACTCACATTTTTATGTAACAACAAATGGATCAGCAGTCTCCATGCAAAAAAAAAAAAAAATTAAAATCCTTCATAGTTGAAGCCACAAGACTTCAACAACAACTCCTTCTTATCAGGGATATTTCCACTAACATAAGTGCAAGTAAAACTCTTGGCAGAAGTGTCCTGAGTCGTGCGTGTCAAGAGCAGGGAGCGAGGAGCAAAGCTGGCTCCAAAGGGCTCTGAGCACTCACTTGCTCCTTACAAGAAAGGAAACCTTCTGCCTGGTTCAGCAAGGGTCTTGCAGGACAAGGGTTTTGTCCCCTTCCAAATCATCTCTGGTTTCCAAAAGCTTTGCGTAGAAATTGAAGCCAAGTGGCACCTGAGAGCTACAGACTGAATAGCGATCTGAAGACTTAAACAACTCATGTGAGAATGAGTCGCAGGCAAACTCATTTGAAGCTGGAGGGAAATTTCACGTTCTTACCCACCCCTCACATTTTTTCAAATGCTTCTGGAGGATGAGCTGGCTCAACAGATCCGAAAGGAAAATGGTGTCCTTCAATAACAGGCTGCTGTTCCAAATTCAGCCCAGTCCGATGGTGGCTGAAGGCTATTATCCAACGGCGGCCAATGGTGAATGAAATAGGGATTTCCCTTCCAGTTCCTGCTCAGTGAGTGCCTGCAACACACTTCTGGCAGTGTGAGCACACAGGCCAAGCCCTGGCTCTCCAAGCCATGACCAAGGTGTGCTGGAAGGGCAAGACAGTGGCTTACACCTGTTTTGTGGCAAAGGACTTCATTGAACCAGGGCTGTTAAATATCAACCAGGAGTGAGCTTGTGTTTTTAAAAACAAGATGAAGAGGAGAATTTTACATACATGACTTTTGCCTGATTAATTCCAGCAATGGGAGATATAGCTAGTGTGTTTACACTATATAAATTATTATTGCATCAAATTAAACTCAAAACAACTCTTAAATTTTGTTTGAAGCTAGAAGCTGTAGGACCTTGCCATCTGATACAGCTCTGCTATCGTGGCTTATGGAGCAAATGACTAAGCTATGAAATTTTACTGGATGAACCTCAGCGAAGTGCTTCAGGCTAGTTTCTCAACATTAGGACATCTGAGAGTATGGCTACATGGCAGGCATTCCACAGTAATAGCTCGTGTCAACACTTCCACTGGGGTAAATAAAGGCATAAGCTGCTTCAAATTACCTTGTATTTGCTGTGGGGTATAAGGGAATGCAGACAGAACTCCATGGAGCAGCCAGTTATTGGCGTGTCCACCACCTCACCTACCCAGAGACCATCTGCCCCAAAACTGCACCCAAATTCCCATATCAGCCGCCAAGACACTAGATCCTGAGATCTCCACCCTAACCAGGCACTGTTTGCTCCATGGATACGATGAGATGAGGGGGGTTTAACTCTGCCAGCACTGCCATTCCATTCCATGCCTGGCTGCCAAAACATCCTCAATGCAGACAAGCTATTTTAAGCTTCCTCTGACACTGGCTCTCCCTGTGTGCTTAAAGGGAATGGCAAACCACCTTCCAAAAGAACAGCCCCGAGGAGAAACCAAATAATCAGCAACATGTGTTTTGGTACAGAAAGGTGCAGAGAACATGGCTTTCCCTTTCCAGGCACACAAAGGAAAAGCCTTGGAAAAGCAGGGAACTAGATACTGTTTTCTCAGCGATATTTAGTCTAACTCAGCCTCCACCTACATTCACTTTTGCACTGAAAGAAACACGCTGTGTAAACTCCTTAACATTTTTTCCTATATATCCTATCCAGTATCTTCACTCAAGAGTATTCAAAAATGCTGAAAAATGGGAGCATCTCCCCAAGTTATTCTACAGTAGGAAGTGTCTCCCGAGCCACAAGAGTAAAAATCACGTTTTCCAAAACTGTGTTTTCACTTATGTGTTATTGGTGACAATGTTATTGATGACCCAGTAACAAAGAGAATAAACCCCACATTGTCAAGGCTGTGACTATATAAATATGCATACATTTAGGAAAAGGGCAAATTTGAAACAAGTATTTCAATAATGAGTGTTACAAAATAGTACTTTTCCTCCTAAATGCATGGATAAAGAACCTTTTGCTAGTCTCTGAATTTGCCTTTCACAGCTACATCATCAAGCAATGTCTTACCCAATAAAAATATTTCTGCAGAATTTAATAACTACATCTATAGCACATTGTCTGAGATTCAAAAGCCTTGGAAATTAAAATATGGCAAGAGCAGAATTTATGACAACTCTGTGAAGTAATGTCAATGCATACGCTCCCTCTTAATGTCATGATTAATTTACTGTTAGGACTATATTGTAACAAACTTATGTTTAAGTTACTGGTTCTCCCCCAAACAATGCCCACCCACAAAAGCCAAGCTGTTGGTCCCTGTGCCTGCTGAGCTGTTTTCTGCCTACTGAATGATGGCAACCAGAATAAAAGTCAACAATTCTCAGATGTGTTAAAAGCTTCAAGCTCTTTGCAGCACTCCCCATAAGCCATAAGCAAATGTGATATTGCAAAATGGCTTGTCATCACCCTCTTCCTGCCCTTCCCAACACATATATTCCTCATGAAGTGATCTTTTCTCTCCAACAGCACCTTTGAGATACTGAAACATTACTGCTCTATTATAGGAAATAGCAGGCGAAGATGTCTGCTCTTACACAAACAATTCTATTTATGAATTGAAAACAACTTCCAGGGCTGGCCTTTCCAATATATTTATTATTTCAAGGATCATTAATCTTTATAAAGGACAGAGCTCTGAGTTATAACAAACTGCTGTCAGCATAAACTGCTAAAGCCATGCCTAAAGTAACAACACTTTTATGTTGAATGGTATCATGTACAAGATATTCATTGAAAGGGAGAAAAATCCCATAAATCTCAATTTTGCTGTCATAGATGCACACAATTATTCTATATTTTCAGTAGAAGAAAGAGAAATGGGCAGAGTTCAATGAACTCAACTTTGAAGACCCTTTTCCACTGCATCCTTGAGAAAGGTAAGAGATGTAAACTGTGTAGCTTTAACAATTCTGAGTGGAACTAAAACCTGCACCATTTCCAATTACTTCACATTCAAACAGACCTCTACTGCCTTGTCTTTACACCCAATTTTTCCCAAGTCCTACTATTATTCCTCATCATCCTCCTTCACAGTTCTAAATAAACTTTTTTAGGCATCAAAAAACATACACTAAATTCTCATTCAGTCTTTACTTCAGTATTTATTGGCATGTTCACATATGGAAAGAGATTGCAATAGGTATCTCAGAATAGCTGCTATGCAAACACTCTGTATCACAATAAAAATCTGCCCAAGTAAGCACATAAATTACTGATAAATAGAAGTACTTTTTATTCTTTCATTCTCTGTCTATAACAAAGGGTCTTAGCAGCTTCCCTACACAAACAAGCAGAAAATAATTTGCCCTTTCAGTCTTCCAGGTTCAGCCACCCTTAGCTCTTCTGTGAATTTCTTCAAGCTTGCCCATTATCTTTGAGGTTTTGGTTTTTTTTCTGGGAACAAAAGGATATTATAATGGTGGCAGACAACCATATATTGCACACTGCCTGTGCACACTACCAGGCTTGGAGTGGCCTCAGCAGCTACGCTGAAATACACATCAAGTTCCACACACACACTTGTACCCACAGACCCAACAGGGCCAAGATGAGCATTTGCAATTTCAACAGGGAACGAGAGAGAGGGCAGAGTAAAAATACTTTAGATCCACTCTGGTTTCTGAAGAAGCGATGTCCCCTGCAATACTCCAAAAGGAGCAGCAAGTAACAACTCAGCCAGGGTTGTAGCCTGCGCTCATTGAAATTTCCTACTGATTTTCAATAATTCCCTAATGAGGGGAGCAAAAGTCAGCAAAAAGAAAAGGATTTCTCCAAAGGACACATTCAAATGCTTCTAAACAAGTGATTAGTTTCAGTTCTGACCTCTTTGGTATCAACTGGAACTTTGCCTGAGAAAATGGTTTCGGGTCTCTGCCCACTGGTTTGTTTGTGCAGTGGTACAGGAAATATGTAAATAGATTAAATTTACAACAAAGTGTCAAGCATTTGAGATCGCTGGTTCTGTAATGTTCTCTGCTACACGATTCTAACAGCCAGAGCCTGGCTCTGCGGCAGTCAGCACTAAAACCCCTCTGAAAGCAGACACCCTGCGGTGTCCCAGGGACTCTCGTGCCACCATCCCAGGACCATCACACGTGTTCACACATTATCGGCCTCTGCTCAGGGCGAAGCCAGGCTGATATTACATTAAGAGCCACAGATACAATGGGTGACAGCCCAGGGGATAGCGTGTTCCGTGCCCAGCTGATTTGTCCTGTTCACTTTTGGGTAAGTGATTGTCACTGCCATTCATAAATCATGTCTTCTGATGAGAATTCAGATTTGGAGCCCTAGCCTCCCACTCTACAAACACACTGCTGAGTCAGACCCAGCTGAACAGATCTGAGCAGACAGCTTTTACCCATCATGAGAGTTTCTCTAAAGGTTCTGCTTACTGCAGGACCTAATCTTTAGTGTTCCTCTTCCCTGCTTAAAGTTCTCCAAAACCAAGGATATTCATTGTTTATTTTAATCCTTTCCCATCTAACAATTAACTTCAACTAACTGAGTAATAAATGTATCAAACTATCAAACTGAAACAAAGAAAGAAAAGCCTTCCTAAAAATACAGCATGATAGGACATTTACTTTCTTCTAAGAACATATAAGATTTCACTTCAAGAGAAATTATGAGAGAAGTATTATTTTTAATAGAAAATTAGCGCTATATTTTCAGCTCTATTAGACCTAGTCAAGTTGTCCTTCTTTGCCTGAATATTCAGAATTTGCCCAGTAAAAGAAAGGATTTTACTCCAGCAGAAAGAAATATTTTCTAAAACAAAGACATGCTGAAAAAGGGAGACTTGCACTACCAGCAGAGAACATCTCTCAAGCCACATGGGTGAATTTTAACATTTATATCCCTGCTAACTAGACACAGGCTCAAACCAAAACCACAAATATGGGGAAAGTCTGAACTCAGATCTGAATTTTATAGCTCACACCCCAACTCCTCTCTCAACAATGGTTGGAAAATGCTTTTCAAAACTCCCACAATATTTTTTCCATACACAGGAAATCGGTTTAACAGTGCATCTTTGGGGATTAGCTTTGTTTAGCTGTCCAAGCCTTTGATTCAAAGCCTGTAGATAGTATTGCTTTAGTTGCTACACAGAAACAGACATATTTCCTGATGGGATACCTCCCTTGCTCACATGGTCATTCACCTTAATCCCTGCTAACTTTATAGGATGCTACAGTGCAGATATTGGCTGCAAACGAAGTCCTTTATACAAGTTTCTTGGCCTTCCTCTATTCACAGCATGAAAATGATGAAGATAAATATACTGCTGAAGCATGGGAATTGGGAAGTTGGATAAAAAGTATTACATTCTTACAGAGGAATTCTTCATTTCTAGACAACATAAAGCAGCTCCTGAGGATGAATTTACTGCTTTTCTGCTTCAGCATAGTGGGCTGTATTATGACCCTATAATCCACTGCGAGCAAGGCAGCAGCTGAGAGCGGCACTGCCCTGGAGCTGTCTGAGAGATGACACTGAATCACAGTTTCCTTTCCAATTTCCACTCTGCCTCAAGGAAGGCAGCAAGCACTGCCTCTGCACTGTCCTCTTCCCAAAATGATTCTGCTCATAAGCTGGGCTATGCTCCACTGTCTTTCCACTCACAACCAGGAAAGTAAGGAAGTCGGAGATTTGAGGAGAAATTCTTTAAGCTCCAAAAATAGGTACATGCTACACATGTTTTTTGTTACATCTGTACAGTGGTTATGGTAGAGTCAGGTATGGTTATTCAGTAGATACTGTGTGTCCTTGCCTCAAATGTTAGTCTGGTGTGCTAGACAACACATGATTGAAAAGGATTCTTGGTGCTCCACACCAAAAGCACACCCTGCTAGTTAGACCACCAGAAGGCTTTGTTTCTGCCCCAAGATTTAGCTTCTGAACAATGTAGCATTTAAATCAAGTGAAGGGAAAGGCAGTAGCTGTTAAAATAGAAGCATCTAACACATACAGTGTTGAGGGAAAGAAAGAAGCACAGGGCAGCTACTAGGAGAATGTGATCTGTGGACAGCAGGTGGCAAAGAAAACTTTCAGTGTCCAAAGGCAGAGGGGAAAATTCCCCAAAAACAACAACAAATGCCTGTATCCAACACACAGACTAAAGTACCCGTATTCCAGCCAGACTGACCAAATTCTCCAAAACCACAGAGCTGCTAGATTAAAACCATCCTTACGATTCAATATTCAGAGAAATCATCCTTAAATACATAATAATAGGGTTTGAGATGCCATAAAATCCTCTTTAGGCAGGCAGAATATTTCTGAATTCTCTACATATTTACAAGGAGTGGGGAGCAGGGAAGCTCCAGACTGAGATGTGCCTGGCTGCAGCACACAGCTCTGGGGGTGTGCTCACTGCTGCCAGGCTGACAGGACAATAAGTGCCTCTTCAGCACCATATATTTAACTGTGCTCTCTATTGTTTAAAAGAACAAATGACATTTGAAGCAGAGAATTTCACAACACCAAGTAAAAAAGCTTGGGAGTACCCATCACTAACCATCAGTCACCATTTCTAAACATGACCGTGGGTGATGCATCACAGCCAGCACCAAAGGAGGAGGGAAGAGGTGTTAATTAACCTGGAAACCTGCTCCACTTTGTGCTCCACATAGCACAAAGGCCCACCGGAATCGGAGGCATAGTTCACCCTCATTATAAGGCTCTCCATTACAAAGCCGGTGCAAAGAAAAGCCTACTGCTTTGGCTCACCACCCCACTTCAGTTCTTTGTAAACATTTTGACATGCATTTCACTCATGTACAAACTCTGCTGCTCCAGAGAATAACCTTCACGAGAGGGCAATTTCATTCAAAATTCAAACACCAGAAAAAAACTCATCTCCTTGCAAAGCCTCCAGTCTAACTGGTGCATCAGAGCTTGTCTCCAGCCAAACTCTGACCTTTTCCTTCCCCCTTTAGTTATATCTGTGTAGTCCATTTCATTTAGTAATAGTGGTGAAAGTCTGGCACTCTCCTTATGCTGTATTATTATTATGTATTAATCACCTATTATGATTTATACATATGCCAGCCATATGCTCTGTCCCTTCATTCCTATTAATCTTACCCTGACTTTATAGGCATCACCAAGAGCAAGGCACAACAATAAGCAGGAAGTCCACATCATTTGAATGCAGATATCCTTGGAGAGGCCTCTATGAGAGTGGGGATTCACCTCATATATGACAAACCTCTCACCACCTTCTACAACCTCATCCAAAGTCTTGTTCAGATGAGTGAGAAGTAAAATGTCTTTTCTCTCTATATGTCAGAACTGCTTTGATTAATACAAACTTTTTAGAATTAGACTTCTTGAGCCACTGGATTGTAAAAAGAGCTGGACAGTTCAGAAAGGCCCCTTCCTGAAATGTTTTAGGAAGATTACTGTAGATCAAACGAAACAATGTTTGAGGTTGGGTTATTTTGCAAGGGGAGATTATATAAACTTCAAGGAGAATTCAAACATTCTTTTTCATTCTTACTTTGCTCAGGAAAGTAGGTGATAAATACCTGGCTTGTTCATAAAAACATAGCAATGAATTAAGAGCACAGCCGCCACTGAAGTTCTATGAACTACAAATATCTCTCCAGTGGGGAAGTGGGAAAAAGTGGATGAAACCAGCAGGTTCTAAGAGAAGACAAATGAGACTAAGGAATGGCAAGTGTTTAGCTATTTTATGTCTCTGTGAAGATCTGAGAAACTTTAGAAAGGATACAGAGCTGAAGCTAGGATCTGGACTAGAATGCATGGCTCCTGGACCTCACTCTTAAGCCATAAATTCAGAGTTTCAGAGTCCAGGTAGCAGCACAGCAGTGGCTCTCCATCCCTGGCCACCCACATCACAAACACCTCCCAGCTCCACACCCCAGCCACCAGACCAGACTTCTAATCTCAGATGACTTCAAAGCCTACCTACCTCGTGATCCAGGGAGCTTAAGAAAGTTGTGTTTAACGTATTACCTTATCTCCTTAAGTGCAACGGGGCTGACATCCTACCCATGAAAATCCCAACCACTGAGTAGAGACCCGAGGGCAGCACCAGTTAGGAAAGGCACATCCTGTTATCAGAGCCTGTGTCTGAGCCACAGGGAGCTTTAACCTTGCAGGGATCTTTCTGCCATACACACCTGAATATGCAATAGGGTCCAGCACCACGTGGAAATGGATAAACCTAACAAGTGCTGCACCAGGACATGCAGCTCCTAGCAGACTGAGCTGCTAGAGATTTCAGCCACAAGATGAAAATACAAACAAAAATTGGTTTATGGCTGAAGCAAAAAGGATTGAGGGCAGAGCCTGGATATCCCATTTGTGCTGGCTGGACTTCTGATGTGCCCATTCTCACCTCTTCCTCTTAGGAACTAAGCCAATGATTTTGTTATATCATCTGCATGCAATACCAAATGAACCCCCATTTTGCCCTTTCCATCCTTTACCAAGCCTGTCTACATCCGTTGAAGAAGCACTCCCTTCTCTGCCTACTTGGTTTTTTCAGGCCTCCTTACAGAAGAGAGGTCAAGCCTTTCCTCTAAGCAGCCCTTTCTCGTCTTCTTTCTTAAGAGAACATTTTCACCCAGTCTGAGGGGTCTGCATTTTGCTCATTCCTGTTTGATGCATTTCTTGTAAGACAGGATCAAATGAGATTGAAGGCCCAGAAAACCCCATGCTGTGTACCTTGCATAAAATGTTCTTTCTCTCACACTAGAAAAAGGCTTACATGACATATATTTTTTATAAATATATATCTATGAAATTTTGACAGTAGGCAAAAAACATTATAATATCATAAGGTGGCAAGGAATACAAAAGAATCAAAAAAACCACAGTGAATAGAATCCTCTTTTATAAAAAAGAAAACTATGCTTAACACAAACTCCTTCATGAATTCTCTTTATACTTCCAGCGACACAAATTCACCATTCTGCTGACACTGTTGCTGACACTACTGAAAAAGTCACCCAAGATGGCTCATTTTAAAATAAAATTTTACAAGGAGATGAAATGAGGATTTGTAATGGAATATTCCCTTCTACTTAATCATAGCATCATTACTGTGATGGTATAAAGTCCATCTGGTCTTTTAATTGATTTGAGGATAAACATATAATATTTTAGGGATAACTCCCACAAAGACATCCAGTTAAAGGAGAGAAATATAATATTACAGTTGCCCAAGACAACCCTCCCCTGATTTACTTAATGCCAACAAACAAGAGATCCCTGCAGTAATTCTGTTTCCAATACTGCTATCAATTTTAATACAACCTCCAGAACCCATTCATTTCAAGTCACTGGGAAATTCTTAAGTATTTACAATCACCAGTCAAACAAGGAACCATTTCAGCTCTTTGACCTTAGAATCATGAGGTATAAACTTTCAACTTCCATAGAGAAGATATTTTTAAAATGAAGAGTGCATTTCCCAGAATAATGATGCTCTAATACTAAACAGCAGCTCAGTTATTTTGTGTTAAGAAACCAAAGCCCTTCTTACACAATTTCAAAGCAGCAGCTGTGACTTTGAAACTAGGAACTCATTCTGGCCACCTGCTTTAAAACCAGCCAAAATAAACGTAGTGGGATGGTTCCTGTTGATAACCATGGGTAGCACAGGTTATTTGCTGCTAGGGCTTAGGTCCTAGACATCATTAACTTCTCCAGGATCTCATCTGGATGAGGACCTTGGGATCAAGCTGCATCTGAAAGCTCGATTAATTATTAAGTGCTAGTTTGCAGTACTGTTACTCACGAGGAGCAAAACTTCATTGCACAGCTGAGATATATTGTTCACGGCATGCCATTCACAGTGTGATGTTTTACTCCCACAGCAGACGATACTTCTTAATCCCTTGGCAAACAGAAAGTATTATGGTCTGGCTTGTAAGGTATTGGTTTCTTTGAAGAAAGGGCTTGTTTTGCTGCTGTGTTTTCTTTTCTACTTTTTTTTTTTTTCTTGGTTAATAAACACAAAACTATCTATAATAGCAGTAACAGTAAACTAGGAATTACTACCTTAAAATCTCAAACTAGCCTACTTCTTCTAGCCTTATTAAACACAAAAAAACATTGCAAAAAACAGTGTCCACCAGTGCAACTTAGTGAACGCTAACTAGACCTTCCCACATCCACAGCTGCTGTAGCAGAGTGTACCTCAGGAGATATTTCAGGGCCTAACCCCGCTCTCAGCAGAATTAACAGAGAGTTACTGAACTTCAACAGTGAGAGAATTTGGCCTACAAAATCTCAGCCATTTCTAATTCTCATTTTTAAAAGGCAAATGCAGTCCCCCTCAAAAAACTACACTACAAAGTGCTACAGAAGAAAAAGAAACCTTAAATATTTAAAAACACACAAACACATTCCTAAAAGTTTAATTTAACATAACATTGCTAAAGAGAGAGAGAAGAAAACAAAAAAAAAATCAGGTCACTCACAAGTGTCCTAAGTTCTTTCCTCTTTCTACTCATCTTTCCCTTGCTTTCCCCCTCGGCACTCTCCTTGTGCAGAGGCACATTTCAGACAAAGTTACCACTGTAACACTCAGTGCGAGGTGGGAACATGCTCTTCTCCTTATGGCCAGCAAAGGACACACGCTTTGATCTTCAAGGAAAAGACTCTGGATGGTACAACTCAAAAAGGCTGCCACGAGTTTATTTCTCTTTTTTTTTTTCTTCTTCTCCTATAAATTATACCTCCTTTTGATATCTATTCTTGCTCTTAAAAAAAAATACACACATCAAGTTAGATGAAAACTGCCCACACGACAAGTTTGTGTTTACAAGCTTAAGAGCAAGTTTCACTTGAACACAGGTCAATGCCTCTTTAAGAAAACATCACATACCAAAAAAATCACACATGGTTAGAACACATCATGAGCAGAGAGGAATTGTGGACTCAGTCTGTGAGGCACCGAGCCAGCCTGAGAAGCCCTTTGAAGTTAGAAAAACATCCTCTGGTCAGAGCACATTTGTGAAACCGTGGGACAGGCGCTTTAAACAACATTCACTCCGAGATCACCTGCGGTGTGCCAGTGGATTGGCGCCTGTGTAACTTCAACACCGTAACCCTTTATATTCCACAAGGATCACTCACTCCAAACCTGTCCTATCAACAGCACAGTCACGAAACTGCGTGGCAAAACATGCACCATCTCCCTCTCTCTGCACAGCACAGGCAGCTCCAGCAGATATGCGAATTTTGGGTAAACCCAGCCATAGGCAGGCCTTGGTCAGCACAAGAAGGGCCACTCTGCCTGTCCAGGGCAGTGCTGCCACACGGGGAAGGCATCGCCCTGCAAGAAGGGCCACCGCAAACAGCGCTGCACAGGGCTCGGAGCAGAGCTGGGAGTGCAGCCAGGCATGGCACGGAGTGCTGCTCCTCACCCTCGGCAGGAGAAGGAAGAGCCTTGGCTGTGGGTGGCTAAGGCCAGGCAACACACGGGTTTTTTCCCTCTCCCATTTACATACAGATAAGACTGACATCAGAAGACTTTTCCAGTGGAGTTGGCTCCCTCCACCCAGCTTAGCTATTAGCACCCAGCCCGCCAGCAGCAGTGAGCTGTGCCGGCCCAATTTAAAGTACATCCACCCCCTGATCTGGCAGGTCTCTTCAGTCTCTAACTGAAGGCAGCAGTGGCTACCCCATCCTGACACAACTGGATATTGAAATTGATGTGCAATAACAGATGATCTTGACTAGAGCCCATGCCAGCTGAGCGTGTGGAAGGAACAAGCCTCGCCCTGCCTTTGGATAGGGTTCCTGCTGATATTAGGAGACGTTCAGACTGTACTAGGCCAGGACTCTTTCCTAAAACATGCCCCTAAAGGCACATCATTAGCATTTTTCTCATCTAACCATTCTGCTCTTCTGTGTTTGACAAGCTTTCCTATTTTCCCCAGTGGTGGTGAAATTCCCCTCATTTTTGAGGAGACAGGACTGCCAGTGTTGCCATCAGAAACACATGAGGAGGGTCAGATTACTGCTGCAGAGCTAATAAGGGACCTCAGTCTTTTTGCTTCTCCCACAGGACAGTACCCATTGTCTGTTATTCTATTACTGACAAATCTAGGGAGCTTCCCACTGCAGTGCCTTTGGTTTCTGTCATTCCAAAACGGGGAAAATCAGAGGTGGCCATAGATAAGGATGGATTGTTTTAGCAGAGGTTTGTTGTGTATTTAAGCAGCACTTGTATGTTTAATGAACAAGCACAAGCAACACCTGCATGCTGCAGTCTAGCTAGTCCTTCCTGGATAGCAGCAAATGCCCAAGGACAGAGCTATTTCCATGTGCCTCACTTTTGAATTTCATCACACAATTCTCACAAATTTTTTTCCCTAAATGGCATTAAAAAAAGAGAAGAAATCAAACAACACATCTGGAAAAGAGTGCCATGGCAAGGCTGATGACCAAATTCCATGAAGTCTATGTAGCATCAATGAACACAATACTTCCAAATGCTGGAGTTTTTTTTCTTCTTTTCTGTTATACATCACCATGCTGTAGTCCAAGAGCAACTGTCTTTCAAAGTAAAGCCCTGTACAATACCTTACACAGGAAGAGATCTCATTTACTTCTTTATGCTGTGCATTAGTCCAGAGTTAAAGATTTTGTGTGCTTCCTATTAGTCATAAATAAATGATTGAAAACAGCCTTAGAGTAGAAGGAAAAAAAAAAAGAATGAGACTGTGGTGCAATACTTTAACAAACCAACCTAATTAGATAAAAAAACACCTTCATACAATAAAAATGTGGCATTTTAATGGGTATTAAGCAGTGCTGAGGGAATAGCCTCTTTCAAAACATGCTTTTTAAACCTATCTGGAAAATTACATTGCTAATTACAAATGGGAATTTAAGTGGCAGTACAGCTGGGAAAAACTTTTGTGAACCTGTCATAAAATGATCAGATAAACTGCATCTGCAGGGAAAAATATACTGCCATTACACCAGCAACGTAGCTGCCAGATTAAAACCAAATTAGTCTCTTGAACCTTCCCTCGTCTTCCACTGATGTAGCAGAGAACCCAATATAAAACCACTAAAAGCAATGAGAAGTTTCCCCTCTATTACAGCAGGACTTTTGCATCAAAGCATAACAGAAATCATGCCGAATTTTCAAAAATTATAAAAACAGTCTTACCTAACTGCACTGAGCTAGTTAAAAATATACGTTTAAATGTAATTTATTTATGGTATTCGAAAAAACTCCTTTTACATACATATCCACATCAGGAACAAGACCTTGCACATAAGCTTTGCATAAATAAAAGTGGCTTTAACTGAGATAACCTATGAAGTTTATCCTCAAAATAAAATTAAATATTCGGTACGGCTAAATGAGGCACAGTTTTTCCATGGGAAAAAATATCAAAGTATTATTTATTTTCCTGTAGGTACTTGTTTTGAAAAGCCTTTCCTCCCCACCTGGGCTTCTGCTAAAAGCCACAATCTACATTTAAACAGTGTGTATGCTTTAGAAAATTATCAACCATCTTTTTTTACAGCAGGAGCTTATGAAATTATTTGATCCACTTTTCACATAGAAAGTCTAGGGCTGACCATAAATAGGCAGGCTCCCAGTATAAACTTACCAGGATTACATCAAAGACTTTCCTCTAGGATCAGACGATTGATTTCTTCAATGCTTTTTAGAATTTCTTCCAGGATATTTTGGGTTATTGCCTTAGACCTTTGCTCAGCTGGAATGACAGATATTCTGTTTGCTAGACTGTGATGTTCTCTCTTTACAGGGGAATGAGTGTCTGTAGCGTATACACACGTACACTATATGAACAGAGAGAGGCTTGGAAAGTTCACAGGCAAAATTATTATTTATTATTTCAAAAAGAGTAGTTTATTACAGAAACACTGATACAGGCTCAACCGCAGCATCTTACGCAACACAGAGACTGCTTGTTGTTCTGGGAGCTCAGGACTGGGGCACTCCATGCTCAGAGAAAATTCCCACTCCCCAAACAGGCATTGGTTCTTTACACCACTAAGCGCACAAGGCTGAGACTTACAGCTACTGCCCTCTTTACCTAACTCTCTTGAAACTAACTGTCCTAGAACTATAAAAGATTTTTAAGATAGGACAAGAAGCAACTTAGTCCTTACCTACCACTATCAAATCCTTGGGGAATCAGACAGCAAGCTACCTCCAAGGGCAATGTGACACACTACCCACCGCTCTCCTTCCTCCCCCAAGACAAATCTGTCACCTCCGTACCACTCATCATTCGCATCAGAGTATGGATCAAAAGATCCGAGGCTGCTCCCAAATCCCATTTCTCCTGCAAGACGGTACTTTGTTCTGTCACTTCCCTACTGAGTCTATCCCCTTATTTTATGCCTCACAGCATGTGTGGCTGCACCCCAAGATCAAACATCCATGCATGATTTTCTTTCACAGATCTTGAATCACAATGTTATACTTTAATAGGAACCTCAATATACTTAATCCCTTTAAAGCTGCCACAGTAATGCCCCCAAATGCATTAAATTCCACCCTAATCGCAAAATACAAAGTATTTCTCTGGATGGACAGTGCACAGACTGTTCTGACCACATGCCAATCCACCTCTGAGCTAAAGCAACATACACTGCCTGCATTTGTTAGTCACAAGTCTGACTGAATTTTCATGGCTGAAAATTCCAGGCACCTTAAAAGTTCTCTGCTGCAAATTTTCCTCGAAACATAACTGATCTCCCACATTTCAGGGAGGATCTCACATTCTCAAGGCATTCTCATTGCAAATGATACAAGGAACGAGACCCACTGAGCCTGCATTTAAATCCAAACCCCTTAAAAGTGAAAGCAAGGCTGGCAGATATCCCTTTCCAAAGTGTAATCGAGACACCCCCACCCCATCGCAGTCAACTCAATCAGTTTCAGAGTCCACTGAGTCCTCAGATCAAGAGGGGTTATTGGGCAAAATTACCTAACTATCGGAGCTTTGACAAAAAGCAGCAGGAACTGCTTGCCTGATAAGCCTTGTTCACAAGTATTAAATGTTATTAACAACAACTTTAGGTTTAAGGAACAACCACTTCTCATGTAAATTTGTCAGGGACCTTGGTTGGAACCAAGGAACCACAGGGTCTTCTGTTCCTGCTGCTGAGGGGTTAGTGTGTGGTGGGACCTTTTAGGTGTAGTTTTACAGAGCCCTTCTTGGCCATCAAGGAGCTTCTCAGGCACTGATGGCATTTCAGGCTCCTGTGGCCCCTGTCTGGCCATCTGAGGAGCAAAAAGATTTACACTACCAGAAGTTTTACAGAGCAAACCAATAGGATCATTTATTGCCCTATAATATACAACAGATCAAACCACAGAATCACAGGATGGGTCAGGTTGGAAGGTTCATCTGGTCCAACCTCCCTGCTCCAGCAGGGCCATCCCAGAACACAGGCACAGGATTCTGTCCAGATGGTTCTGGGATATCTCCAGTGAAGGAAAACTCCACACCCTCCGGACAATCTGTTCAGTGCTCGTTCAGTGCACAGGAAAGAAGTTCTTCCTCATGTTCAGCTGGAAATTTCTGTGCATCAGTGTCTTCCCACTGCCTCTTCTCCTATTCCTTGCTACTACGAATCAGAGCCTGGCTCCAGCCTCTTGACACCCTCCCTGCAGATACTGACAGACATTGGTGAGGTCGCCTCTCAGCCACCTTTTCTCGAGTGCTACAGAACCTCCCCATGAGACACCGCAGCACTTTCTCCCTCAAACAATCAGGTTCCGTATGACCAAACCAGAAGTATTTCTGATATATGATGGGCACCTATCAGGTCATGTGAGACACCGACATGTAGAGATCAGGGAATCTAGTGGAACACTTGCTTAGAGACATAAATCTGTTGGAAAGCCAAGAGCCATGGCAAGCCAATGGATCAGTCCTTATTAAACAGCAGACATGAGGTTACATGGCAGCAGCCTATTTGGAACACACCAACTATACAGGACTTTCCAACTCAGAAAGGATGTCTCATATGTTCAGAAGTGTCGTTGTAATTCTTCAAATTAGAAGACAAAATACATGCCATATCGCTCATGGCAATAAATCCAGAAGCTTACAAAAAGTGAATCCACTGTACAACTGCACCCCTTGCAGAAGCACCAGGGGAGCAGTGGTTGAGGGTGAGCAAATCATTTCCCCTTTCTCTTAGCTTACACCAAAAGCTAGCACAGCCTTTTCACCACAACTAACATCACTGGCCTTCCACCACTGCAAGAGCAATGTCCTGACATACTGCAATACAAACACGCTTTGCTGGCTCAAAAATCAGACACAATGAAGATTTTGCGTTTGGAACTCGGTTAATAATTCTTGAATGGAATACAGTCCAACTCAGTGTCCCATAGCTGTAGTTACTCTGTAGGAGTAAATACAGCCTTAGTTTGCTGCCAATGTTGGCAGACATGACTAAATAAATTTACCGAGAAAGTATATTTGACCATTCCTTCACATTAATTTTTTTAACTAAAACTTTACCTCACTTTCCATGAAAAGATATCTATATATATATATCACACAGTTTGAAAACTCCCAAGTATTCAAAGTAACTAGTATATCAAGAAGAAAAGTGGTTCCATTACAAAAAACCAAAAAAACTCAAGTGTTTTACACATCTGAACATCTACCATTTGCTTTCCAACCAGGGTTTGATGCTGACATTCACGAAGCAAAATCCATCTGCAAGGATTTCTATAAAGGCCAACATCTGCAGCACTGGGAGCAATGTTCCATTCTGATTTAAATACCATCGCCGAACAATTATTTCCCCAACTTTGGAAAAACTAACTCCTACAAAGTTTCAATACTCAAGAGACTCCTCTTTCCTCTTTTCATAACTCACTCAAAAGAAACCATAAAAGTCAACTAAGATCTTCTTCTGAAGGGTGCATACAAATAGCCACTTACTGAGCTCCTCCTGGGTCTTATTACAGATCTCAAAACCTACAGAAAACCCTTCTGTTAATGAATGCTGCTATAAAGAGCATTCCCATATGTCGACAATCATGTGCTACAAATGTCCCATTTTTGTTATAACTAAAGTTTTAGTGTGAAATCTGGACTGCATTATTTACATTTAAGACATTAAGGAATATAACGTATTGTTGTTACTTTTCATCCCAGTTTACAGAAGAAAATATATTCCATAACCAAGCCCTTCCCATTCAGAATTAAGGTTTCACTAAGCCAACAGGGACTATCAGTAGCCCAAGAGACACAGATGAGGACTTGACCCAGCTACTACAGAGAATATATTTTCTTCTTACAAATACCAACCTAAGTAACTCCACTTTAGAGGGGGTGGGAGAAAGAGGGTTGTTAGAGATCAAAAAAAAGTTCCTTTAATGAGACTGTTTGCAGGAACTTCACGGGCCATTCGGCTTTCCAATCAACATGCCAAATTAAAAGTGCACCACATTAAATCTGAAACACCTATAAAACAAGCCCTGATGAAATACAGACTGTCTTCCATCTACCTCTTCCATATGGTTCAACCAAAGTCAACTTTTAATTTCATAACACAAAATATTTAATTTATGCTTTTCTTCATATGTCAATTTAACCTCTGGCACATAGCTTTGAAACCATATAAGGATGCCTAACACTTTCCATATGGAAACTGAATTGTGGCTTTTAATTGCACCAACTGGTATCATTCAAGGATAATTCCCTTGGAATCCAGCTTTCTGCTACAGTATTGGCCAATTCACTAATCTCATCACCATGGCACTAATACTTTCAGAGACTCTTTGATTGTTAATATTCATACTATAATTTTCCCAAACCAGAGCTGTCAAGATATACTATGTGCACCACTAATTAAATTATCTTGGTTTGTTGGCACCAAATTTCAACACTAAATAAGATTCCGCTTTTCTCTCTCTCAATACAAAGTTTGGTAATTTTGTTTTAAATGCCATATGCAATATTCTTGTGTACTAAAATACTTTTTAGTCATACCACTATCTAGCACTGCTGAGTCTGTTGTTTATTTTAACTCTCATAGTCAATAAAAATAATTATCTATATAATACTGACATTAAAGGACTTGAAAATATTTCAGTTAAAACATCATTTTACCAGTCACACAAGATAGCATCCAAGGAAACTTCCATTCCTCTTGTCACCATACCAGTAAGAAGGCAGTATTTCAAATGTCACTCTACCCATGAAATGACCCCAAAGTAGTGTTACAATTGAATCTTGCATTTCAACAGCCTTTAAGCCATAGTATGTACATAACACTAAAATAGTCTCAATTCTGTTTATTATTTACGTTTTGGATGAATGACCGACCAAGCTGTGTCTTCCATAAGGTGATGTATTTTTAATATGCTCATACACACACAATTTAACAGTGGGGGACTGGGAATGGCTTTTTTTTTTTAAATTGAAGATGGATCATAGTAGAGAAGCAGCGAAGTTGACACTGGTGTTGTCTCCTCTCAGCCATGCAAGGAATGCCCATTAATGTCACTGGCAGTTACAGGCACAGAACAAATGGAGAACAAGCCCCACCTCTGAAGTACTGATGCGCTTCAGCATTTCATACTGTATTAGTCCCAAAACAGATACTCAGCTCTAATTAATATCAATTAGGGTTGAATATGAGGATCACTAGCACCAAAGAGCCCAGTAGTAGTGGTAAGCTAAAGTAATTACTATTTTACCTAAAATGATTACCTACAATGTGGCTCACTGAGAGTTGGTTTAAAATTTAATTAAAAATATGGTATTTTTTCCATTCCCAAGCACAGATCTCAATGAGACGCACAAGAACCTAGTAAAATTTCTTATGGCTTTGAAGATAAAAGCAAATTGAACTAAGCAAATGTCATATTTAATATTCCCCCCTCTAGCATAGAACTACTTCTCAGTTAAATAAATAAATACATGAATATTTGCAAACAATGTTGATTTCCAAAAATAGTTTGTAAAAGTAAACACACTGAATAAATTTAAGCTTAAGAATTATACAGGATAATCCACGGTATTAGAAAACCTTTCTGGATACAAGTTAACTCATTCATAAAGCAGCCAAACCAGTGCATTCAGTCGCTCTAGCAGATTTACAGCCTCGGTGGTTTCAATTAGCTTTGAAACAAGAAGATGACTCTGGACCTCATACTTTTCATGGATGCCACAGAATTCCTTTTCTCTTTAATCCTCCATGATGTGGGAGCTGCAGGCCAGCCCTGGGCCAGCAGAGTCATTAAAACACTTGGAGCAGAGCAGCCCCTGCTGGGCGGGTGGCAATGGTTTAGAGCTCAGAGCACAACTCTGTATTTCGGACACGCTCCCCTTGCCCTGGCTCATGCCTTCACCCAACCATTCACTGGGAGATTCTTCTCAGCAGACCAGTGCTTTTGGCAATAGATGGACCCTAATTACTGTTCTGTCAGTGAGTTGGAGGGGAAGGACAGATGGACAGGACACAACATGGACAGCACATCACTGAGAGAAGTCTGCTCTAAAAAGAAACTCTCAAAACTTCTGCTCCGGAGGAGAAAAGGCGGTGTATCATCAAGCTCTCCGGGAGTCCAACACCGCTTGAGTGATGTAAAGACCTGCCCTCCACAAGAATGGTAAATTCAATCATTCTAGAGAGGACTACAAATGAAACTTAACTACTTTCCCGTATTAGTCACTCATTCCTCTTGTAAAACACTACAGGAATCCCCTGAACTTCAGTGTCATCTCCCCTGTATGACTAACTTTAGCAGAACAATTCAGTGTCTGTTCTTAAGAGTAACAGCCTTCCAACTACAACCAAGAGAGATTTTTTGGCTTATAGAGAGTAATATAAATCAAATTGCACTATCACATTCGAGTTCTGATAAAAATTATTCAAATCTTTGAATCTACAGTCTTGGAGGCTCTTCAGACTAAGTCTCTGGGTCTCCTCTGCCATCAACAGGTCTTTGGAAGTAAACTGAATTTCTCCAAATAGGCCCTACATACTAACAAAACCACCAGCAACAAAGCTCTGGTTAAGGATTCCTACTAGAAAATTATTTCTAGGACCATCATTTCTTTAAATGCAGCTGGATGTCTCTGTGAATGTAGATGTTTTCTTCAGTGTTTGATCTTGCTCTTTTGGCCACAAGTCACAAACACAGCAATTTAGGATCTGTTTTGGGGATAAATACCCATATTTTACTGAGAAGTCAAAGTTTCAGCTGCGACACAATAAAACTGTACCATTCCACAGAGCCTCGTAAGCTAACTGAACATTTTAGGATGAATTTTGAAGTGGTAAGGAGAATAGTCTTTGGTCAATTCAAGTGCAACACCACTACATTATTGGGGACTACAGAACTGTCCCAAACAATGCCGTGACTAACCATTAGCAGAAGTAACTACTGTTTCTACATCTTGAGGTGACTGAAGAACCAAGAGGTTAGGCTACAATTCCCTTTGTATCTTGGTATAATTATACAAGAGATCAAAGAGATCTCAGAAGAGAAGCAGTCATGCAATCTCAGTTATGGAGTCAATAGCTGTGACTCCGTAATCCTTGTCAAAATGACTGTACATATGGCACATCTGGTTCCAATATAGGATTAGAAATGCATCCTTCCATATTCCAAAAGTTCATATTTTAAAGGAACTTTAATGTAGCTGTCACAGTATGCCTGTGACAGGATGACAATTAAACTAAATCAATTAGCAGGCCATACGTGCATACAGATACAACCAAATATGTTAGGCAATAAATGGCAAATATTTTTGAACATTCAGAAACAGCTCTATAAGGGTGACAGTAAAAAGCCTCACGGGAACAGTGCTTTAAACACATTAAAACCTATTTACAGTTTTATTATGTACTAAAACTGTAGACTAATATTTAGTTAATGGCTTGCTAATTGCTGAGCCATCATGAGGAGGACTTCCTCTTGAGTAAGAGGGGAAATACTGTTCTACTGTCATTCCAGCTGAGCAGACCTCAAGAAACTGCCAACTGAAGAGTGTTGTGAATAGAAAGTGTCTTAGACAAAAGATATTTTCTCCTTCTTTACAGAAAGCAAATTATCTTTGTGGAAGAAAATGCATTTCACAAACTAAAGTCAAGAGTTTTTTCCCTTAACTCTTGTATATTATATCTGCGTTTTGTTTGGTGAGTTGAGCTTCTTTTCTAGAAATATACATGTGAAAGACAGAACATGTCTAAAAACCTTGACTTACAAAAATTGGGACAATTAGAAAATAATAAAAAACATTTGCATCTGTATCATAATATGTACTGTTATTAATGAGAATTTCTTTCTTTGGACATATTGTTTCCAAATAAAGCACAATAAGTATCACTTCAACCAATGATACCTGCAAGCTGAAGATGATTATGCTCATCAATTAGAAACACATCATTATCTTACCCCCTTTGTTTTTACTTCTAGTGACTCTCACACAATTTATGCCCTCAAAATACAATACTGGTGGAATCTAAAATGTCATCATTCGCTTTTCCCATACTACATATCTTCTATTGACTTTAACATCCCACCTAAAATGAAGTATTCTTGATTTCCAAGTTAATTTTTCCTGAGACACAAGAAGTCCAGGCTTCTGTCAATACAACTGGTAGCTAACAAAGCGAAGAGCCTGCAGGAGGTTTGGTAGCCCTGGCTCTGCCTGTGCTTTCAAAGCCACACTGCTTGCTGGGAAGCACAGATTCCAATCTCCCCATCTCTCAGGTTACCCTTCCAGTGATGAAGCTTTCAGGGCTTGATCCAAAGTCAATGGGAGTCTTTCAGTAAACATCAATAAGCTCTGGATCACACCCTGAAACACTAAGAGGACCATAGCTAAGTAATGTTAAGTCTGTTTACCTCCCATCATGCCTTTTTGTTTAAAGAGACAACATTAAAAATAAATAAAAGAAAACGGCAACTGAAACATTTCCTCCAGTCCTGCTTTCCATGGAGGACTGAAGGAAAGAGAAGGGGTGGAAAGTGACCGCAACAGCCAGGACAAGTGACTGGCACCGCGACTCTTATGGAGCAAGTCTGCCTCACGTTATTAGCAAAGAGCAAATAAATAACAATAACTCTTCGGGGACTTCTCCTCGCCTGCCAAAATGTCACAGGCAAACTTGTGCACTAATCAGGGCTCCCAAGCTATCGCACGCCGCCTGGGTGCTGGGCTTTCCCCAGAGGTTCTCTGTTTGTTCCTGTTTGGAAAAGGTTTTGTTCAAATCGCACTGCCCAGACACCAGCACTCAGGTTCCCTTACTCCTCTGGCTTTTGTACCCTCACCAAGTTTGCTCCTAACTTCATCAAAGGACTGAAGGAAACCACCCACGGGGCAGCGCCTCGGAGCAACATTAGGGCAAAGAAAACCTTCCTTTGCACAACCGCCCCTCGGGAGGAAAAGAAGGATGTAGAAAGAGCTTTTGCTTTCCAGTGTTTCAAAAGGAAGGGGCGGGGGGGCAGCGAGGAAGCTGACATACCCTGGCGCTGGAGAGCCTGCACACGGCGCGGTGCTGGCAGCCGCGCTGGAGTCCCGAGCTGCTGCCGCCGCTGCTGCTGCCCCCGGAGTATTTCTGCTTCACCATCCAGTCCTCCAGCCCTTTGCGAGCCAGAGAGGCGTTCACCGCAAAACTATCACCTAGAAAAGAGGAGACAATGCCGCCGCTGAGCCGCCCGCACAGCCCGCCCGACCCCCGCGGCCATCCCCGCGCCCGGCCGGGGCTGGGGCCGGCACCGGGACCGGGACCGGAGCCGGGGCCGAGAGTGGGACCCGGACCGGGAGTGGGACCGGGGCGGCCGCACAGAGCGCAAAGCGCGGCGGAAAGTTGAGGGGAGAGGGCAAGGGGCCGGGGGCAGCCAGCCGGACCGGGGGAAGGCGTTCAAAGTTACTAACAGTGAGGAGCCATCCCTACCTTCTGGACTTTCTCTGGGTTTACAAACGGCAGCTAGGCAGATCCGGAGGAAAGTGTGTGAGGGAAATAATAAAGGAAGATCGTTAGATACCAGAATAAAATCACAGCAACAAACCGAGTAAAATCCGAATAAAGGGAAGGGGCTAAGGAAGTAGCAAGTGAAAGGAACTAACCATGTTTCGAGTGAAGTTTCCCCATCTCTCTGCATTGATCTGCAATTACGATTCATTTGACTGTTTTCAGTAGGGTCAGGTTCGCTTGCTGTTATTTTTTGTAGATATATAAAATCCAGCGTGTTTAGAAATCCATGTGCTCCGCTTCTCCCTGCTAACGCACAAGCGAGCTCAAATCTCAGCTCCTCTCCTGCAGCACGGTCCGGCGTCCCCCTCTCCTCTCCGCTCCAGCCTTCCTCCTCTCTCCTCTCTTTCCCAAAGACAGAGGCGGTTACAAAAGACCTTACTTCACCCACCGGGGAACATGATTGACACCTCATTGAGATTAGACCACTTGCAGGCAGCCTCCGCCTTCCCATTGGGCCGCGGCGGCAGATGAAAGGGGCGAGTGAGCCTTTTGGAGGCTCAAAAAGGAGAAGG